>OX463845.1:33890530-34438030 GCA_949825065.1 Odontocerum albicorne | reverse complement strand
GATAAGGGGATGGAGTGGAAATTAAATAAAATAGTATTACACAGAGCAGAGTTAAAGGGGTTGTTGTATTCCACCTCCAAAGATCATCCTTAAAATAGTATGATTGCTTAATTAGATCAAATTATTTTTCGACTTCAATCAAATAATTGATTTATGTATTTTATAACATCGGATATTAAAAAAACATTAGCTGAAATAAATTACACATTGTTCATATAATATTTAAATGTTTTTCAGAATTATTTTCTATATCTAAAATTATATTATACGAGTATATAACAAATATCTAAAATTATATTATATACCAGGTTAAATTAACAATCAAATGTACTCGTATTTAATTTAATTCAAAAGTTTTTTTGAAAATTCATTTTGAATATCGTTAAAAATATCAATATACATATACATACGAGTATTACAATGAAATACCACTTTATAAAACGATTAAACACACAATGAATTATGGGTAACAAATCAAATTGCGTTTCATTTTTAGTTAAAATTATTCGATTTTTTACATTAAGTGCCCTTTAAATAATGTTATATACTAGCTGTCACACTAATCTAACATTTCTGTTTTGATTAAAAAATAAACATCATTATTTTTATGTAAATATCACTTACTATAATAGTCCTTACTCATACATAAAAAGTCCCTAAATCCTGAATTTTGTTCAATAATATTTTTTAGATAAAATAACAAATCAATGGGATTCTAATGTAAAAGGTGAAAACTTTTCTAAAAAGTGAGTAAATGGGATAATCTTATATAAGTAATAGATGTAAAAGTATGTCGGGATGAAAATTCAAGATGTATTGTATCTGTTTAATCTGATAGGAAGTGAAAGGGGTAAGGTGCTGGAGATAGTCGGGTCACGAATTAAAAATGCCACCTCGTAACTGTTTACTGCTGGTTTACTGCGATGTGCTCTTTTATCACTGACCAAGGATTCAACGATTCAGAAGCCTAACTTTACCTATCCACGAGTATTATAGTTAGGTAATTCGCTGTCTTAATGTTAATCTAGAAATAGCCTACAGATCACCATGTATGTGAGATTGGGGATATTATACAATATTTTTTCAAAGTTAAATAATCACATACACGCGCAATTTTCTTCCGGAAAGGTTAGTCGTTGATCTATGGTAGACCATGTATCTGTGGTAGACCATGTATTAGTATCGTAGTATCTATGGTAGACCATGTATCTGAATATATATTTTCCCGTAGTTTATAAACTAATTCTTACAATTCGTAGATCATATATACATACCATAACACCATAGCCCTGTCGGAGTAGGCGAAAGGACAGAGTGCCAGACTGTCCTATCTCGACACACTCTTCTATATCCATTTACCATCTTATTGAATTCCTACGATTTTTCTAACGTTTTTCGTTTCCTTTTTTCAAAACATCATTCACTTAACCCAACCATAATTTCCTAGGTTTTAGTCTTCTGCGCTATCCCCTCACATTTGTAGTACATATTTGTTTTGTTTAGTTTTTCTTAATTCATTCGTTCTACGTCCCTAACCCATCTCAGAGTGCCATTTTCTACTTTCTCAACACTTCAGTATTAAGTTCAAATGCATCCCCAATCACTTAATTTCGTATTCTATCATACTTCATTCTGTATTCTGCCATACAATGTCACCCCATTTATTCTCCTCAATGCGCGCATTTCTATAGCATTTATTCACCTCCTTTCAGTCTTCTCTACGTCCACGTTTCACATCTTTAGGTCAAAGTTGACACTCAATACTGTTATGAACTATCATCTTAGCAGATTAGTATCATGGAAGGCAATCATCTTACCAACTTAATCACAGAGATCGTCTTTATTCAACTTCAACTTATATAATATTACAAGTTTATATAACCTCATAAATTACATAGCTTATATCTTAAAATACGAGTATATATCTAAACTTTTATTATTCATAAACATTATTTGTCTACATTAATATATATTTGTAATACGTATATAAATGTACAAAGATAAATCCACGAAAGATCTACATGCTCCCGGCCTCGTTTAATTTCTTGGCTGATCATAAAAAAAAAATCATGTTTTGAAATAAGTATGTTATGTAAATATATAAATTGAAATGTTTTGACTTCCAGCGTTTCTTATTTTTGGAAGCCTGAATTTATCGCGTTAAATCGTGGAGTATTCGTAATTTTCAGTACTATCCTTAACATCGCTCATCACATTTAATATTAAGCTATTTGGGTAGCACATTGTTTTAAAACTTATAAACAAATATAAATTTTCAAAAACACCCGCCTGTTAATTGTTCATATGTTCAATTGAACAAGACATTTTTTTATTTATAGTATGGATGAATTTCTCTAAAAATAATACGAAACATTTTAGCACGCTTCGCCGATAAAATAATACTTTTTTATTCGCGATATATAACCTTCAGCGAAACATTTTCATAGGTTGCTGACGCGGAATACAAAAATGGAAAAGAAAAGAGATTATCAACTTCTTTTTGAATTGAGGCACCGGGCAAGGGAGTAAGGCGATTAACAAAGTTTTGAATTTAGGCACCGGGTAAGGGAGTAAGGCGATTAACAAAGTTTTAAACCGGGAATTTTGGGACGGAAATTAAGAAAATCCCTGTTGGACAACAAATATTTCAGATTCTAGTGACATTTCAAATAAAAACGATGACTATCATTTCTTGTGCTATTTCGCTTTGATAATTGGCCATTGTCTATTGCCGTTAGTTCTTTTTAAGTGTTTTACCCAGTTTTTTTTGCAATGTAAAATAAGTAAGTCCACAGTGGTGACAGTGGTCACGCGTTAGTGACCATTTTAACGCACGAGAATGAGCAAAAGGAAAATACATTCTTTATGAAGAATTACTTGTATTATAATATAGTGTATAATGGAGTAAGCAATGGCTGGATTAAGTATAACTTATTAAAGTCGGATGTTATTAATATAATCTTGGAAGAAATCTTGAGATAGGTTAGACATATCGAGAGAAGGAGTTTTTTTTAATTTAAAATATATTATATGGTTCAAACATTTGAACCAGAACCTAAATACAAATTTTTATCTTAAAAAACTAATCTAATTGTCTAATTTATATATTATAACGATGAACTAACTTAATTTTAATTTCCTACATGTCATTTTATTTTTAATAATCGTAATATATAATTTCTTAGAAATAGTAAACACGTACATACTACGTATGACCAGATAACAATTCTTACAACTACAATTTAGCAAGTACATGTCAACTCGTCCAAGCTACTTGCATTCCATCACATTCACGCAGACCTTGATCATTCCTACTAATACTGTAAAGGGGCTAGTAAGACAACAGATGATGCTTCGGAAGCCTGTGCTTATAACGGAAAGGTAGATCCGATTTACTTTCATAGGCCCCCAGGGCAACAATTGGAGAATTGCTGTGATTCCGTTGACTTTTATAGAACTTCACGATCCAAACGAGAATGTGGTGGAGAATGAGTTCTGAAAGTTATAGACAGGCAGCATGAATAGTGTAAATATATATTTAATGTTTATCTGCTAAATCCATAAAGAAACGCAAAGAAAAATAAAAAAAAAGAAACAAAGCACCACTAAAATACGACTTATTTATTGATTTGTAGTACATGAAGAGATCAATATTGATTTGTAGTACATGAAGAGATCAATATTGATTTGTGGTACATGAAGAGATGAATATTGATTTGTAGTACATGAAGAGATCTATATTTTAAATAGCTTTTAAATCAATTTTATGGGATACGACTTATTTATTGATTTGTAGTACATAATGAGATCAATATTTTAAACAGCTTTTAAATCTATTTTGTGAGCTTATATATAAAATTGCTTTTATTATTATTTTCATTCCACTGTTTCTATCAATTTCTTTTTTTAATATAAAAAATCATTTTTAAGTTATGTCACTCATTTTATGATAAATAGTTCTTACATAATTTGAGTGTGCATAAATACAAAATCAACGTGTTACTAAAAGTATATACGTATTAACATGACTCATACACAAATAAACTAAAAGAAATAAAACCTACTATATATATAAACTTACAATCGTACTTCATATAATTTACCATACATATAAAACAATATTGGGACAGGCCAGGACTTGTTTTTAAGTAAGATAAGACTGTAACGTATAGTGTATTACGTTATAAATAATGTTTTAACTAAGCGGAAAAAGTGCCTGTGTCGTTCGAGGGGAGTAGCATAGCGCGGGGTTCGAACCGATGACCTTCCGCATTGAAGTCCAGTGTGTTACCGTGCGGCCATGCACCTCAATATATTCCTATAATTCACCTACTCGATACATAAAAAACACACACTTCAAAATGTCAACATGGGTTTAGAGATCTTGAAAAGTTAGGAGAAAAAGAAAAAGAGACGATAAAGAAAAAAACGTAGTGGCTCCGGATTTATGGTACTAATAAACAAAAACTCTTCAAAGATATCTTTTAAATGATATAGTATGATGTTATGATAACGATAGTGATGAAGAATGTTTATGAATATGTTAACGAAATGTACAAAATTTCAAACAACAAAGTTCTAATTAAAGTTAATGTAATTATATTTAACTTAAACCAAGGCCATCAATTCAACGGTTAATTTCGCTAAGACCGCATCTCCGAATCACACTCCGAGTGCCCCAGCATCCGCTGTGATGATATTAAAGCCAGATTACCAAATACAAGGAGGCTCTCTCGGTTAAAATAGTTTTCGCTTATTTGACTAAATTTCAACTATTCTAGTCTTGTACGTGAGTGACTATAATTTCAAAACTATCTCTCAACTAGATACTCGTGCACGGTGTACAGATGTTGTATAGATAAACGCTTGCCAGGGAAACACGGGATATTATCGTCACACAGCAATATGATATTGGAATGTTTCAAGCAATTTTTGATCCAGGAATATTTCGAGTGTGCGGAAGTGAGAAAATTAATTGAGTTTCGGCGTGAGGTTACAATATAATATATGTACAAGTTTTGACTCAATGAGTAAAATTTAGTGAGAAAACGGGGGTTTGATGCATATAATACTTTATGAACTTTATTACCCAATAAAATTGGTAATTTCAACATTTTTTAAGATATATTTTTTCAAGAATGCTTATGATGACCCTAGTGTGCCCTAGTTGGTAAGACATTTGTCGTCCTACCCATGGATTGAGGGTTCGATTCCGTTAGAACATATGTTTTTAAAAAAAGATTCTAGTCTAATTTTCACTTAAGGTCTCTATAAAATATTTCTAAATGATTAGAAGAAACTCCCACGTGGTAATAAGCTCACCAGATTATACTATATAATACAATATAATCAAAGTATGATATAATATACACACACTACAAATTATTATTTTAAAATATTCATACAAAAATTTAATAAGCGTTTTCCAACATCTCCAATTATTATTATTTTCTTAATTTATTTATGTCAATTTTCGAAGCATTGGGTAATTGAGAACTGGTCCTGTTGGCGCAGTCTGGTGTAGTTGTAAGGTATATTTAACGCTTATATTTCTATCAACGCTAGACTACTCACAGCTCATTGAACACCAGCATCCGAAAATTTCGTACGGCCATAGAATACTATCCAAGTATGCCCAGAAGAAGGGACATATACCAATATATGATGAAATGATAGAGGTGACAATGTATAACATATAGTACATAGGTGACAATGACAGAATATGGAATTAAGTGATAAGGGAGGAATGTGAACTTAAGGCTGATGTATTAAATAAGATCAAGAGGAGCATTCTAAGATTGATCTGAGGTTTCGGTATGTATAATATAACAAATATATATAGAAAGATTCATAGCATGCAGTGCAAATATGAAGGGATGACGTAGTAGAAGAAGAACAAGGAATGTTTGTTTGGATCGAGTGAATGAGATTTTGAAAGAGGGACATGTAAAAAGTCTGTGCACGGATGTAGTAAAAGCGAAAGATGTGTTTGTAATAGAAAAGTCTAGCGGTATATCGTATTTGTCTACTCCGACAGGGAAATGGTGTGATGGTATGTTTGCCCAGATGAAATTGGGTACAATAAAAACACGGATAAGTACAACACTCGCCCATAAAAAAAAATCGCATAATACCTCCATAAGAAATTGAACCTTACCTATATATCTACTTCAAGTGACTACAACTCGTGTTTGCCTTTAGCCTCTCGAAAGATTTTTCTCGGAAGTCTATCGGACACTCGCCGTCTCTTCCCAGTCTCCCTCCACTCCAAGACTCTTAAGATGTTGCTGCAGATTATCTAAAAGTCTATAATAGTCTTCCAAATGACCTTCTTCCGTGTTATTAGACTTACCATGTCAACTTAGACTTGCCTACATGGCATGAGCATGCAAACCTTCGCGGCCTTGTGCTACTGGTAATGTGTTAGGTGATTGTCAGGTTAATTTTCAAGTTTCTTCATTAGATCTCAATTTCACTATCATACTGGCTGCTTAACGTCAAGTATATTTTGTAGTATTTCGTTTTTACAGTTAACTATTAAATTTAATAAATTGATTATCATTATTTTTTATTTAACGTTTTCCCATGTAATATTTCAAATGGATCGATTTTGTTACTGTTTTAAAATTTCAAGTTGTATGAAAACTAGATATTTTAATCGATTATTCATAAAAAATAGCATTCATGATGCCATTACAGTTAACATTTTGTCTGCCTCAAAGTGTTAGTGATATGGGTGGTGTGTGCAGCTTTAAGAAATACTCAAAGACAACTTTTTTGGGAAAGCTTATCAATATTTTTAATTTTATACGAATACTACACACAAATTACACATAAGCATGGTTTGAAGAGGATCTTCATGAATAATATAGTTTAAGCGGTCTTCATCGAAGTCCACTGGTCGTCCGAAACGCTCCATGCCTTTCAGGTCGAAATTACCGTCTTTGAAATGCAAAAACCATCGACAAACTGTCCTTTCATTGATAGCATTTTCACCGTATACTTCGCAAATATCGCGAGCAGCTTTGGCAGCTTTATTCCCTCGATTGAACGCGAACAGAAGGAGGTGTCGAAAATGCTCACTTTCGTCTACTTGACATTCCATTTTGAAAGCTTGTAATCAAATAAAATAATATATATAACGTAAAAGCAAACACAATATCTTGTAGAACAAAAATTTTTCTTTCGAATGACGTATTACATTTACCATTTTGTTTTACTTTTGGTGCTCATTTTTAAATTGGAAAAAAAAGGACACAACTTATGATAACACCTAATACATATAGACTTACGAGTATATAAATAAACATACATTTTAAGGCAATGGAAAAGAAAATTCATTTTGGAGATAAGCTACCAAAAGATCTGGGCTCATCTCATAACATCCAGCTAATTGAGATACACCCCTCACCAATAGAGGGTGAGTCCGGCCGCGAGGATATCAGGTATTTTTCAGCCTACATCCTTGTACTCGCATATATTTTTTGCTGTTTTATTTTGTTGATATTTCACTTATTTTATTATATTTTTTACTGTTCATAAATTTTGTATAAATTAGTAATAATAAGATAATTTTAACGATCAAGTAAACTTCATATGTACTATGATCTAGCTGGTTAAATAATATTGTCACCTGGTACTAAAACCGCCTGATATATAATATACAATAGTGTCATAAATAAAATATAAAGTTTATAAAAATATATACTATATGTTCGAAAATGAAAACATGTGAAAAGTAAAATAATCTGTGTAACATGTTATAATCTTGTAGCGATGTTCGTTACCAATGTAGTGTGTGTCCTATTAGGACGTGCTGATGATGTTGATGTTGACATCGCTATATTCGTTTTAGTCGAATTCTGCGTTCCTTTTCGTTCGGGGTCATCAATGTAGCGAGTTGCTTATCTTGATACGTCGTGATGATTTTGATATGTATTTAAAATAAATATAAAACTCAGGAATGCGGATAAAAGTGAAAGTGAATAGCGGGCAAATAATAACAAGTCTTGACAGTTGGATGAATAATAATGCTTATTTGTCTACAAGTAGGTATTTTATAGTAGTGAGTGAATGTGCTCGCGATATATATTTTGTCTCACTCCTGCGCGTGCACTAGTGTAGCGGGTAGGATATTTATTTATGACGGCGGCGAGACAAAACGTAAATACTATTTGTGAGTAAACATTGTTGACGTTTCTAGTATGTGACAATTGTAAATAATTCAGAGTTTGATTCATCGGTCGTTGACCCTGTATGTTTACAATTTTGACAATAAATTATGTTTGACAATTCAATTTTATTTAGGGGACGTAGGTACGCTACAATCTAAAAATAAGTAAAATAATTTGAAAATGAAAACATGTGAAAAGTAAAATAATACTTGACAACACATTTTTATTATTGCATTAGATCCTCTAACACTTACTCTTGACACCATTGAAATTTCAAAAGTAAAATATATTTTTTTACTACGAGTATTATTACACACTCTAAAGTAATGTTTGTTTTTCCTTGTTTCCTGACTCTTTGACTTTTGTAACGAGGGGATTAATGTTTCGCTATAATTTCCATTTATCTTTTCTGGGCTTTTCAGTGACCCTAATCAACGAGTCGGGGGATCAGAGAGGATTATTAAAATTTGCGGAATTATATAACTGGTAATAACTGCACGCGAAGGTGCATAAATCTATTTGAAAAAGTCAATCCACGATATTTTTTACATACATACCATCACTCCGTTTCCCTGTTGGAGTATACTGAGTATGCAAACATAGCAACAGAATCTCGATACAAGTCTTACGCCTCTTTTAAACTTATATTCAAACAACTTCTCATACGATTTCTACGATTTATCTGACTTTCTACGTTTCTTTCTTTCAAAATGTTATTCTTTTGATCCAACCACACTTTTCTTGGTCTTTCTGTACCACTCCTTCTACTAACATTTCCATTGTTTATTTGTTTTGGTAATCGTTCTTAATTAAGTCGTTTTACACACCATAACCACCTTAGATAATTTCAAACCATTTTTTTATATTTTCAAAAATACCGAATGACATAATACCTCAACTGTTTACTTTTTTGCTGTATAAAGTACCACCTGACTGATTTGTTTTCCAAATGACAATCTCTTCCAGCCAACTAGAAAAAGGTTTTAACTGAATACCAGATTGGGCCCTTTTTAATGAAATGAGGTAACGGATCGGAAGGCGCCTAGGCATCTTACCAAATATGCCAGGAAGATCGTTTATTCGTGGTAAATGCAAATCATGGTGTCTCATTTTCTTGTGCCGATGCACAATAACATTTTTAAATCGCTGTACTCCAGTTAATCATACCATGAAAGGGGATATCTTAATTAACATTGGTTTTTAAATATCACAATAGTGAGCTAGCTACATAACCTACGTTTAATAGTAAGCTAGGAACATAACCTATTTTAATAGAAAGCTAGATACATAACTTATTGGGAGAAATACACAACGTCTAAAAACTGCAGAACAATGACTATCTAATTAGATAATTAATCCTAAGAAAAAAGATCTATAGTTCGGCAATTCTAGGATAAGTCCTGTGACAGCTCACAAATTTGCCCAAATACAACCTTGTAACGATGTTCAGTAATTTTAATTATTTTATCAACTTTAATATAAGCCTTAATTCTAATAAATAAAAAGTTATTTATGTAAATACATTACATAAGGTTGTATTGGGGCAAATTTGTGAGCTGTCACAGGACTCATCCTAGAATTTCCGAACTATAATAATAGTGATTTACATTTACAAAAAAAAAGCATACAAATGTTTTCCTGTAAAATCGCATGATGTACACTAAAATTATTTTAATTCATGGATTGTAATAGTTGGAACGTTAAGATTTTTCTTTACTATTGTACTCGTTCTACCTTTGGTGGCATGCATTCGAAAGTCCGACAACTTTGGCCTCAACAGGAAGATTTAATACACCACCAAGGCTATAAAAGGTGGCGACATTTCCGCTCTTGCCCGTCCAGTTATTGCTTCCTAATTTAGTCGCTAATGTGTTTATATTTTAGTGTATGAGCAATTTTTATGAAAAAATGTAATAAATATTATGTATATATTTTTAAATCGAATTTAATTCATATAATTTAATCTATAATACATTTTATTCAAAGAATCATACAACGAAGAACCTTAATCATGGGAACCCTATTGTTAATTTGTTTTACATGGGATACAAGTTAAACCCGATCATTTGAAATAACAACAAAAAAGATATTAAAAGTCTAAATATAATATAATGACAAGACCAATGATACTCACGTTTCTGTATGAAGACGCTCAGTTATGCCTACCAAGTTTATTAAGGAGCTCAATTTTTCAATTAATCCATCGAGATATGGAAAATATCGGAAAATTTATTCACAAGGTCATTTTGTAAGGGGCTAGTGCTGCTTTTAGCTTGAACTAGTTTGTGAATACGGCATCGAAAACAATCTAAATTGATTTCATTAATAATTGTCCGGTTCATTAAACATATGTTTGTAAATAATCAACAAACAAGGATTTGCTATTTATCCTGTTAGCAATTTATACAAATATGGTTAAATAAGTACGTAGATCTCTTTTTACACTTAACAAGTCATTTTCAAGTATACCCAATAACAAATGTGAAATTGAGCCATTGATAAAATCCATACTCTGCAATAAAGGTGTTTCAAAAATTTCTTTCTTACTGGCTCAACTATCAGATAGTTCCAGTTTCCTCTCGGGTTCTATATGGTTGAGCCGCAGTAAATTATATAGAGATCTCATAACAGCGCTGCCACCAAATACTCTCGAGACTCTTATTAAAAATCCCAGAACTTTATTGGTTAGATAAACATATATTCTGGATATGGAAACCAAATGTAAATTTACTATTGAACATGATGTCAATGGTGTTGATAGTGTATACACACAAGATGAGATGATTATCAATTTAGTACTTTAAGTACTACTGGATCTCAATTCTAGAAAAAAATCACGCGTTTACATTTAGAGATATTGAAGAGCAGCTTATTTGTCTTTAATTTTAATTTATGTACGTTTATTTGCTTTCTTCTAGTGGCACTATAGTTCATAGATATCTTGAGGCTATTACACGATAGTCTCCAGACAACTATATCCTGAGCTCAAGCGCTTCAATCAGTCAGACCGAGTCATTCATCATCGAGTCTTCTCATCGTCATCGTCTTTATCTTGAGGCCTATTACTCGCGGTAATATATAATATATGTTATGACAAATTTTCCTCAAAATCTACTTGAATCAATTAAGTTTAAATTTTGTGTTTAATACTGAGACGTGATTTCAATAAATAAAGTTTGAGTTTCAATAAATAAAGTTTGAGATACGTAGTTTTTTACCCATTCGTCTCAGAAACTTGGTAACGCTTCTCTTAGCATCTTGACACTTAAAAAATAGGCTGTCATATTTCCGCGCAGAAGTTTTTTTTTTGAAGTCAGCCGCTCTTTGAAGGCATATTGACAAAAGCTAATAAGCAAAAAGTAATTTCAACTTGCGAAAGTAATATTTTTCTTCAAAATATATGCCGTTACGGAACGGCATATATTTTGCGTAATCTTCTATGAATATTTCATCTTTTATCCAACGAAATAGCAGTCAATTCATTCAAGGTACAATATCGCATCCTACAAATATCCTTATTTTGGATTGTATCCAGGGCCATCTTCGCCATCGGGGTAATAAGGCTGTTACCCTAAGCCGCCGGACGACGCCACCTCACAAAGGAATTTTATTTATTTATTTATCTTTATCCAAACAAAATTTTATTACATTGTAAATGAGTTTGCAGATAAGAAATGTAGAAAAAGTTTATTTTGTTCTTTGATTTCGTTAAGATTATATTTAAAATACATTTATTTAAATTCAATCAAATTTAATAAATTTAACTAAAAAACAAGGTAACATGAATATCAATCCGACAAAAAAATATTATATCCGTATTCTGATGGTAAAATATATTATGTATTATATATTTTTTAATTATGAAAAAGGATGCCTTATAATGTTAGCTATGGGCACTTAAATGTATTAAGACGACCCTGTATGTACCTACTTCTTCGCATAGTCAGGGATGTTTGAAGATGAATATTTATTTTTTATGCTCTTAACTATTATAAATTACGAAGCAGCGTTCAATAAATTGATATTTAAGACCCTAACAGAAACAATTTCGCATTATATTTATGATGGGTTTTATTCTTAAACATGACTTATCTACCTCCTACATCAGATGATTATATAACTCCTGCAGAGTTTAAGCCTTCCACAGTTTTCTCCTGCAAGTTAGTCGATCATTATTGTATTTTCCCAGTCTCGTAAAATCTTCATGTACGTTATCCATAAGTCTCTGTCTTGGTATGCCAAGTGGCCTTCTTCCACATTGTTGTGCTTGTATTAATATTTATCAACCATGTCAACTTAAATCTGCTAACATAACTCATCTATGCTAACCTTCTATCGCTAATACCACTAAGGTTCAACGTTTCCGGCCTTAAAAAGTTAGATTGTGTATGAACAGATGATACCCGGCAGAAATTAAACAACGTTGATGCTGTCTACGTAGAATCTTAACCGTCATATTACACAGTGATCGATTGGGCTAAACAGTTAGTTAGGCAGAGAATCGATTAAAGATGATCCTCGCCATCACAACCAACAGAAACACTCACTCTAGAAACAATTGCCTTAGTACAAGAACAAGTGTTATAGGGTAGAAAACCAGCATCATAGAAATAACAGCTAATAAGTTGTGGCTTTTCCAAAACCATGGTGCTTCGAATTCTGTACGATCATCTTGGTATGAATGAGGTTAGCACACGATATGTGACAAAATTCTTGATTAACGACGTGTTGAATGTTGCAATGACCATCCTTTCCACATGACTTCACTAATGTCTTCTGCGGTTTCTATTCCATCTTACTACATATTCTCTTTAACATATTTCTCGGATACGGAACTTGTTAACTCTATCGCTTAACGTTTCACCTGCAATGGCTCTGAAATTAAAACATAAATTATTTAATTATTTTAAATATGTACATGTTTGGAATCTGGAAAGCGTAAACAGGCTCGTTATTGAATATGAGTTGCTTTATTGACATTTGTGTGACGTTACATAAGTTTCGTTAAACTAAACGTTTAAGGTTAACATCAATCAAGTGCCAGTAACTTTTGACAGCTTCAAATGTATTCGTTAATGGCATACTAAAACACAGTTTCAGATCTGTGATATATGTTATACTCGTAAGTATATATCAGGCTCATACGCATTTGATAGTTCGATTAATCTTTATTCATGAAAACAATACTACTTAGTGAAACACATGACTTACCACCCAGGGGTTCGGGTTCGACTATCGATGTACCCAAAAAAAAAAACAAATAATGGATACTACTAGTCTGGTAAAAGATTTCGTACTAGATCCGGCACACAAAAAAGAATAAATGGATAAAATTTTATATACTTATCAATAAATAGTTATATGCTTTGAAATATTAAATGAGTTAAAATCTAGATTTAAATCTAGAAATATTAAATGAGCTAAAATCTAGATTTAAATCTAGAAATATCAAATGAGTTAAAATCTAGATTTAAATCAAGAAGTATTAATTGAATGTACGAGTATTATATTATTGTATAAATTACCAAATTGGAAAAGTATCGTTGCAATTAATACGAGTAAATAAACTCTTTGTATCTTAGTTTATCTTTTACTATTCTTCTTGTACCTCATTACATAAAACTATAATTTATATATACACATACGTACATACCATCAAACGATATTTTTTTTGTGAAGACAGATCTCCGCGCCTTTCAACCCAAGCACATATATCTCGCCTCTTTCGCATCCAAACATTTCTTCTCACGCGCTCTTCAATTTCTCTAATTTCTTATATTTCCTAAGTGAAAACTAAATACTTCCATTGTTTACCCTTTCTTCCTCTCTCGATTTCCATTAATTTCAGTCATATGTTTGTTTCTTAAGTCTTTTGACTTTCGAAGTTGACTGATTCAATTGTCATTTTCAAACCCAATATTATAAAATATGTATAATGTTTATACGGGTCAAGATATTAAACTTTTTAACCCCTAGTGGCGTGGTTTGCTGTTACTAAACATCTATTTGTAAATTATCCTGTTGTTATAAAATACTGATGTTTGTGATGAAAGTTTTACTATTCATTGAAAATAAACATAAATTACAGTTTTACTGTATTATGCTTGACAAAGGTCGGATTTAAAAAAAACTAATTTCCGTTACGTTATTATTTTTTTCTTTAATATTCATCGCGATGTTTCGTAATCTAATGATGTTGAACAATACGAATACAAATAAAATTGTTAATGCTGAATTTAAAAAATATAGAGGTTGGATCAAATAAAAATTACTTTCCGTTATGGTGTATAATGTTTCGTGTATTATGTAACGATAATGAACAATTCGAATAGGAACATTTATTTTAATATTATCAAAAAAATTAAAAGCCTTTGAAGGTAAAGAAAATTTGAAATAAAACTTTTTATTTGACTAAAATATGTAAGTTTTTTTTAATACATGAATTTATAGAAACACAGCCATAATTGTAGCATATTAATAATATGGTGGATTCCACAAGGCATCAAACGACTTTATTGTTACGTAAAAACTTGTTTTTTTATTCATAACTCATATTTGCTATGGTGATTCTAAATTCATATTTTTTTGTGGACAAACTCCTTGCATTCAATATAGCCAACTACTTTCCGGTCAAATTCCTATTCAATACAGACCTCAACCTTTTTCTGGTCAACCTCCTTACATTCAATACAGTATTGAACAATTTTCCAGTCAAACTTCTTATATTCAATACTGTATTCAACCATTTTCCGGCCAACCCCCTTGTATTCAATACAGTATTCAACCATTTTCCGATCAAACTCCTAATATTCAATACAGTATTCAACCGTTCAATGTTTTGACCACTCGATAAGTCAGAACTTACCTTATATATAATATATTCAATAGAGTATTTAACAAAATCGTTATATTTAAAACAGTATCTAATCATTTTTTAGTCGATCACATTAAAAATATGTTAGTGTACAACCATTTGCTAGTCAAGCTCCTCATATTGAAACAGTATCTAACAATTTTCTGGTCAAACTTCCCAGTGTTCAAAGGTTTTTTTTCAAATTTCTTACATTGATTGTAACTTACAATCAATACAGTAATCGACTTGTTCTGCATTGTTAAACCACTGATTATATCAGAATTTTTTTTGTTATCACACAATCTAAGAAAAATGTAATCATTGCTTGATTTATAAGAGTATCACCAAATAAATTGAATTTTCATTCTTAGAATTTCCCAACCCTGTTCAATGTGAATAGAGAATAACCTCGAGGCAAATTGAATATTCTTCCAAGACAATCCTTTATGGTATTTTCCGGCGCTGTGATTCTGAAAATTATCGGAGTTTAATATTAATGCCGTTGTCGTATCAAGTCGGATACAAAGGGAAGTAAACTACGTCTCTTTCTATAATTTAAGTATCTTATTTAAATATACTTATCCTATCTCTCTGGATAGCTTTTCAGAAATAATTACATTTTACTTATTTCGTACACCAAACAACCTATCAGGCATGTTGTCGTGTTGTAATTTCTTCTCACCACATACATATCATCCCACCATGTCTCTTTTGGGGTAGACAGGGAGGACAGATCTTCACGCCTTTCTGTCTATGTTAACATCTCTCACATCTTCTGCTTCTATATATCTCGTCATACACGTTATTCTGTTCCTCATACTTCTCTTCTTTCCCTCAGTTAAGTTTCTTCAACTTTCTCCTTCCACTCTTCCCTCGGTCTACGTTTTCCTCGATATCCATGTATTTATTTCGTAAATTAATTTCTCAATGTGGCCAAATCATCTCTAAACTCCTTCCTTAATTCTACTTATAAAATCAATCACTTACAAACGGTAACCCTTTATTCAATCATTTCTAATTCTTTCAAATATTGTAATACCATGTATTCTACGCAAGACACGCGTTTTTACCGCATCTTTCTGCTCCTTTTCAATTACTAGACCACTTCCATATATCAAAGTTGGCGCTGACACTCCACAGTACAAAATCATTTTTGAAACATTTGCGACTAATTTATTACCAACAGTACTCGATGCGCTGTTAAATTTATTATCTGCAACAACACCTCTTTCTTACCATCTCTCGAAAACATGTTCTGCAAGTATCAAAATTTCTCAACTTGTTCTCTAATATTTCATTGGTCACACAAACGTACAAATTACTCATAAAATCGTCCTTCTTAACAATCAATACATTCGACTTATAAAAAAATCGTTCTCAGACTTTTTCATACATTATTTCAACCAAAACTGACAAATTATTTTATTTTTCCACCACTAACACCATATTGTTTGCATACAACAAACAATCAATAGCCAAATCTGATATTTTAACAGCTCTCGTATACACATGGATCAATATAAATACTGAAAAACTATGGAGACATTTAAAATCCTTGTTTGACAAATCAAAAAGACTAATAAAAACTGATTATTAAAACAATGACTATAATTTTTTTTTGTTTATTCGAGAATATTTTCCTTTCCTCTCCACCATCCCTTCATTTTCTTTTGATTGATGATATCTCACTTTATATGAAAAATAATGTTCGGGTGATTGTCCGTCTTTGTGGGGTTCGGGGGCATATGCTCACGTATGTGTTTATGGATTTTGTGGGGATGGATAGTCATTTGAATAATTTATGCAACCATGTAACTTGCTTCATTTACTTTTGTCTGGTTGGTTGGAAGAGATTGCCGCCTGGCAATAAGCCCGCCAGATTGTATTTGCAATAAAAGTGTTAAATAAATAAATCTGTCCCAAACCTCTGAACTAAAGTCACAAGATATTGTAGATAAAACATGTTTATATAATATTTATTAATTTGAGGTATCCTTTCTAAAATATTTAACACTTAAGTCTCTGATGGTTTGAGTTCCTCGCAACAATAAATAATTCATTTCTTGTGATAGTCTTATTCCATTCTGACAATAAAATTAAATAAATTTACACAAATGAAAATATCAACCCACTTAGAATAATATTTAATTATACAAATATATAATATTATTCAAAGTCAAATGGGTTGAGATATTAAACAATTTAATTGCTCGTTATGAAATTAATAAAATATTATTTATTTTCTTTGATAACTTTTAAAGGCAATTTGTAAATCAAATATTATGTTTTATTAATTAAATAAGATAGTGTAATATACATATGAAAGAATGCGGAATGACGTGATATGGGATGAATATGAACTTAAAGTCGATGTGTTGAGTTAGATACAAAATTTTAACTCTATGTTGGTTTGGACAGGTAAAACGATTACATGCATACATACAATCACGTCATTTCCCTGCTGGGGTAAGCAAAGAAAGAGCAGAGCATCAGACTTTTATATCTCGACACACATATTTTGCCTCTATACACCATACACCTTCTCATACATCTGCTACGATTTCTCTTCCTACATTTCCATCTTTCAAAATATGATTTATTGAATCCAAGAATATTTTCTTTGGTTTTTCTCTATCACATTTGCACAATATAATTGTTTTGTTAGTTTTTTTTTTCATTTATTCATTCCACGTCACCAAATCATTTCAGAGTGCTTTTCTTAATTTTACTTAAGCCTTAAGATCACATTCATCCATAATCAACCCCGTATTCACTCATATTTTACATAGATTGCCTCTTCACGCGATAATATGCATCCATAGCTTGCCTCTTATCACGCGGTAATATGTTTTTTTCTAGTCCACAAACGAACAATACTCCTTTTTATTTTTTACCATTTATTTTTACACAAGCATGTGCAAAGAGAAAATCTGATCCACGCATCCTCTTCCTCTTAAAAATGCATTCGAGCATCCCACACACATCACTCTTTTCATCCATTTTTTTCCTTCCAGGTTATTTACTACACTCAGTAAACAAATATGGAACTTTTAACCTCCATTCTAAAACCCCCTTAAAATGATTAAATGAAGAAAAATAAATGTTTATATCTGTTTTAATATCGCTTTTTCAACAAAGTCTGGAGGCGTTTTCATTGGTGATCGCTATTGTCTCCAACTAAAAACACGTGGCATAATTGATTTTCCGGATACGGAAATGAATGAGTGATTTCCAGTTTTGCGGTTCCCAACCTTGAACACATGACATATGAGATTTAGATTCTAACAGTTTTGTTATATACAGCGTTAACTAACCTTCGCATTATTCCAGCTCCGATATCTAAAAGAACCAACCTAGTGGTTCGGTCGCAGCACTAAGTACTTCGATTCTAACCCATAAGGTATACTCGGTGTAGAATTAGAAAAACTTATTACCAACCAGAAATATGTAAGAAAAGCCTAAAGTGGAAACCAAACTGATACCTTTTTAAAAAAAACAATGGGTACCAACGGGAATCGAACTTAAAACATTTGGATCGGAAGACAAGTGGCTTACTAACTAGGACACGCGGGTTGTCATACACAAAAAACTTCATAATTGCACATGACATATTTACATAACACTCAGTTTTCAATTATATTTGGCCAGAAAAATTTCCGACTTCGTTGTGTGTGAGCTGGTGCATTATCGTGATGCAAAATCCAGGAATCGTTTGCCCACAATTCTAATCGTTTCCTTTGAATCGCCTCACCCAAACGTTATAAAACTTTAAAAAAATCCAGTCGTTTATAAATTAAAAAATCGCAAACATGCCAAAATGCGTTCAAATATATACTTTTCTGTTAAATTCGTCAAAATAAACACTTGTCTGTTAAACACAAACTGCCCATCCTATAGGGCTCAAATTTGAAATATTCGTCACAGATAATGACGCCAACCTGAAAGAAAAAGACAGATTCAATAAAAAAAGATGGACTAATGGATCAATCAATCAAAAACAAAAAGCCCGCGAAATAAAAAAAAATCTCGTTATTTTTTTATCAACCCTCGTATGTACCTATACAGCCATACTATGAGTATCAACTGCGCCACGGAGTTAGTAATAATTAATGACCAAACAAGTCTTACGAGTGACAATGCACGTTTTTCCACATAACCTTACACATTCAATATCAAAGCGATGGCTCAAGTAAATTTATAATATTCTCCCTTAACATTTTGTTTGAAAAAGAAACAGAATATTTCTTAAAAACACCGTTACAATGTATTACAAAGGGAAAAGGGAAACAAAAATTGGTTGTTTTTCAACAATCAAATTTTCTCTTCCGTCGCTTCCGTTTGGGTCGGTGATTTCAAATTGGTGAAAACTGAATTAGTATCAAATATAATAATCCTCCAGTACTTACAGCAACCCCTACGGAGCATATGGGGTGTGCCGTGGTGAACTGGAGGGATTAACTTTCGGAGCTTCCTACTTAAAGGTGGGCGGGCCCTTGCCACTTTATCTGGAGGGGAAACGGTTACTAATTTACAAAATATGAGCGGGATTTGTTGTTACTTAGATAGTGATATCTTTATATAAGAGTGGCTGCGACTGAAGAAATTTTAACTTTAGTTTAAGTGTTTCGTTTTACGATTTGTTGAAAAAAATAATAGATCAATAAACCTGCCTGATTATGTGTTTTGCACTGTAGTACAATAAAAAAATGTGTTCATATTATTTTGATATATATAGGGAAAATGTGAGTGAAAGGCGTGGTGGAAGAAGACCAAGGAAAGTATGAATGGATCAAGTGAATTATATTTTGATAGAAAGCAACGTAGAAAATCAAAACAATCGTAGAAGTGGTATCATAAGGTGTATGGATGTAGAGGAGGTGAAGGAAAAGTGTCAAGATTAGAAAGTCTGGCACTGTGTCCTCTCTACCTTACCTGACAGGGAAATGGCGTCATGGTATGTATGTGTATTTTGGTTTTTTGAATTGGTGTTGCTAATATTGTAGCTATTGGTGTGTTGCGAGTAAGTAGGATGAGATACGGCACTTTGAGTTGGTTGGGACATATTGAATAGATGGGTGTGAAAAACTGAGTAAACAAATTGACAATATGAGCAAAGTATGATTGGATCAAGTTAATGAAATTTTGAAAGAAGGTAAGAGAGTGGAGGTAAGGAGTAAGAGAAACAGAGGAAACTGTGTGAATATAGAGAAGGCGTAGGAACTAAATGGTGATAGGCAAGTTAGACGATCTGTTGTCTCTACCTACCAGAGAAATTGCGTAATAGTATATACGTATGTCTTATTCTTCTTCCACTTATATATTTTCATCATGTTCGCATGAGTTCCGCCTTGGACTAGTCTTGGGTCACTCAATTGCACCAGAAAATAAATAAATGTATATTTAAATTTAAAAAATCTTTATTTTAATTAATTTCTATTGATTTGGACGGTTAGAGTATAATATTTGTTGAGCTTTTAATTTTTTTACTGTTAACGTCTTGATTTCATCGAAATATTTTCATAAAATTTGGTTGATTAATTGACTGGTTTTACCTCTTTAATTGACTGGTTTTACTTTTTTTAGCCATGTTTTTTTGCATAATTTTCCTAAAAATCTATGAAAATATTTTTCGAAAATATAAATGAATCACGAATCAAAGAAAAAATGCAAAATGAAACGCAAGATTATAATATGTATTGTAACATAAATTGTCAACTCAATTTGACGAATTTAAAATTTTCTTTCACTTTGAAATATGATAATCTGAAACTGAATTGAAAAATTTCGTTAAGTAAGCATTTCTCAGATTTTAGTTCTTCGAAAATAGCGAAACATATTAAAATAACTTTTATGTTTTTTTTATTTATCCTTAAATTATGATGCACAACACAATTTACTTGATTAATTTTTCAGCGAACTCACGTCCCCTATATTAAAAAATAATCACGCAAACAAATGAACGCTATGGGGAACTGTTAAGGGTTTTTTTTCAATGTTTCAAAAAGCAAAATGAATCACAGTAGTCATAACACTTAGAGGGCTAAATATTGCTTTTTAATGCACATTCTCGTTTGCTTCCAAGGCTGAAATGAACCTACCAACCCTTTATAAAAACAATTAAAATTTCGCTGACTGTTTATTAACTCCACGTGGTGAGATTACAAAACACAGAAAGGTAGAGTGTCGGATAGATCCTCGATAGTCCACGTGTCTAGTGTTTTGGGGGAGTCACGCGCAACTCTAGGCGCGGTGGGGCACTCCACTAGGAAGGGAGGAATGGCGGAGTGAAGAGGGTTGAGGAATGGGGGTGTGACGCGTGGATCGATAGGGCTGCCCCTCGCCCCAGCCCTTAGGAGTTACATAATGCCAGGATTGCACAGTCCTACCCTTTTTAGGTGAAGTTTGCATGCAATCAGGGATGGTGCTTGTTAGACCGGACAAGACTTTTACGGTCAAAAAATCATGACCATAAAAACTAATGGTAGAATGCTTGACTTCCGCTTGGGTGTTCCGGGCTCAATATCCGATGATAATTTACAAGAAAGTGTCCTAGATAATAAATTCACATGCAAGTCTTTGGTTTCTTTTAAGTTCGTTTTAAAAAACTGCTTCATATGTTTTTTTTTTGTGTAATCGAAAATCGGCAAGAAGTATTGATATATTTTTTCATGCTAAATATCCTCAGTGAGATACAGGCAAAAGCCTAGTTTACTGGGGACACGACAAATGAAAGGCAACAAACCCAGATCCATTAAAATTGTATGTCCAAATTAAATTACGTATTGTTTTTTCGCAAATTATGTATATTTCTTGTCATGTGTAAATAAATTTAAAAAATAATAAATATATAAGTTAGTCTGTAAGGTTGTAATGTCCGTTGTGTATGTGAGAAAAGTGTAAAACAGTACAACCTTGATTATTGTCAAATATTATAATTGTTTTATAATCAGATTTTTTTTCTCTTTAGTGACCAAAGATGTGGCAATAAGTGACAAAAATACAACTAAGTCGTACCACTTGACATTTTCCCTTCATATTTTTTCCGAAAAATGCGAACAAAATTGTTTTCCCATTTCCTTTCGGATTGTGATAGTAGAATATTTAAATCGATCTCTGGTCTAATTTTCGACGTACATTCAGAAAAAACTAGTATCCCTTAAAATAATAGATCATCCTGCCTCCTCCAAATCTCTCATAGTGGTTCTCCTAATCTTCTTCCTTTTGGAATAGGCTAGAAATTTCTATAAGGAGTCCAGTATTCAAGATTTCTTGAATTCCCATTTTTTCGTCGAGATATAACTTCAAGTCGAATTATAAGTATAACATACATACATATCGGCACATTATGGCATGTACTTTTTGGTCTGCCTGGAGTGATGAGTTGTGAGGGGTGTGCCTTGCGTGATGTATACAGGTGTAATTAAGTGTCACTGTTTATCGAGTTGATGAGAGTATGCAACATATAATAAAAAATCGGAATGAAATGTCATTTTATTTTTCCATGTTATATATCCTCAATAAGATACAGGCAAAAGCCTAGTTTACTGGGGACACAACAAAAGAAAAACAACAAACACAGATCCATTTAAATATTTTGTTCACAATAAATTACCAGTTGTTTTTTCACACATTACGTATTTATGAGATATTTGGTAATATAAATAAAATAAAATAAATATAACATCTCACTTTTTCCCTGTCAGGGTAGGCAGATAGGACATACCATACTTTACCTATCTCGACACATATCCTTAGCCCCTTCTACATCCATACACCTTCTAATACAACTACTAAAATTTATCTGACTTTCTACATTACCTTCTTTCAGAATATCAATCATTCGATTCAACCGTACTTTCCTTGATCTTCCTCGCACACGCATTTCACTCACATTTGCGCTATATATTTGTTTTGTTAATATTTCTTCCACGTGCCCAAACCATCTCAGCGTGCTCTTTTTAATCTTACTTAACACATCAGCTTTAAGTTCAGATGCATCCATAATCACTTCATTCAGCATTCTGTCAAATATTGTCATTCCATGTATTCTCAATGCACGCATTTCCACAGCATTTATTCGGTGCCCCTCAGTCTTTTTCCACGTCTACGTTTCACCTAAATTAAAATTAGAACCTTCACCGAGACCGCTTGATTTCTTAGTATCCTAACTAGACAACGGAGGTCGTCAAAGAACATTTGATACGTAAATTTACAAACATACCATCACCACTATGCCACTTTCAAATAGGCAGACAGGACAGATCACTACATATTTTTTTAATAAAGCGCACAATATAAATATATATTTAGATAAAGAATGATTATTGTGATACGTATATATTTTTTCAATGACATATTGACTCGATCAAAATGTTTCCACTTGTAAATCAAATATAAACGACGAATATAAAGACATAATTCTTTAACATTGTACTTTTTTGTCAGAGTGATTTTTTTCCAGATCAAAAGACTAATATGTAAAAAGGACAAATAAATTATTATACGTATTGAAAATACGTCTCTAAGAATTCCAGACAATCTCATATATTTTAAACATAACTAAAAAAATCGTCCTACTTTTGACCTTTATGTTTCTGCTCACATTTAAATATTGTAAAATTTGGTATTAAAATACATTTTCTAAGTATGAAATAAAAAAGGGATTTAAATTCCATAATAGAAATATTTAATAGACAGTGCAAAAATACACTAGAGAATAATTTAAGATATAAAAATAACATGTTCGTATTATGCGAATATTTTTTAACCTCTAAGCGAATGAGATTTTGTAAGTAAAATTTAAAAAAAAGATTTTGTAAGTAATATAAAAAACGTGATTGCAGCCGCCATATACAAGATAATTGAATACATAAAAATATTTGAGCCTTGTCCGTTTTATGGATAAATTCATATATTCGAGAAAAAAATATCGGACGTACCGTGTACGTCCATACTCTTTTGAGGTAAAAAATCGCTCGCCGTACATCGTACGGCCATACTCCTCTTTTGAGTGCAGATATTCAATTCTTGAATTGGCAATATATTTGTGTCACGTAGTATTAGTAAATTGTATGAGATATGTGAAAAACATTACCTGTGAATGAATATTGCAAAATTCAAAGAAACGCCGATAGAAAAGTATGAAAGGTAATTGCGATGTGTGCGTGAAAAATGGAAGAATAGATCAAGTTGAGGAATTCTGTTTTTTTATAATATTTTTTCTGATGATGTTAAGAGTTAAGAGAAATATCGAATGGCGTGTTGTGACACGAACCAAATCAATGTGTGTTCCACTTTTATATAACGGTATAGCTCTACCGGTTTCAAGGTTTTCACCTCATCATCAGGGAGTACAAACAAGATTTATCTTGATAAAACAAATTAAAGTGTCTTTAAACCTCCACAATGCTAATGCCTTAACTATAAATAATATAACTCAATATACTTTCTTAATAAACTTGAAATGTTTAATACGTTCATAGTTGAGGCTCCATTCGGAAATGAAAGCTAACAAAACAAACTAAGAGCACTTGGCAAGTTATTTCTACCTATTGTCAGTCCAAACAAATCAATGTACTCGTATAATATCTGAATCTGAAATAGTTGTCAGGATATAAAATGTGTATATTTTTAACATAGATTAGATGTGGTTCCTGTCAGCAATCTCAAGATATAATAAGAGACCCTCACATCATTTCTCACGCTTAGAAAATAGTATACCAACGTGCCTTAAGGCAACCTTATAGAATAGTTACGAGCTCTCACGCTTAGAATATAGTATACCAACATATGTTACCTTGAGGAAACCTTATAGAATAGTCACGAGCTCTCACATTTAGAAGATGGTATCCCAACATACCTTGAAACCTTATAGAATAGTCACGAGCTCTCACGCTTAAAAGACAGTATCCCAACACACCTTGAGGAAACGTTATATAATAGTCACGAGCTCTCACGCTTAGAAGATAGTATTCCAACATACCTTGAGAAAACCTTATAGAACAGTCACGAGCTCTCACGCTTAGAAGATAGTATTACAACATACCTTGAGAAAACCTTATAAAACAGTCACGAGCTCTCACGCTTAGAAGAGTATCCCAACATGCCTTGAGGAAACCTTATAGAATAGTCACGAGCTCTCACGCTTAGAAGAGTATCCCAACATGCCTTGAGGAAACCTTATAGAATAGTCACGAGCTCTCACGCTTAGAAGAGTATCCCAACATGCCTTGAGGAAACCTTATAGAATAGTCACGAGCTCTCACGCTTAGAAGATAGTGTCTTAGAAGATAGTATAGAGGAAACCTTATAGAATAGTCTCGAATTATCACATATATTGGATGCTACAATATTCCCATATTATGATTATTGAACGAAAACGTATAAAAATATATTCATATAACCCAAGACAATCGTTTCGCGTTTTATATTATAGAATAAATGTACCTTCACTTGATTATTCATTAAGTAATCTTGATTATGAACTAGAAATTTATTTAATTCTAAATAAATATAAAAATATTTCTGAAATGAATGATATATATATATATCTATATAACCACACCTTGTCCCTTGCAGAATAGACAGAAATAATAGATCTCCATTTTTTTTTCTATGCAAGCACATATTTCGCCACCTTCACATTCATACATCTAGTCATGCACAATCTTCCATTATTCATACTTCTCCCTTTACTGTCTTTCAAAATCTGTTCCACTTGATCCAATCACGTTTTTCACGGTCCACTTTTTCCATGTACACCTTGCACTTCTGATTTGTATACATTATGAGTCTCACCACGTGTCCAAACCATCTTAAAGCTCCTATCTTCATATTACTTCAAACGTCCATCTTATCCATGCATTCATTTCTAATGATTTTACTCCGCCTTATTTCATACATCGACACTCTCTATTGGAAAAAAAATCAGTGCATGCATCTCCACAACATTAATCTAAGTTTTATTATTCTTCTGTCAAATCCAAGTTTCCCTTTCATACGTCAAGGTGGGCATCAACATACTATTTATTTTTTATTTTAGCTGATGTGATAGAGCGCGGTTGTTTTATATTACACTTAGTCATCCGTTTACCTTGTTCCCTATTGCTACCCTTTTTACTGTCTTTTTTCAATTAGCCTATCACACATAAACATGCTGGCTAGATAACAAAACTCATCAACCTGCTCCAGTTCCTCTGAGTTAACCCATGCATCGCACACACCTACCGTACCTCTTTCTATAACCATAACCTTTGATTAGTCTAAATTTGTTTCCAAACTTTTGACCAAAAATAAATAATCGTTTTCGAAATAGTTGTAGGAGTCAAAGTTAGCGAAAATTTTTAAATTAAATATTAAACTTTCATCTACTGATTTGGATAGTGGAAACGCGAGTGAGATATCATGCAGTATTTGATGCTAAAGGCTAAATGAGATGCATGACCGTGTAGAAGCTCATGCTGTGATAGCAGGGACATTTTTTCCATATAATTTTCGGGGGCATATTGTGAGTCCTATATATTTAGTGTTAAAGATAAAGGTTGCGTGAGCAGCTTTAGGAAGCACTTTAAAACAACTATTTTTGAGAGATCTTATCAAAGTTTATGATTATATATGATCATTACACACATAAACTATACTATATCTAAAATCGAATATTTTATTTTCATACACTGGAAGATTTACAAAGGTTCCACTGTAGTGCGCCTTCCTTTAGTAAGGTTTCTTACCAAACATGTTTTTCTAAAAACAGTTGTGGCGAAGTATCTAATCTAATAAGCGCAAACATTACTTTCCCATCAAATTTTTTTTTGTTATACATTTATTTTGTTATATTTTTGTTGTACATTTATTTTGTTATATTTTTAATCATTCAATTATAGTGAGTTCGAATCTGTTCTCTAAACGGTAAATAAATTGTCATATAATTATTTTTATTATTAGTCATTTATAACAAATATGTTAGAATTAGAACATTTCTTATACATATTTAAATTGCATCTACTTCAGTAAAATGCTTATAGTTTTTGAATCGTGTCAAACAAACTTTATAAGACTCCTAAAATTTTGACAAAAGTTTGTATAGCGACGGCGCTATTTAAACCCTGCCATAAATACAAATAACCCAAGGAAATATGACTTTCTCCCCTCGTTTATACAAGGACTCTCCAAGGAAGCCAGGAAATCGATAAAGTGCACAGGTCCGGTGCAGCGGATCGATAGGCTCCCCTCCGTGCCGAGTGCACCATGATAGAGCGTGTCACAAACTAATGTGATGACAATATCGATACTATCTCCCGTGTTATATGCCAAACTATTGTTATGCAAACAGGGTGGGATTCAACGGCCATTGTTAGTACTATAATACTAAATGTTTACTAACCAACTCTCTCCCCTTACCAATCTTAAGGAAATAACAGTACATTTTAATTATTCTTATTTTAGATTATGTGGAAAGGAAGTGTGTCAAAATATTATAAAGTGGAGATATATGCTCTCTGTCTACCTAATAGAGGCATGGCGTGATGGTGATAATGATTTTAGATTACGGGTTATATTCATTCAAATTTACTTTACATCAAATACATATGTAATTGTTATATACGAAGTTAAAAACATAAAACTTTGTCAAAAGTGTAGTAAAAAAAACATTGTTTTAATTTGATTGTTACGATGTTTTAAATCCTCACATTCCACGCGGTTTGTGTTATCTTAGAATTATTATTATGTAAGAAATAGTTTTATTTTATTTATCTATTAATTTATAGGTCAAATGACATGTTTTATACAGATAAATTACAAAATAAACAATCTATATTGACATGTAATCACTGTTTTACAATAGAAAAAGACAAACCCAAAAAAATACAACCCCAACACAACACAAAAACAAACTCATGTATAATAATTTATTTAATTCGTCCATGCAAAAATTACTTCTTTACTTGACTCTTGTAAGAAGTCAAAGTCATATGAAAGTTCACACAATGTCAATATTGATTACCTTATATGTATAGTCTTATTATACGGGTGTTATACCAATTATTATTTGTATCTACATCGTTGTGAAATACAATATTTGGCCTGGCGGGCTAGTAAAAGAAATGACGAAAAAATATCGAATTGATTCCCCATGCGCACATTTTTCCGAGAAATAAAAATCTCAAAAATTTACTATTGACAATAGCGAAAAAACATTCTCATTTTGTAATTTAGATCCCTGCTAGGACTTATTTTAATTACAAGGAGCATGTAACTCAACAGGCGGAATTATTTCCAAACTCCGTAGCCAGGTGGTGACTTTCTCGACTTCCACCCGGGGGCTTCGGGTTTGATTCCCGTACCCAAAAAAAATTATTACCAGACTGGTAAACATATTTTGCCTGGTAACCCTACCCACACACGCAGAGTGGTAGTGTTGACAATATATTCAATAACGAACCGTGAGTCACGTGCATACTTGATATGTATAAAACCTGAAGGCTCCTTTACTGGAGCCGAAGACAATATTGTATCTCGGTTACGCTCTTTACTATATCCGAAACACTCAGACGAAAAAAAAAAGCTCCGAAGTATTTAAATATTAGCAGATAATCTTATGTGATGTTAACATATGTGGTCTACAAATCTGACAAGTTTGTAAGACTTAACATTTCCAACAACCGTTGTTCATATCAGCACTTGGTTTTCACCATGTTTTGAAGTCATATTGATTAATCACTAAAGTGTCACAGTGAACCAACAACAGCATGAAAACCACTGGTCATGAATACTGGTCACATACTCGTATCATATACTCGTATGTGTACTGCATATTATGTAAAGTTTATTGTAAATGCTAAAGATAGATTGATGGCTTATTTAATTAGATACATAAGATTCATTGTTTGTTTTATTAATAGTTACATTTTTACTGCAGATAAACTATATCCCAACGGGGTCTAATGGTTAGCATTCACATTAAGCAAGCGGGCACTCCAGGTTCGATTTCAAGTAGATTCACTCACTTCCTTGTTTGTTTTTCTCTTAGAGCATTTTACATCTGAATTTATAATTAAAACCCAGATGGCGCTCTTGTGAGCGAACGACCCTTATGCCTTCAAAAGGTTGAACTGTTTAAGAAGCGATCATGAAGTGTTCGTTATGGTCAGGAAACAGAGCTATACCAAATTATTAAAGGGAAAAAAACAAGTAAAACAATAATTATTAGTATAGTTGAATAGCACTTTTTTTATTTTACAACATGACTTTAGCAGCGCTTAAATTACAATAATATATGCTAGTTTGAAAGCACCACTTTCGTTCGTTGCTGAGCATCGTAGTCCCCTCGCTATTCCGACGTCAACTCAGTTGAAAAGCGAAGCTATGCCGTTAGCCGCTGCACATCAGTAAACTCACCAGCCACACCGCTGTACTGGATCCAATCGCACACCGAAGTAAGACGATAGGAGCACACTGGCATTTTTTCACTTTTTTTAAAGAATAGATATGACCAAAGTCATAGGTATCCTTATACTCCCGAATACTAGACGGGGAAAAATCCTGTGTCATTCGAGGGGAGAAGCATAGCGCGGGGTTTGAACTGACAATATTCCGCACAGAAGTCCAGTGCGTTACCGCGCGGCCATGCACTTGAAAGCACCACTAAAAAAATACGTTCAGATAGACTAAGGTGTTTACTACAATAGTTCAACATTATACGCTGACTGTCAAAAATGAGATTTCCTCAGATTTCAGTACGTTATTCTATATCGCTATGTGAGCAGTTAATCTCGAATGCATTTATAGATCAAATCGCTAGCATTTATGACATACACTTAAGGAAGTTCTTGTTCCTTAACTAGTCCTTTATATTTACCATGTTACGGTAAGTATTGTAACTCCAGTGAAAATTTTCTTTTCTTAAATTTTAGCCCAGTTTTAGGGAATGAAATTTGTGCTATTTTTAAATGTTATTTGAATGAAATATAGATAAATTTAAAAAATTAATTCAGTTCACCTCAATTCATCCCCACCCACGTTGTTATGGGTGACAAAATAAGTCCCCATCAGCGCGATCTCCACTAGAAAATTGAAATCTTCTTTATTTATTAAGTACGTGACGTCACGTAGTGACCTGCTGAAAAAACACCTGCTGAAAGGGACTCCTACGGCAGTGACTCACCCGAGTGTGAAAATAATAGTAGTGACAGTGAACTTAAAATCCGACATCACGGAAGAAAGAAAATAACTTACAGCGCAGTATAATATTCGTATTTGCTTTATATTGTAGTATCTATCTGCTCTTTCCGATTTTGTACTATGCGGACATACTTTATTTGGATATTACGTAGGAACAGCTGGACAAAATACAGCGTATTCAACATGTTTGTCTTCGATTGATTTTTAACCTGAGAAAGTACGATCACATCACTTCATATCAAAATGAGCTGAACTAGTTGAACGTAAGAAATAGACGCCAAATTCACATTCTACCACTATTGTATAATATCCTTTGCTGTCCCGTTGCCCCCTCTTATCTCGCCGAGAATTTTCTGCGTTTCTCTGATCATGGGCATACGTTACGTTCAAAGAGATATTGTTTATTAGCCTTCCCAGTTCCCCGCTCTTTTTTCTTACGCCGTCCTTTACTGTTCATGCTTTAAGACTCTGAAATCAGTTACAAACCAACGCTAGACTCGCACCGTCCTTGGCGGAAACAATTTTTAATTTCTTTTCAGTAATACAACGTGCTTCATTTCTGATTTTTCTTTCCTCTCCACCATCCTTTCTTTTTCCTTTGATTAATGATATCTCACTTTAATTTTACTAGAAGTATATTGTTCATAAATTTCATAAAGATGAATAATCATTTGAATATTTTTTGCGGCCATGTAACTTCATTTATTAACTTTTGTCAGGTTGGTTGGAAGTGATTGCCTCCTGACAATAAGTCCGCTGGATTGTTTTTACAATGAAATATTAAATAAACATATATTTAATATAGTTATAAAGCTGCTTAAAGCCTGGATTTCAAACCTTCACAGTAAACCTCGAATACAGCAAAACTATCCTTTGACGCCATTTAATCAGATTTGCCAATCGGTCCAAAGGTGTACCGTTGTAAGGCTGAATGAAAATCACTTTGAAAATTATCGACTCGATTATTATTCTAGTGTCACAAAATATGATCTGCGGTTTGGTCCAGATGGCCGCATAAATCACAACAGGGTTAAGGGACAAGATTGAAGCTAAAAAGTTTGATATTAAATCTCCCATGACTAAAGAAAAATTAACCAGATTGAAACCAAACTGGGATTATTTAAAAAAAAACTGGGTTCCAACGCGAATCGAATCGGCTATCCCCGGGTCAGAAACTGGTGACTTACCAGTTAAGCCATGAAAATTGTGAATACAGTATAAGTGTTATACAGTTTAAATATGTTATCTTCCTTAAAAATCAAAGTCAACTAATTAGCTTGAAATACAAAAAAACACTGATACATTTGACATGCAGTGCGAAACATTAAATAAATCTTTTATTTATAAAAAATGCATTTACATAGTCCTATTTCGTAATACTTGAACTTCTCAAAACCGCTTTAGATTTTTTTTTCAGCTTCTAAGCTTAATACAACAATATATTTAAACGCCAAAAGGCCAACAAGTACGAGTATGATTAGTGAAATATTATGTATTTTAAAATTATAGTGAAATCTAACAAACACTTTAAAACATGTGTTAAAAATAAAACATGAATAATGATTCAATAATGGACTTATATATTAAATAAATATTAGTGCCAGCTTGTACAGGCAGGTTGATGACATTAAGGTCAGACCACACGTTTTTTCCTCCAGTAGATATGGACGCGTAAGCACATTAAGGTAGGATTAAATTAAATATTAATTATAACTGTATGAATTTAACACTTCCTTTCCACATATTATCGCTTTGAAATGAAAATGTTCTCTCTCATTTAAATCTAAAACTGGATTGGGGTAGTTATAACTCTATTATTTTATTTTCGAGAGTTAGAGCACTCCAAAATGGTTGAAACATGTAGAACGAATGAATGAATAGAGACTAATAAAACAAATATATAGTTTAAATGGGAATGGAAAGCGTGGTTTACAAATAACAAGGAAAGTAAAGTTGGATCAAGTGGTTGATAGGTGAATAAAGGATACATAGAAAGTCAGCGAAATTGTAGGAGTTGTGTGAGATGGTGTATGGATATGAAAGAGGCGTCAGAGGTGTGTCGAAATATAAAATACGGGCGCTCTAACTTCTTTGCGTACCCCGACAGGAAAATGGAATGATGGTATGTTTGTATTTTATTTTGTTTTAAGAACACAAACTTTCGATTTTGTCGTTTTATTTATGTCGCTTTGCTTTTGTCGTTTTACGAGTATTAAAGATTATTGATTAAAATTTAACTTATTTTATTATATAAATCCCTTCGACAACCTATATTCAATTTTTAATCTGGAGTAATTCATGCTGTAAGATTTTCTTTAATTCATGAAAATGTAAGTAATATACATATGTTCTTTAGACCCGGACTCTGAGTGTTTAAATACTCGTATAACCAAAAACTTCTGAACTCGGATAAAAACTATTCGTTTATTCGTATAACACTAAAATTTTGTCCATCATCCATACATATTGTATAAATATGTATGGATGATGGACAAAATTTTAGTGTTGATATGTGCGTTCTAGGTAATATGCTGCCCTTGATTGGATCTTCTTCTTCTTCTTCCTAGTGTCATGTCAGGTCCCCCCAACGTTGACTATCACCTGAGAGTAGGCATCTTTGTCCCCGGCAGCCCAAAAAAGATTCCCAACGCTCCGTATACCAGTCCATTCACGTATATTGCGGAGCCAGGAGATTTGCCTCCTGCCAACACCTCTTCGACCCTCTATTTTGTCTTTGATGATCAGGTGCAGTAATTTGTACTTTGCTCTTCTAAGTACATAATCCAAATAGGACACCTTTCGGATTTTAATATTAGTTAGCATCTCTCTATCAACTTTGGGTCTTTGAAGAACCCTTGTTTTGCTGACCATATCCGTCCAGGGTATCCGTAGCATTCTCCGGTGCATCCACATTTCGAATGTTTCTAGTCGGTTCATACTACTAACTTTGAGGGTCCATGATTCTACTCCATGCAATAACACTGACCAAACGTAGCATTTGACTAACTGTTGTCGAAGTTTCAAGTTTGATCGGATCATCTCGATAATTATAAAAGGGCAATTTATGAGGCACCGTTTAAAGGGCAGATTGTTCTCAAGGGAGCTCTAATAAATAAATAAATAAATAATAGGTTTATTGATAGCAACATAGTATGTACAGATTATATTTAAATAACACTTCTAAAACACATAAATTGCAGATAATACATTAAATACAGAAGCTGTCAAATCATTGGAACCCACGTGTATTGACAGATTAAAAATAATGCTAATAAATATAGGTAAATTATGCATAAAGATATGAAGGTGGTTGCTACGGCCATGTTGTACATACAAACCATGCTGTATATAAAAGTTCGTATTATCGTTAATGTTTTTAACATTTTTTGTTGATTTTTAAATCTTTAAACTGAAAGCAGTGCATTAAAAGTGCTGTGTAGTGCACAAACACAAGTTACTTATTAGAATATCAAATTACAGTGTTTTGAGGGGGGAAATGTGTAAAGCAATGACAATGTGCATATGCAAAAAAACACTACATGTCATAATGCAAAGATTTGTCAACCGAAAAATATGAGGTTATGCTTTTGTTATAATTTCCAATAAAATCTCTCTTTTTCGATTGATATTTCATTTCTTCAGGCTTCTATAATTTTAGAAAGATATATAGTAATTTGTACGTCGAAGTCTTCCAACAAAAAAATATATCTTATTAATTAATTTGTTGTATCGCGTCTTGATTATTGTAAATATATTTATTCTAGTCTCTCTCATTTGCTAATGTCTAGACTCCCGTATGTTTTCAATGCAGTTGTTATAGTTGCTAATGTCTAGACTCCCGTATGTTTTCAATGCAGTTGTTATAGTTGCTAATGTCTAGACTCCCGTATGTTTTCAATGCAGTTGTTATAGTTGCTAATGTCTAGACTCCCGTATGTTTTCAATGCAGTTGTTATAGTTGCTAATGTCTAGACTCCCGTATGTTTTCAATGCAGTTGTTATAGTTGCTAATGTCTAGACTCCCGTATGTTTTCAATGCAGTTGTTATAGTTGCTAATGTCTAGACTCCCGTATGTTTTCAATGCAGTTGTTATAGTTGCTAATGTCTAGACTCCCGTATGTTTTCAATGCAGTTGTTATAGTTGCTAATGTCTAGACTCCCGTATGTTTTCAATGCAGTTGTTATAGTTGCTAATGTCTAGACTCCCGTATGTTTTCAATGCAGTTGTTATAGTTGCTAATGTCTAGACTCCCGTATGTTTTCAATGCAGTTGCTATAGTTGTCATAAATATTGTCATATTAATCCACTTATAAAAAGTCTACATTGACTCAAGTGTCACAAACTGTAAGAAAACACCAAAGTCATTAGTGTCTTAAAATTAATTATATTTTAACTATGGTTTTTAAAATTGCCTTCCAATTCAAGATTCTCGAATGACTCAACGTTTGCGATCATCCCAATCCAAATCTCGATTTCAGAAACTCTTACGTCTTTTCCTCGCCGAGTTCCGGATAGCGGCGCGAGCTACCCTTAGTTTCCTGCGGGACACGGGGCTGGGCGAGTCATCGACCCCATAAAAACATCCCCTTACCAAGCAGCAGTACTACTGTTTATTTGGGGATCGCACCTACAACGGAAGCTCCTGCACTTGCAACGACGCTATATTTTTGTATTGCGTAATAAGCAAAAGATTTATTTCAACGGTGGAAAAATGTAATAATGTTGTTTTTTTTTGGAGAATTGCGAACTAAATACCATTATTATTATATCTATATATCATATAATATATATATTCTTTTATTTAAGAGTACAAGAAATCAACCAACTATTTTACACAAAACAGATCATCACTACCAACAATTAAAATCTCAATTACCAGTATTTATCTCATGCGCAGTTCCGTCATGTTAACAGGTTATTAAAATGCTATAATTTTATAACTGGGAGAGAAAAAACCCTCATTTTTCTTCCAATCATCATCGTCCTCCTTAATAAACTCTGACAGCGTTTAGTGCATATACTGGATTTTATTAGTGAAATAAGATTTTCACATACTTAACATTATTGGAAAATTCGTTTCTCGGAATTATTTATTCACTGTGTATTGTATTTAGTTAATTTCTTAACGTTTCGGACTGATGATACAGTTTGTCTTCAGAAGGCACTAGTTTCACGTTCGCGCTTAGTTGATTAACCTGGTTTATTATAAAAGAAGACAGTTGTTTTAAAAATAAGCGCGATGCGAAAAGTGAATATTTAGAGGAAGTTGGATGAATGTGCAAAAAACATTTACTGAAGTTATATTTTTATAAACTGTTTATAAAAAAGACAGGTTTTTGTTGGTAAAAAATTGTTTTTTTAGAAAATGTTCGATGTTTCAAGTTAATTTCTGCTTTATGGTTTTCAGAAATCTACATAATAAGTTTTATAATTGAGACTTATTTCGCTCCATCAAAACAATTTAATAAAAAAAACCGGCCAATCATTCTAAGTTAATCGTACGTTGAGAACTTCCGTGGCCTGTTTGGTAAGATGCCATCTAGCCCGGGGGTAAGGGCAATTCTCGTTGGATTCCAGATTGTTTTAAAAAAGGGTTACAGTCTGCCTTTCACTACGCTTGTTAAAATAACTTTTTGGTTGGTTGAAAGAGACTGCCACATGATAATATACCCGCCAAGTTGTACTATATATAACAATGATGTAAAACAATATATTTTTTTTCACAATATAGCCGAAAGTAATTTTGGCAAAAAAGAAAGTTTACAATATGATCACCAATTCAATTATTAAAGGAAATAAGATTTTCAATAAACATTTTGTTAAAATAATGTAATTATCATTGCATTAAAAAAAATATAGTCTGTAATTTTTTACCAACTTTTACCTTAAACTACAAAAAAAATATCGTATATATCCTTCGAAATCATTTTGTATACTATTCGAATTATTAGGAAAAATTTTATCTACTTGAAATCAACATTTAATGTACAGCATAACAATTTTGTGTAAGAGAGGTAGCTTCTGGTAAGCTTGGTGATCGACTGGACCTTAATTTTAAATCGCCTTATCGAGGAAAACCGAGCCAATAAGCCTATATAATGATCTTTGCTGAGTTGAAGAAATACTAAGAATATTGAACCTTCAAAAGACTTATTGATAATTGACTTTTTGAAAGATGCTACAGCAAAAATAGGAAAATTTGTCAAACCAACTATACAAAAGTTACACGCGTTATGTAAATTTGCTTGTTGAGAAATTACAAAGTTTTTAGTTAAAATACAAATAGGAGAAAACATTAAAAATATCCGAACATAAAATACAAATTATAAACAGATGATAAATAAATGAAAAGAAAATATAAAATAATTATTTTTAATATCTCCAACGACTTGAAAATGAGAGGTTTAAGGAATAAGGAAAGACATGCTGTCATTAAAGAGAGATACAACGAATTTTAAATTGCTTTTTTATTTAACAAGTGTAAAAAATGCAGACTTTTATACTTTTCTTCTAAACTTATGGAAGTATTTATTTGATTTATTATTGAATCTGATGTATTTTTATTTAACAAGTGTAAAAAATGCAGACTTTTATACTTTTCTTCTAAACTCATGGAAGTATTAATTTGATTTATTATTGAATCTGATGTATTTTTATTTAACAAGTGTAAAAAATGCAGACTTTTATACTTTTCTTCTAAACTCATGGAAGTATTAATTTGATTTATTATTGAATCTGATGTATTTTTATTTAACAAGTGTAAAAAATGCAGACTTTTATACTTTTCTTCTAAACTCATGGAAGTATTAATTTGATTTATTATTGAATCTGATGTATTTTTATTTAACAAGTGTAAAAAATGCAGACTTTTATACTTTTCTTCTAAACTCATGGAAGTATTAATTTGATTTATTATTGAATCTGGTGTATTTTTATTTAACAAGTGTAAAAAATGCAGACTTTTATACTTTTCTTCTAAACTCATTGAAGTTTAGCGTATGTCCTAGTAGGACGTGCTGATGATGATGTTGTTGACATCGCTGTATTCGCTTTAGTCGAATTCTGTGTTCCTTTTCGTTCGGGGTCATCAATTTAGCGGAATGCTTAATTTGATACGTCGCGATGATTTTGATTTGTTTTGTATTTAAAATAAAATACGTCGATTCAGGAATGCGAAAAAGTGAGAGTGAATAATCGATAAATAGTAAACAGCGATGAATGGTCAAGTGAATAATAATAAGTGCTCTTTATTTGTCGATAAGTAGGTATATATACAATTTCAGAACGGGGCGCGTGAATGCGTCCGCAGTATATCTTGATCTCACTCCTGTGCGTGCCGAGGTGGTCGCAGACGTTGCCAATGATATAGTGGGTAGAATATTTATTGCCGAAACGGTGAGACAACGCGATGCGTTCTCTTTCTACCGTGGAATGCGACGTAAATATTATTTGCGTGTAAACAATATTGATGTTCTGGTATGTGATCTTTGTACATATTCAAAGGTTGATTCATCGGTCGTTGACCGTGCATGTTGACAATATTTAGGGACGTCGGTATTCCCTACAGAAGTATTAATTTGATTTATTATTGAATCTGATGTATTTTAATGAAAAATAACCAAATTTCAAATGTAAATAATTTAACTAGAAATTATTACTATAATACCATAGCAGAAATTAATAAAAAGACCCATCGCTTAAATTAATATTCATTCATTCTTTAACCTATTTTTTACAACTTAATGGAGATCTTTTCACGAGGTTATTTTATTCCGAACTTGTTATTCTATCTAAGGATGGAACATGGCGTCACAAACAAGTCGTAAATTTCCAGGGCTCTGCTTCCGGGTAAAGATTTTTTCGGACAAATTACTCGAACTTGTTTCATACTTCACTGAATTTTTAGATTAAGTAATTAAGTTCTATTCACATCATTTAAACTTATCATGCGTTTCGAGAAAAATCTTTTACACCATTCAGATATATATTTTAGTTCAAATTGATTTATTTTAAAGCAAAAAAAAACATCTTTATAAAAATTTCTTGATATATATTTGTGCCTAGCTAGATATATAGTATTATTCGAGTATATTCAATTACAGTAATCAAAGAAAATGAACGGTAGTCTTGTCCTCAAACAATGTATACGAAGATTTTATTCAAAGTTTATAATCTTACAGTAAATATTCTTCATTTTCTGTTATGGCCAAATCAAATCAGAGGTTTTTGACGGAAAGTACGAATATCTCCTTCAATGCCAGTAATCTGCCAATGATTTTATTATTCGCAAGGCTGATTCTGGGTCATTAATCAAACAAGGTGCAATCTACCGTAATAAAATGGGATTATTGAATATTTTTTTAACCCATCCATATTCAATAATTTATTCAAACTTTAATCCCTTTGAGATTAAATTATTGGGATTTTTTTTTTATTTCTTTATTCTTTGATTGTCATAGACTAATTTTATATGTTACATACCAGTATACAGTTAACATTCTAACTAAACTATTTCAGATGTTTTTCGTAGTTGTTGCATGTTGGTTTGACTTAAATGATGGCTGACTTTTCGAAAGCCTTGCAGCCATCATCCTCAGGGAAATGTCAAAAAATGTCACCAAATATAATAGCACCAAAAAAGCATCCTTCTTGCCACTTGCACTCTTGAATGCAACGTGAACACATATTCAGCACACAGTAACACGCTTGCACCACCATTACTCGAACAGACGGGTGAAGCTTGCGTGGTTTTTTTTTACTGGTATATTCGGTAATATCTATTTTATATCGCCCTGAGAATGAAGGCTGCAACGCCTTCAAAACGTTGACCTTCATAGAGGTAAAATCAACACGGCAGCAACTTTGAAAAACATTTAAACTAGTGGAAAACAGCTATGAAAATCTTAGAACATATTCAAACTAGAATCAATAAAATATTCCGTGTTATGTGGTTTGCTATAAAAGACGTTTAGAAAACTTTAACTCAATAATAAATAGCTAAACTAATGGTATCGGCAATACTGCTAAATCAATACATTTAAAAAAATTGATTCATGTTCCTTTAAAAAAAATCAACAATGAAAGGGTCAACCCAAAAATAATTATCGTTTGATAATAGAGTAATAGGAACAATTCTGGGTCCAAGACTTGGTGTCGAAGCAAGAACTTAGAGAGACTTGAAGATCTGAACCTTATCTCACCCAATCCTAGAAACACAATAAGGTCCAGTGGACGAGCCTGATTTGGTCATGTACTATTATGCAGATCAGGCAGTAAACGAACTATTAGAATTAAATATGAAAAAATGGGGAATTCAATGGTCTAAATACCCAAACAGAGGTACTTGTATTGACTGATCTGGAAAAACTGGAAGAAGAGAAGGATATAAGCAAATAAGTCAGGATTATCCGAGGAGAAGAGTATGTTAATCGTTCTGGAAGTTCAAATTGATTTATTTTAAAGCGAAAAAAAACGTCTTAAAACAAATCAGTGCGATATTCGATACAAACTCATACTATATCACATTTATGTTTTAATTCGTGGGTTACCTTTCAGTTCATTCAAATAAGGGTAGCTGATATATTGAGAAGTGTTGTCGTGAAACAATTTTGTTTTCAGCCCCACTAATCACGTTTTAGGTTATAAAACTACTGAAATAGGCACAAAATTCGCGGTTTTTCATCACATGAGCTAAAAATACTACCGCATGTAAAGAAGCAAAAACACTAAAACTCGTCGGCGCACATGAGAAATGTTAACAGAAGAACTTTTTTTTATCAGACTGGTGTCTTTTTAACTTTTTTTCTTGTACCATCAGGAATCGAACCCGAAGCCCCGGGATGTTCAGCATCTTACAACTAACCACGGTATTCATACATAACATGGTGGTATGTATTAAAAAGTATTTACTCCAGGGGCTGAAAATACCCTCAAGACTAGATCATTCAGGGTATTGAATATTATGATTCTCGTATATAATATGAGAGGGTTATGATTTTATTATTCAGCAAATAATAATTATGTTCCTTTATTACCCAATATTTTAAGGTCATTCGGCTCGTTAATCTTTCTTCTACATATTTCTTACATTAATATATTTTATGTTCCCGATCGTAGCAATTCTTTTGACATCTTGACAAATAATACATATCTTCACATGAGATATTTCTAGATATGGAAGATTGTAAATATTAACAGATGGGTTTGATGTTTTGGAAAAATAAAAAGATTCAAACGGGAAAAGAATTTAATACAAAAGGAATCGTTTGGTAATTTTAACTTGGAAATAGTTTCAACAAAAGAATTGGGTTGGCGCCGCGTTGTTGCCTGCCAACTGTCGCCAATAAATGGAATGTGAATTTTCTTTATCAGGGGTAGTCAACATGTAAAAAAATCCCTGAAAAGATTTTTTTTCTCGAAACGCCTTAGCTTTGCTTGAACGATTCGTATAGCTATTCTTGTAGGATTATCGGTTTATTTAAAAAAATGAAAGTTAATTTATCAAAGTAGGCTCGTATAGATATCTATCATTGTAGGATTATTACCCTATTTATAAAAAAAATAGAGTGTAATTGTCAAACCAGGTTCGTATAACTGGCTTTCACTATAAGAATATCAGAGTATTTATCAAAATAAGAGTTGATTTATCAAACTAGACTCGCATTGCTAGTTAGCATTGTAGAACTATCACCCTTATTATAAAAAATAGAGTTTAATTATCAAACCAGGTTCGTATAGCTAGCTTTCGATTGGGATTGTCAGCAAATTTATTAAAATAAGAGTTTATTTATCAAACAAGACTGTTAAAGTTAACTATCATTGTAGGACTAAAAATGTATTTAAAAAAATCGAGTTTAACTTCAAGAAGAAATAGGTCAACCACGGATGCAATATTCATCATGAGACAACTAAAGGAGAAATCATTGGAGTTTAATAAACCAATATTCGTGTGTTTTGTGGACTTGACTAAGGCTTTTGACAAAGTTCTGCTGGAAGATATCATTAACATAATGAGAGAGTACGAAGTTCCTGCATCAATAATGAAAACCATTCAAAGTATTAACAAGAATGGGAAAACATGAATCAAGGCAAACGGAGACCTAACAAAAGAGATACCCACTGCAACCGGTATCAAACAGGGAGACAGACTCAGCCCATTCCTTTTTAACACTATTATGGATAGAATCATAGAGGAGGTGACTTCTTTGGGCCTGGGTTACAAAATGGGAAATAAATTGATCAGTATAGCCGATGTGTTATACCGACGACGCTGCAATATTAGCAGAAAGCGAAGATGATCTTCAGAGAATGCTCTACAAATTTCATCTTGCTTCCAAGAAATACAATATGACAATTTCTGTCAATAAAACAAAGTTCTTAACAATATCAAAAGAGCCACTCAGATGCAAACTGATCATCGATAACGTACCCATTGAACAAGTCATGCGATTCACTTACCTAGGTGTAGAGATCTCCAGCAACAGTGACCTATATAGTGAAGTAAAAGCACAAACTAATAAAGTGACAGCTTTGGCTGGCTGCCTGCGGGACACTATATGGAGAAACAAACACATGCTAACCGAAAGTAAGGTCAGGATATATAAGACATGCATCCGCCCCATCATGACACATGGGATAGAAGTGAGAGTCGATACCAACAGGACAAAAAACCTTCTCAGAGTGGCAGAAACGAGAACCCTACGCTCCATCGAAGGCAGAACTCTTAGATATCGGATCAGAAATGAGATTTTAAGGTATGTCTGTGGTGTTGAAGACATAGTGAGCTGGGGAAGAAACAGAAGGCGCTTCTGGAGGGATCATGTGAACCGCATGGAGGATATAAGACTGGCAAGAATCGCTAAGACTAAAAACCCTAACAGCAGGAGATTACCTGGAAGGCCACCGAAAAGGTGGAAGGACAGCTGGACGTCATCATCCCAGGACAGCCCACCGTCACAAACAGGTCATACGACCTAAACCAAAAGGAAGAAGAGTTTAATTGTCAAACCAGGTTCGTATATTGAACCCAAGATTAAAAAATATAAACTTTAATGTAAAGAAGCGAAAAATTCATTTAATTGAAAATTAAATTTAGAGCTTGATATGAATAAATAACCCAGTTTTTCGATACTCCTATAGCAAAGCATTTAAAGACGATCATTCACACTCATCCTGCCGCAGTTTTCGTCAGGTAGATTTATAAAGTGCTGTTTCCGTCAATTTATAATGCCCTCAAATGTCAGTCAACTCTATTTTAAGCTACAGAAAACACAAGATATTTTGAAAGTGAAACCGGCATAGGATTTTACGGGAAACATACCCAAGACGCCATATTACCAAACAAGTCTCTTGATCACCGTCCCCGTAACTGATGTCTCACGATTCCGTAAACCACTACTAGCCTTTGATGAACAAAGCTATTAGAAAAGGATGCAAATTTAAAGAAGTTCAGTGACAAAGATGAATAAAGGAATAATGAAATAAAGAATTAATGATCATTTTTAATGTAGTGTATACATGACAAGGTGTATGAACGTGGATAAGGAAAACATATGTGCCAGAGTTGATTGAAGTCGAGATCTGTCTTCTTTAACTACCCCAATGGAATGTGGTGTGATGATGATGATAATGATTAGTCTTTGTGTAAACTCTATGCAACCTTAGAAGGTCATGTACGTCCACTATCTATTTTACTTATTTGTCATCCTCCTAGTTAAATATGATCCAAACTCGATGATATTTTCAAGCAATCTTTATTGGGCATTATTTTGAATGGATGTAAGCAAAATGATTTCGTTTATTTTATTTACCATTTACATGGAAATAATATTCATCCGCTGCAATTAAATTTATAAGGTTTTCAATAGATTACTCTTAAATTATAACATTTGTTCCTCAACTGGGGGTGTTTCAGGCTACATTCCTCTTCTGGAGGCGCTGTCTCCTATTGGAGGTAGACCACCATCATGGCTATCCCTATTTTGTTCACTGTAGCCTTGAACAACTTAATGGAACTGCAACCAAACCATTCTCACAAGTTTTTAAGTTAAACGATGCGGTGTCTTTCGCTGCCTCGTTTGGCATTTATTTATTCCTGGAAGTGTCTCGTGCCTCCCATTATGTAACCGTGATACTTTAACTTGTAAACCTTCACAGTTTAAAACAGTTTTCTTTCCTTACATGAGCGCTAGCACTTCCAACATTATGACACGATTCGTCAATAGAATCCTAACTCCTTAAAGACGGGTCCCGCGCTAGCGCGGAAATTCTTTAAGAATACAAATTCACATCTCAAAACCTCGTTCCTGTATAATGTTCCTGATAAAATAAATGTCCACGCCTCCATTCCATAGAAGGGAGTAGAAAAAATGTAGCAGCGAACTATACGCATTCTCAATTCCAATATCAGGTTTCGAATTGTAAAAAGAGGTTTCAATTTAATGAAAGTACTTGTCGCTATCTACATCTCCCGTTAATATCCCGAGAAGGATACCATTTTTCGTCTATCTACGTTCCCTAATATTTATATTGATTGACAGTTTGTATATGTTCGCTGATAATTATTGAAATTGGTTATGTTGTAGAGTTTCTTTGTACTATGAATAATTATTAAGTATTTTGGATGTTTATTTAAAGTACATATTGGTATATAATAAATTACTAACATAATTTATTTTTCTATCATTATTTCATATACATTTTCAAAAAAAATATCGTATCGTCAGCAAACATAATGATACATATAGGGCTACCGTTAATGACAATTGAAACTGTTTTCTCATGTAAAACTTCTTTTAATACATCTTTGGAATATATATATATATATATATATATATATATATATATATATATATATATATATATATATATATATATATATATATATATATATATATATATATATATATATATATATATATATATATATATATATATATATATATATATATATATATATATATATATATATATATATATATATATATATATAAAAAGGCGAAGGGATAAAATGCATTCTTGTCTAACACCACTTCTAATCTCAATCTCCTAACCATTAGCTCTAATTTTGATTTTCTGATTTCAATAGAGGTGGCCTATTTATCCAGATGTCTCTGAAATTTTTTCTAACAGGAGACCTATACAATTACGATTATTGATAGTCAACAAAAAAATAAAGAAATGTTCCAAAATTTTTTTTGAAATATGTCCTTTTTGCAAGTTGGAGAAAATCGTCACAAGTATAGGGCTAGGAAAGTGGTGGCTGCGGCCATTGGATTAGGTACTTTCTCGCATCTGTATATGATAATAAAAACAAATTTATTAAGAAAACCGCAGGAACCTTCCTTAAAAAATATTTCAGATTAAACTGTTCACGTCCCGATTTACAGTACAATAACAAATAATCGTCTTTATAGAATGGAACGTCTAAATACCTAATTCCACAATACAAGACAAAAGTATTGTTAAAGAAATTTATTTGTATATCCATACATCCCATCAAGCTATTTCCTTGTTTGGATAGTCAGTGCGTTCATTTTTGCTGTCACGGCATTCTTCCTTCGTCGCCTCCGCATCTTTTCATAGAGTTCTTTTTTTTATCTTGCTCCTTACACTTTCTTCTTTTAAAATTTCTCTTACACGTCTCCCATTCATACTTGCATAGCAAATATGCATTTATGTTAGTCTATCGTCACCCATCCATTTAACATGTCCAAACCAGGGTTTAGCTCACATTCATCTTAATAATTAGTTTTTCCATAAATATGGACAAACCAATATTTTTTCTCAGTGCATGCATTTCCACCACATTAACTCGGTTCCTTTTAGTAATTCTCCACATCAACGTTTCACTTCCAAACAGCAATATTAACAATTTTACTAATACAAATAATAAATTGACATGTCGTATCCATGTAAAAGTTATGGGCCTATCAGATTAATCCAAACTAATTACAATACATTTGTACCATAGATAAAAATTATTTACACAGTTCTCGTGTTATTCGCAACTGTCGCATAACATTCCACAGGGAAAAAAACATTTTTCGGATTGCGCAAATACATCACGTAGACATCACATCCATATATATGAACATTATCTGAAAAAGACAGAAGACGAAGGCACTTGTTTGACAGCCTCTTAAAATAGACGATGAAAATTCTCTTGACATAAACATATTTCACTCTAGTTACGTATGAGAAATCAACCTTTCAGGAAATAGTCACAATTGAAACAAAGTCACTATAACAATATTTAATCTAAACGTTCAAGAGAAACAAAATGTTGAAAAATTGAGCAAAATATGAATAATTATGACATATTATTAAATACTCATAGAAAATAAATATGGACTAGTGTTACATAACGGCGTACACCTCATTTTGTAATAATGAAAAAAACTGAATGAAGTTAAAGTCATTTTTCATCAATCTATAGACGACCTCCATTTCCATTCGGTGGGTTATTTAGGATTTGATTCTAGATGATTCTCAAAAACATAAAAAAATGGGTTTGGCAAAAGAGATCGTCTGGTAACAATGCTCGCACGCGCCGAGTACATGTGCGAGTATTTTTCTAACACGTGCAATGACGAACCGCGAGTTCCGTGCCTACTCAAATAGTTCTAAACCCGAAGGTTAAATTATTTGGGCCATACACAATCGTATCTCCCGGTCACGTTTTTTAATAAGTTCGAATTGCCAATTAGGATATGTTTAAACGTACCATATGAAAAAAAATTGTATTTTAACGTTTATAGTAAATTATAGTTCAAAATACTGTAATTTGTTTTATCAAACACTTTATTCCACTTTTTTGAAAAGTGGAATAAACAATGTTTAATAAAACAAATTGTAATGTCTTTGAACCTCCACAATGTTAATGCCTTAACTATAAATAATAAATAAAAATACTGTTACCTCTTAAGGTTGCCTTAAGTAACAATTATTAATTAATTTGGTATTTACGTTAAATAACACCATTTTTTAACAGAATATTTTAACACCAAAATGTGACAACTTTAATAAAAGTGACAGGCTTGCTTCGCTTTACAAAAGCATTGTTAAAATTTACTCAATACGTTGTTTACCAAGCGTATAAACGAAAACAGTTTTACAGTCTGCGGATTGCGACTGACTTATATTTTATAATTAACAAAATATTTTACAATTCGTGGTTAAAACCAACTTAAAAGGAGCCGACTATCCTGACATGCTAGAAATTTTGAACAATCAACCCTAATAAAATTTTATGACTGCAAGCAATACAAGTACAAGTATAATATAATATAATATAATATAATATAATATAATATAATATAATATAATATAATATAATATAATATAATATAATATAATATAATATAATATAATACAATACAATACAATACAAGTACAAGCAATACAAGTACAATACAAGTACAAGCAATACAAGTACCCACCAAAGAGATTATATTAAGTTTACTTTTGTTTGTTAAGCGTATTACATTTTGAACTCGAACCAAACAGTATCAAAATCTGCTAAAATGATATTTCACAACAATATTTTAGTTCCAAATTTTATGTATGGTAGTGAAACGCGGACATAATTCTGAAAGAAACCAAATAAATGTTGTATAAATGCATGCACTGAGAAGACCATATGGGGCGATAATGTATGAGAGAAGAAGAAATTGAGTTGTTAGAGATGAATGTGAACCTAAAGCTGGTGTGTTGAGAATGATGAAGAGAGCACTCAGAAATGCTTTGAGTATGTGGAACGAATGAATGGAAGAAAAAAAACTAACAAATAAAATATACAGTGCAAGTGTGAGTGGAAGGCAAGGTAGAGGAGGAAGGTGTATGTTGACGAGGTGAAGGATGTGTGTCGAGGATAGAATATCTGGCGTTCTGTCTTCTGCCTACCCTGATAGGAAGATGGCGTGATAGTATGTACGTACTCGTACGAGTATATCACGTTCTGGGGCTGGATTTTTTATTTGGATACAGCAGTAAAGGCAGAACACCAGCGGTCACTCATTAGTTTTGCAAGTATATTTTTTTAATAATATCAATAAGAGGTGATTTAATAAGATAACTTGTTCATTGATTAAAATATTACGACCGTGATTATGTTATTTTTAATTGTTCAAGTAAGTAAAGTCACAAACGTTTATCAGAAAAATGTAATGGAATTTGACTATTATCGATTTAATTTCGTCGTTGCTTTCAGCAACTGTTTCGCAAATTGGAACGGACTTGTCGCTATAATTTAAGTAACTGTGTATTTATTTTTTTCATATTTTAGCGTTAAATCATTTTATTTAAGTAATTATGTTAATTGGTTGGTAATAACTGACGAGTGAAGCCAATAAAGCAGAAAATATCTAATGTTACGCTCAAAATTTAATAAATTTGATCTAGTCAAATATGAATGCTGCTTCGTGCGGTCGATCTTTTTACATGCTTGCGAGACAAAGACCTCATTTGTATTCATTATGAATAAATTGGAAGCTTTCGAAATGTAGTGATACCGAAGAATGATGAGGATATCGCGGACAGAACATATAAGTAACGATGCGATATTAGAAACAATGCACAACATCTACAACAATGCACAACAATACAACATATCTGTCACTTTACCTCAGCCTAAAGTACTACCAATTACAAGTTATGATGAAGGGTCAATAAATGCTAACGATGATCGGGGAGGAAGAAATTGTCATGCCTTCGAAACATCAGGAACTAGTCAGAGATGAAAGTGAAGGAGGGGTTCAGGATAGCGGAAGACCAGTTACAGTTTGTTGAAATAGTGGAACAAGTTTGTGGTCTATAATAGATGCCCTCGACCACAGATAGGTGTGGCACTCAAATGAAACATAACAAAATACATACCTTCAAGCCGTTTTACTTACGGCGTAAACATTGAGGATAAAGCATTGCACCCTTCTATCGCAACATAGAAAGTTACATAAACAACATCATAACAAACATTTAAGCATAATACATTCTTGGAAACATTTGTAACGACAAATGCAAAAAGTGCCAACAGAGCAAAAATCAAGAAAACTTTCCCCGTTTTAAGAACACAAAAAGTATATATTTTTTCTATTATTTCATTTGTAATAACACTAATAAAATATACCTATTAATAATTCAAGGATGTAAAAAAGCAGAAATGGGGAAATAGTAAGAACGAATCAGACAAGAATAAAGAAAAGAGAAAAAAAATCACTTAGTGATGGCGGGAAAGAAAATCCCCTGTAAAAGATTTACTCTTGAAATATAAAAACAAATTATTGTCATCTCATTTATTTCGAAAATTCACTTACTGGGTATTAGGGTGATGCTTAAAAGACCCAAAAATATTTTTTGTTTCTTTTCTCTTGGGTCACCCTCCCATTTTGTTATACCTAATAAGAGAAACTTAAATTAATTTTTTGAGATTTTTTGAAAAAAATTTAAAGGTCGCTACTAAAGATTTAAAAAATCTAACATTTTCCCAAAAAGTGATTATTTAAAAATTTTTGTATTTATTATAAAATTATATTTTTTAACATAATAAAAACTAAAATGAGGTTTTAAGGTCCATATATGTTACCCAAAGCTAATTTTGTATCATATATGTGTTACAATTTACTTTCGGGATGTGAACAAACAAGAGGAAAATTAGACAAAAAACACAGATTTTTACAAAATTTCTTTGTCACAATTTTTAAAAACTTATTACAGAATTATTGTAATATAAGCTTATATTAGTTGTTTAGAGTCCTCAAAAAGATTTTGAGGCACAATTAACACATAAAAATTTTTAACATTTTTTATGAAATTTATGAAAATTTTAACATTTTTTATGAAATTTAAAGCCTGGTAGCGACCCCTAAAACTTAATGAAATCCAACAAAATTTTAGTTAACTCCATTTTACATATGAGAGATCAAAATGGGAGGGTGAACCGTTGATTTTTTTAACTTTAATTTTTAAGCATCACCCTACTGGGTATTTTCAATTCACAAAGACAGACTTAGCCCAATAACATTGGAATTTTCGATTATAAAAATAGTTAACATATTCAAAATGAATTATTCAAAGATCTGTTAAATAAATGGTGCTTTCTAGCATACCCAGTCTTTGAAGAATATTTTCTTATACTTTTGATAATGTAATATAAAATATGTCAGTATCCAAATGAGTCCCGTGCAAAAGGCATTTTCAACAGGCATAATGGCTGGGAGACCTGTTATGAAATAACATATTTCAGATAAATATGAGTAGTCAGTCGAATAAGGAAAGAAATAAATATATATTATATTTAAAACTATTAAAAAAATTATCAAACCTCAAAAATGTACATAATCTGTCTGACATATATATTATATGTCTAGCATATTCTAGATATGAACCTGTATAATGTAGTGCTGCTATTAAACTTTTTTACAAGGAATATATCTGTTTACCTAAGACGCTTGTTAGCATAAACATTCATTTTGCTTAAAACAGAGATATCAATAGAGTTGTTAATTATCTTATTGATTCGTCACATCTGGAAGAAATTTGGTCGATATAAAAAAAGGATAGGATTTCGTCGTACATTTTTAGTTATCTACCAAACCCGATTTAAAATGCCAAAGATTTAAGGAATATCCTCTATACGCGCTCGATGCTCTCTTGATGAATATGCGAAGAGCAAATTACTAGATTTAGTAGTAGGGAAAAATGTAGTAGTTTTAAGTTTTCGTTTGAAAGTTTTGGTGCATCAAAAACTAAGCATGACATTTTATTCGACGTTAAGATAGTGTTAGTGATCTCGAAATGTGAGTATTTTATATTTTTCTCGTTCGTTGGTTTGAAATAATGTTACATATTTTGTTAATAAAGCGCGTTGTTGTGACAATATAAGTGTAAAGAAGGATTTTCTGAATGGTGATAGACCACAAAGCTTCTAAAATTAATATAGCCAAGTCATAAATATTGTCGCAGTTTACTGAATTTCCCATCAGTGTCACAAAGTGACACTATAAATTTAGATGCAGAATACAAACTTGGCAAACGACACACAACTATTTCATCCACAATATCTAGAATACATTTATGATATTTCTTATTCGAAGTTCATTGACCGCATCGTAAACTCTAGAGTTAATATTCGTGCAAAGTTTAGCAATTCATTTCCAAGATAACGTTGATAATTTCATTAATTGTCATCCTTGCCCATTTCACAGTTATCAAGATCCTATATCCACATTCAATGTCATTGTTAACTGTTCAAATACACTATCTTGTATATCATATTTAACGTTTATTTGTATTCGGATTTTCTATTATATAATTAGCTTTATTTTGAAACAATTTATTGAATAATGATATCACAAGGCTTGTGAGAAATGCTAAATCTGAAATTAACGAGCTTTTAGCACATTTTTACGTTAAATACAAACACTTGAACCTCAATATATTTCATGAGAGAGTTTTAAAAAAATGTATATTTCACAGTATAACCAAACAGTGATTTCTAATGTGAAAACAAAAAAGTCTCATTACAAAACAATATTTTAGAATTCATTAACTTTACAGTGTAATTCGCAATAAATCTAAAATATTATTTACATTTTGAGCATACGTTCAATAAATTATAACGCCTATTTTAAAATGTAAAATAATGTACTTTTTTCTTTTTGTTTCAGGTAAATACGTATTGAATTTTCTTCACATACCGTCATTTGTCTGGTAATGTATCGACAAATAAACTTATTACATATAGAGCGTCATTTAGTAAGGTTTTTAAGTTCAAAAACGCTCGAATAATGTTTTTTTAGCAGGCAACTAAGTGTCAATAGAACATTAATCAGACAAATAGAAATCTGAAAGCAAACCAGTCCTGGATCTACTCACAAGAATCGGAACAGGGACGTCTTAAAGCTAAACAAGTAATTTTAAAATACTAGGCGTATCCAGAAAGTAAGTGTACTGAGGCTCTCACGACCCGATGGATTTTATTTTCGACATGTTGGCTACACTTCCGTGTACCTGACCCTTTCCCTCCGCAACGAGACCGGTTCGAGGTCAGTACGTTGAGAAGTGTCGACGCGACAACACGTTTCGTGAAAAATGTCAATCCAATCTCCCGCCAAGTGCGAAATAAATAATGCCGGGCAAGAGTTTTTGAGGCGCTGCAAACTCCATGGAAATGAATTTCTCCGCTCCATCGTTACTGGAGATGAAACTTGGGTTGCACACTACACGCCTGAAACCAAAAGGCAGTCTCAACAGTGGCGTCACACCTCTTCACCCTCCGCCAAAAAGTTCAAAACCACAATTTTAGCCAAGAAAATCATGGCATCCGTGTTTTGGGACTGTCAAGGCATAATTTTAATTGAATATATGCCTCAAGGGGAGGCCATCAACTCTGCAAGATACTGTGAGACCCTAAAAAAATTGCGGAGGGCGATTCAGAACAAGAGGATAGGCATGCTGACAAAGGGAGTCTGCCTGCTGCACGACAATGCCAGACCACACACGGCCAACGCCACGAAGGAACTGCTCGCCTCGTTTAAATGGGATGTCCTGAACCATCCCGCGCATTCCCCTGACCTAGCACCTTCAGATTACTATATCTTTACCTCCCTGAAGCTGCACATGGGTGGAAAAAGACTTTCAACCGACGAGGAGGTAAAGGAGGAGGTGGCGAAGTGGACGGAGGGGTTGGCGGGAAACTACTTCGAGGAAGGCATCAAAAAGTTGATACTCCGCTTCACCACCTGCATTGAGAGGAATGGCGACTATGTCGAAAAATAGCTTACATATGTACTACAGTAACCACGTAATTTTTTTGTTTAAATAAAAAAAATTGTAACCTACAAAAATTCAGTACACTTTCTTTCTGGATATGCCTCGTACAATGCGGTAACTACTATGGCAAGCGGTTTGGAAAATAATATAAAAAAGAGAGAAAAATATTGGTGAGTAATATCTGAAAATGAATCTACAAAACAGAACGAAAAAGTGTACTCGACAAGGAATAAAGAGGACTATAAATTCTCTTAATAAAACTTATCATGTGGGGTCGGATAAAATATGTAGAGAGCGATTTCAAATTATCTGTGATATTTCTTCCTCTCATTTATATTTTTAACTTAAGTTTAGAGACCGGATGTTGTCCTTAACACTTAAAGCATTCCACAATAATACTGATTTACAAAAGTGGAGACAATGCTTTTATTTAGAATAAAGATCAATATTGCTCTTAAAGTAAAGATTTCAAATAAAAACACTAAGATTTCGAAAAAAATCCAAAGGTAAATTACAAAAAAAGACACTGTAAATTACTTTTCATTATACATTTGAAAATATTCAATTACGATTGATTTTGAGTAAATAGTTATATAAAAATAATTATACTTGTGTACAGAATAACTTCATTAAAAATATCAGTCGAATATTAAGTGTTTATTGTTGTACGAGTAGATGAAAATTCGTTACTAATAACTCATTAAATTAGATTTTCGTCATTCCAATACAATATTTTTACAGTGAATGTGTATTAACTTTTTGATAAAAAAGTTTAAAATGTTACATTTTATCAAATGTTAACACTGGCTGCGACATTTTCGGATTAAGCATATGTCATATATTATATGGCCCGACCCCGAAAGAGGGTGGTGCGTAATCCCGTGCATTGCCATAATTTCATTTTATTATATTGCACTTTCGTTGTATGCATTACAACCTGTCGAGCTCCATGTCAAATGGCAATCTCCTCCAACCAACCATTAATATGTTATGAACGTCATAAGTGAAAACCAGGCTGGTATCTTTTTAGAGAAATATTTGGGATCCTACAGGAATTGAATCTCCGGGGTAGAAGACAAATGTCTTACCAACTAGGCCACGGAGGTCAATTCAAAGTAATAACATCTGATATTTCTGTGAGACAATAAATACACAAAGCTTGCACGTATGTAAACGTTTTAGCTTTTTGACTTCTTCGATGTTTCAGCTAGCAAATTTACGAACGAAAGCAGGACATTTTAGTCTCCAAAGCGCTGTACGCACATCAAAGCTAACTAGGTTAGTTTGTAAGAGCCCGTCCACATGGGAATGGATTTAATCAAAACTGCTCAATGTTCTTAAATGTGTTCTGATGATAAGAACGTTTGATTGTGGACCACTCCTCATAAAAGTTATAATCATATCAATAAAAAAGAAAACTAAACCTCTTCCTCAGACGGTCTTCCAAATCCTGTAAGAACTTGAGCCTCTCGAAAGATTTTTCTCCACGCTGATCGGTTACTCACCGTCATATTTCAGCCATCCATCCATTACTCTCAGGCTCCTAAGATCGTGCGCCACTTTATCTAAAAACCTTTGTCATGGTCCGCCAAATGGCCATTTTCAATGTTATTGGGCTTGCATAATGTTCTTTGTTGACTGTGTCAACTGAAATCTGCTTACATGGCCGATCCAAGCCTACCTGTGTGTCCTTATGTCGCTGGTATATACTGTGGGTGTGTTTCCTTGAAACGGTATCATACATCAAAAGCGCCCATAAAATATATATTTACTACATTGCTGTGCAAAGAAAATATCGATTTAAGATAATGATCGATTCTGTGTTGTATGTACGGGGCTTTACCTCATCAAAATATTTGAAGTTATGCAAACTTTCAGTGGCCAACAACCATTGTAAGTAGTCAAGTGAAGATCAAAGAGATTACACCAAGACAAATATTTAAGTGTTCCCATTAAAATGGGCTCATCCCCTTCATAAAAACTAGGAAAACCTTTTAAAAATAATAATAATAAGCAAACCATTATTGATCGTGAAATCAAGGATAATTAGTAAGCCATAAAAAATGGAAATTATTTTTTAGGAGCTATAATTCATTATTCTGAGTAGATTTTTCTATATGCACTGAACAGGTGAAGATGGAAAGTACGATCAATTCAAAACGCAAAGTTAAGTACTCAAAAACTTACAAACTATGAATAATAGTCTTAATAATTTGTTGTTCAATCAAGTTTTTATAAATCCTAAATGTCTTATTTTCAGTCCATTTGTGATTAATTGATGTATTATATTTGTAGTCTTGGATTAATTATGAGCAATTTTTTGCGGTTCAACAAGGGATCTTGACAAATCTATTCTGAGATTCTAATAATAATAAAAGGATAGTTTTTATAGTGCCATTTATAGAACAAACTCTCCTTAAAGACTTTCAGTCAAAGGATATAATGATAGTGGATGCTGATATTAAACAAGATACTTCTCTGCATCTGCATTTGTCCAAGAGAAGAACTACAAAGAAACTTTTGCAGTATATTATTTATAGTTAAGACATTAACATTGTGGAGGTTTAAAGACATTGTAATTTGTTTTATCAAACACTGTTTATTCCACTTTTTGTAACGGTATAACCCTACCGGTTTCAAGGCTTTCACCTCATCATCAGGGGAGCACAAACAAGACTTGTTTATGCTCTGTTTGTTTGTTTGTTTGAAGTCTTGTTTGTGCTCCCATGATGATAAGATGAAAGCCTTGAAACCGGTAGGGTTATACCGTTACAAAAAAGTGGAATAAACAGTGTTTGATAAAACAAATTTCAAATTTTACAGATCTTCCGATATGTAATAATAGCACATTAGGCTTTACAGTGCAGTGTAGTGTATGCATGCAGTGTTCATATACCTTTATACATTTTGATAAGACCTCCAAAAAGGGCTGTTATCAAGTGCTTCCTAAAGCTGTACTTCTGTTATAAAAGAGATTAAAGCTACTACATGATAAACGGTTCAATTTGCTATAATATTTCATTTGTAATTTTGATAACCATTGTTTGTGCATCACAATGTTAATAATCAAACACGTTAAATACGTAAGTGCAATAAATCAAGCTATAAATTGAAGATGTCTGAGTGAGTCATGCCGATACAGAATACTGAATTCCGGTACCCATAAAACTGAACCGGGGGAAACATCACGTAGGATCGAGCGATTTGAGAAACGGATCTACAGACATATCCTCAAGATTCCCTGAACAGAACGTATTACCAATGTGGGAACGCTTATAAATAAGGACTGCTTCAAAACTGTGAGAACTACTTAAAACTGGGAATGTTCGCAAGTTGCAGTATCGCGGTCATATAATGAAAGACACAAAATTATTTAGGGAATAAAAAAATACGAATGAGGCAGAAGACGCCACATCTCTTGTCTTAAGAACTTGCAAAAATGGTGTATAAGTGCAGTTCTTTTGGTTTGTTCAAACAAGGTGGCCAACTTCAAATAAGTAACGGCACCTTGAAAGAAGAAGAATACCGATTTATTCAAAAAAATATATTCTTCAGTGAAATTCACAATTTATAAAACAAAAGCATGAATGCCAATTTAAGGCTAATGTGTTGAGAAATATGAATAAGAGCATGTTGAGATGGTATGGGCATATGGAACGAATGAATGAAGAAATACTAACAAATCATACATATAGTTCAAATGTGAGTGGAAGGCGTGTGCGAAATATATCAAGGAATGTACGAGTATAGTTGGAAACAGTAAATCATACAATATTTCGAAAGAATGTAACGTAGAAATCATAGAAGTTGCGTCAGAAAAAATATTGATGGAGAAGAGACTAAGGATGTATATCGAAATATGAAAATCTTACGCTCTGTCTTATCTACCGACCCCGACAGGGATATTCCATGATTATATATTTTTATGTAAAATTCCTTAAAAAACAGGGGATGACCCCATTCTTGGACGCATCGCTCCATGGCGCATTCTGGTGCGGTGTTCGGTATCGCGGTGTCTACTACAACTGACACTTTGGCAAGCGTATTGGCACCTTATCAGATGGGTGTATGCTTCGACTATTTGTCATAGTAAATTTACTTTCCCATTACATAAATTCTGTCAGCTGTTATGACTTTTGAGATGAGTAATATTTGTTAGAACTGTTTATCAGACTTCATGGTCACATACCGTGTTTTTGTAATAATAGTTTTTATTTTGGTACATAATGTTTTGTTCTTTTTTGTTGCATCATCTTATGACAAACAATAATATATAATATTTTAGAGGAAAAAAAGAGTACGACTCAACACACTAAAAAAGAAAAGGAAATAAGATTTTTAACATACATACCAGCACGCCGTTTCCCTTTTGGGATAGACAGAGGAGAGAGCGCCAGACTTTTTCCTATCGTAACACATATATTTTAGCCCCTTCTACATCCATACGCCGTCTCATATACTATAACTCCTATAATTTCACTCATTTTTTACATTTCCGTCTTTCAAGATATTATACATTTGATGCAACCATACCTTCCTTGGTCTTCCTCCGCCCCGCCTTCCACTTACATTTTCAACACATGTATATTTATTTTATTAGGCCTTCTTCATTTATTCGTTCTTCATATTCTAACCATCTCAGAGTATTCTTTTTCATTTTACTTAGCCTTACATTCACATTTATCCTGGATTACTTAATTTCGTATTCTGTCATACGAGTACATCGTCAACCTATGTATTATTGTCAGTGCATGCGTTTCTACAGCGTTTATTGGCTTTTTTTAATAGTTTTCCATGTCTACGTTTCCCTGCCATAAATCATAGTTAGAATACTTTTGTAGACTAAAATCTTAGCAGATTTTTTACATTAAAATAAAACTACTTCATCAAATATTATTGAGAGCTAGGAAACGGGAGTAGTCATGAAAGATTATAAAATAGGAAATCAGTAAAAGCTCGATTTGTTACTGAAGAGATAAACGAGTAATTTTAAGTCATCGATTAAGCACCCAAATAAAATATGTTTTATTTGTCAGTAGCTGTTTTCTGAGTCTGGCAGCGTGTACAGTAAATAACATGAAGAATGAAGTGCGGTGAACTGGAAAATCTAATAAGCAATTGGTGCTTCGGATTATTGTGTGATGTACCGTTAATATAAGACGTGATACTGATAAATTAAATTGACTTTGGAGTTAGGTAGTAACAGCCTGGGCATATTAAGTATCGTGTTGTCACTATTGGATCTTCGAGTTTCACATGGAAGAAAAATATTAAACAAGCTGAATATTCTCTCGTGGAAAGAGCGTAATAAGATATATATTTTTATAAAAATGAATATTATTTTTACGACATCCATGTTCTTGTTAGATGTACACTCGAATTTCGACCGAGAATTTCGGATTCGATTACTAATACTACCCGATTTTTTTTAAATTGTCCAAATCTGGTAAAAGAGTTTGTCAACAATACGCAAACGCGCTAGTTTTGTTGGCTCTACATGTTGGGGGAATGTTACTAACATGTGTGAAGATAAACTGTGATTTATATGCCTACTCCAGTGGTTCTAAGCCCGAAGAATTGATTAATGGGGCCGAAGACAAACTACGCTCTCCAGGTTACGATCTTCAAATGTCTGAATTACCAGTTTACTCGTAAGTATATTTAAGTGTACCATTCGAAGGAAAAAATATTACTTTTATTGAGATCGACGTACCGAATCAATAACTATGAGTATTCTCAGGAAATGAAATGTTTACACTCAATCAACATTTAGTTTACCACTCATGAAAAATAAAATCTATCATATGCTAGTTCAATGACTCAAATCAAATGAGTTAAAGTCGTTTCCCTGCAACGTTTAAAAAAAATTAACAGCTTATAATGTTCTTAACCTCCCACGTATCAATTTATTTCCAATTGATTAACGTTGTAAAAAGACCGAATTCATAACTCTGAAAATGTTGCACAAACTAAAATGAACTAATGCGTTTACAGATATGCGTTTTGCGAGACAATGCATTTAATTCATAGGAAAAACTTGAATAAACAAAAATAACATTACCAACTGTTACAACGTTTTCCTATTCTAACAAAGTTTACATAAACTGTGTATTATGAGACACACGTCCATGTAATATATTTTATTTTGTCGCTTAATATAGTTTCTCAATTTTCTTTGGTTGCTTGTCATAATTTTATTCCTTATTAAGTAACGTGACGCAAAAAAAAACAAAGCAAACACTAACGGAAATTCACGTCGTCGCGTACAAATATGTATCGTAGAATTTTCTGTAAGACTTTTCTTTCTTTGAATGTGAAACTTGAAATATTTTTTTCGCCAGTTCGTGCCTCAGCTACTGCGGGTTTTTAACGTTATTTTGTATACAAGTAAAACACATGAACATTGCAAGGGCTAGATTATTAATATTCTTTTATTGACTATTAATTTATATGGTATGTAAATATATTCACAAAATAAATCCAAATGACACTAATTGAAAGGGAGAGAAATGAAAAAAATTAAATTAAATATTAAAATTCTCATAAAATTGTAATATTTATAACGTCTCTCGTCCATTTTCACGATCAATTCAACACGCCTTTCATATTTTGCGTTGTAATATTAAAAACCGTTCCTGATTATGTATTTGTTGGATTTCGAAAAAACGTTAGTAATGTCTACAATATTTTTCAATAAAAAAGTGTCTTTCTTATATCACGAAATAAATATGAATATGATTATTTACTTGTTACCTTCAGATTCCTTCACCATCAACTTTTCTGAAAACTTATTTAATTCCTTATACTTAATTTCGTCCAACGATGCTTTATTTTAATACAAAAGTACTTGAAATTTAACGAAGAAATTTACGAACGTCTTTTGTGACCTAGTTAATACGACTCTAGTCTTCTTATCTGGGGTTACAGGTTTGATTCCCGTTGAAACCCAATTTATTTCCGAAAAGGGCTCCAGTGTGGTTTTCATCTAAGGTATCTTTAACATTCTGGTTGGTTGTAAGAGATTGACACTTGGCGATAAGTTCACTAGGTTGTACTGTAAACACCAAAATTGTAAAACAATACAATATACAGATGTTTCTTAGTTGATTTAATAATAAACACCCGTGAATTCTACGGTAGCAATGTTGAGATAAACCTGCCTGATTGTATCGCATACAACGGAAGTGTAAATACAAAGATATTTCGAAATGTATGTACAAATAAACGACCGTGAATACTACGGTGGCAATGCTGAGATAATCCTGCCTGGTTGTGTCGCATACAAGGGAAGGGTAAATACAAAGCCATTTATTTCTAAAGGCATGTACAAATAAATGACCGTGAATACTATGGTAGCAATGCTGAGATAAACCTGCCTGGTTGTATCGCATACAACGGACGTATAAATACACAGACATTTCTCAATGTATGTACAAATAAACGACCGTGAATAATGCTATTGGTGGCAAAGTTGTGTGAGATTAAAACAACATTTTGTTATGTATAAAACGGAAATATAATACAAAAACATTGTAATTTATTTTATCACACACTGTTTATTCCACTTTTTTGTAACTGTATAACCCTACCGGTTTCAAGGCTTTCACCTTGCTCACAGGCTTTCACGAACAGACTTTAGTCTTGGTTATCCTTCCCTGACCTGACTGAGTTCACCTCATCTTCAAGGAAGCACAACCAAGACTAAATTCAAATACTCGTACTATACGATGACGATGCTGTATATGTTAATTTTTATTAAATAACACTGTACAATATTTTATTTCTGATATATATTTATCAACATTCCCTTTATGAAACATAAAACGCCTTTATATATATATTTTTTTTGCTGTTTATGATAACTTCCTTAATAGAGCTAATCTTAGAATATCACTTATTTACGCTATCACGAATCTCTATATACCAAATATGACTTAAAATCATTCATATTTCACAAATTAACAAACAACGATGATTGATAATGATGATGATTTACTGTTTATACTTCATACATAAAATGGAATATTGATTTATCCCTTTTATTGACCATTTTATTCATTTATTTTGAAAACACAGCATATGAACAATAAATACTATATATTATATTTACTTGGCTTATTATTTAAAACAGAAACCTCATTAAGGAAGACTTTACATGTTATAGTTTTATGCAAACGAATTGCGAAATGGTTTGTTTACAATAAAAAACGTGGTATACAAATAAAATATCAACTTTCTGAGACATAATATATATTTTAAATATATCTTTCTATTAAGTACAATATAACTTGTCTCACAATTATTTGATTGCATATCATATATCTAATTTACCGATGTTCCTTTTATAAAAAACAAAATACCTTTATATTTCACGAAAAAATGTGTAAATGATGTTGATTATAAATTAACCCTTATTCAATAATATGAAATTATTTAAATATAATATGTAACACAAATTTCTCGGATAAATATTCAAAATTTGTTTATGTTTGTGATGACACACTTGTGAAGCTTTACTAAAGAATATCGAACTTCGATATTGACCTTAATCTCTATTCAGCAATATGACCTTTTTCAAATATAATACATAACACCTTTCAAATTACTCGAATGAATATTCAAAATTCGTTGTTGATGATGATGACATACTTGTGAAACTTCACCAAAGAATATCGAACATCGATTTGATCCCCTTTCACCGCCGTCACCTTGTTTAAATATGAAACACCTTTCAACAGAATGACGACAAATCGCTTCGAGAAAAGGCAGCCGCAGCGGCGTACACTGCGGTGGTGAGCTTTTATAATTCAGAGCTTTCACCTTCCAAGGAAGAGCTTTATTATATTACGGGATATCTTTATGACGAGAGCTTAAAACTTTTTTAAATGTTTTTTTTTTTGCAAATACCTTTTATGTATTTTTTTGGTTTTGTGATGTATCATTGAATTTCAAGGTAAACGTTTTGGTTGCTAATTTACTTCTGTTTTATTTTTTATTTCTTTTATATACATTATTGCACATGGTTCACCTGACAGGTTTATTACTTTTAAGCAATTTTATTCTAGCCAACTAGCTCACCTTGGATATGAAAAGTTCTTTAGATCAATAAAAGATTTAATCGGAAAAAAATCTAATGAAAAAAACAAATAAATGGCTAATTTGTAAACAGTGATGGTAGAGAGGAAAGGAATTCATAAGAATAAGGAAGGTAAAACAAATGAAAATTTAGATGAAAGTGTATTCTGAGTAATGTTATATTTTTTTCAATTCTCTCTTAAATGTAAAATAAAAATGATACACTTGTGATAACTCTTGGAAGTTCGTATCACAGTCACGCCAAGTGAACCGCAAATGTAGGTTTATCGTGAAATGGGAAGGAGAATTGGGATTGTTTAGCATGCTTAATAATGTCGACAAAACGTTAAAGTTTCTTCGTTCTCTCATTTTAAGCTATTGACATCTGTTCGGAAACTTTTAAACGTGATCATACTTCTTAAGGTTAAATATGGATCGGATGCAAATTATATTATTTTCGGAAAAAATATAAAAAACTGAACTTCATGTCAAAAGTAAGGATGATGATGAAAAGTGTACTTTCCTCAACCTTTATTCAGGAGACTTGTTACAATGAATTAGATGAAGTTTATCACGCAAATAATTTGCGGGATAAAACATAATGACCTCGTTCCTCCCTTGCGCAGATGTATATAATTTTAACCTTACGAGCCCTTAATACACCATTGTTGGTGAAAGATACACACGTACGAGTATATCTGACTCTTTTTAATTGAGACTGGGAGCATATGATAAATATTATTAGATAACATATATTTTAATAAAAGAAAATAATTTATCTTGAAGAGTTTTTCCAAAAAGATTAGTAATCTGGAGTAGTTGATATGTAAAGTGTTATGTATATTACTTAATTTATAGTTTATGGATGCTGATGATAAGAGAGTCAATTCTAGTGATCGTTTGATCTATAAAAATCAAGATATGCGACTTCCGTGTGATGGGCGTACTACCATACTACCATTTAAACATAATAATATATGATATAACCTACCATTTTAAACAATTAATTTTTTTTTTATTGTTTTACAAATTTTAAAATAACATGTTATATACTCGTATCTTAGTGACCTAGTGAACACCTGTCTTCCGACCCTTCCGACGTTACTACCCTTTTTTATAAAAAAAAGGGGTACTATTTTGTTTTTCCCTTCAAGTTTTTTTAACATTTCCCTTCCTGAGCTAAAAAAATCCACGCGTTCCGGTGCTGTGTATTCAATACACATAAGTACACATGTAAAAATGAGCGTTTTAAAATCGGAAAAATAAGAATATTCATAGCCAATCGCTTAAATTAATAAAATTTGATTTAAGTTAATTAAATCATTGAAATTTAATTGCTGAAAACATGAACAAAACATCGGCCGACGTTCACAAAACGGGCGAAGAGACCACCTCAATTGGATGCCTGCGAGCCACTGAAGCGAAAGAAACGAGCAAACTGAGATTATGTTTCTTGCGTTCCCATATATCGAAGTAGAGTGAGGGTGAGACGTGAATAGCGTCGCTTCCTCACCCATAGCGGTTTTTTTAGAATGAATATACCTACGGCACACCCTGACACACGTTTTATTGTATTGGTGAATTTATTCCCGATTTTCACAAAATATCTCTGATGTGGCCGGTAAGTGCTAATTATTATTAATATTATTTTTTTCATTCAATGCGTAAATATATTACGAAGGAGTACCTAAAATCTGAACCCACTATTTATTATATTTATAGAGATATTAAAGTTTTTAGAAGCAATGTGTACTAGTTACACATCACAGAGAAGGAAGGGTTAACATCGTTCTGATTGGTTGTAAGGAATAGCCTTATGAAAATAAACTCGTCGGGTTCCTTTTTCCGACGAAAGCGTAATAAAATGACGGCACGTTTGTTATAAACCCGCAGTCCGCCAGATTGTTTTATGCATCCCGCGAGCTGTACTTTTATAAAGCATTAAAGAAATAACATTAAAACGGTGCTTAATAATAACGACATACTTTAAATTTCCGACACAAAGAAGAAAATTTATATCAAAATATAAAAAACACCATTTTAATGAGACCCAAAATTATATGGACAAACATCAAAAAGAAAACACTATATATGTATATATTATTTTTTACATGTAATACTAAAGGTATCCAAAATAATATTAATATTTATTTATTTATGTTATATGAATCTTGTATAGTGTGAATTGTATTTATTTTCCATAAAAAATATCAATGCCAGAATTTGTCGGCTCTCATCGTTCAGTGTTAAATTCGTTTAACTCACGGACCAAGGGTTCGATTACTGAGGGTGGCACATTTTTTTCAACTGTCATTCCGGGTTAGTAAGATCAAGTATACCTAAAATATCCTTAAGTGTAGGTTTGAAGCAGACTATTAGCAAGCCAAAGATATACTTGACAGAGTGCTCTTGGAATAATAGTGACAGGGTCACGAAAAAAATACAATAAAGCGCTATATAAATCAAGACAAATTGGAGCACTTTATATAGTTTTAAGGATTTCAAATTATGATATGCCTATTAATAAAAAAAATAGTACGAGCGGCTCGCGAGGCTTTACCCAATACCGGCTTTGACACGCGACCCAAAAATGTTGGGCACCATTGTTATAGATGTTAAATTACAGGTACTAATTCTATTGATTTTAATCAATTTGTTTTTGCAAAATTAACATGATAAATTTTGTGTGACAAGAGAAAATTTCATGAAATATTAATATAACATAATATATTTTAAATTTCTAGACTTGCCATCTAACGTTACAATTTTTTTTTGTAGATGTTTTTTTAACGACTTTAGATTTTTTTTAAATCGGATTGGATTAATGAAAAATATATTTCACTAGAAAAATATATTTCAAAAAAATTGTTTAATATTAAAAACATAACTCACTTTTATGAAACATTACAAATATGTATATTTAAAGCTATTTTTAATCGATGAATAAGGCAGAATTTATGTTGAAATATATAAGCATGCCCATTGAAAAGTATAAATGAAGTGTATTATATTGTTTTTTTTTTACAAATATGTATATTTAAAGCTATTTTTAATCGATGATCTGATGAATAAGGCAGAATTTATGTTGAAATATATAAGCATGCCCATTGAGAAGTATAAATGAAGTGTATTATATTGTGTTTTTTTTTAAAATATGTATATTTAAAGCTATTTTTAATCGATGATCTGATGAATAAGGCAGAATTTATGTTGAAATATATAAGCATGCCCATTGAAAAGTATAAATGAAGTGTATTATATTGTTTTTTTTTTACAAATATGTATATTTAAAGCTATTTTTAATCGATGATCTGATGAATAAGGCAGAATTTATGTTGAAATATATAAGCATGCCCATTGAGAAGTATAAATGAAGTGTATTATATTGTGTTTTTTTTTAAAATATGTATATTTAAAGCTATTTTTAATCGATGATCTGATGAATAAGGCAGAATTTATGTTGAAATATATAAGCATGCCCATTGAAAAGTATAAATGAAGTGTATTATATTGTTTTTTTTTTACAAATATGTATATTTAAAGCTATTTTTAATCGATGATCTGATGAATAAGGCAGAATTTATGTTGAAATATATAAGCATGCCCATTGAAAAGTATAAATGAAGTGTATTATATTGTTTTTTTTTCTAAAACGGCACACAGTCCTGGGCCTTCTGATTCCTGGCTGTTGTGTACAATAGTATGTATGTACAATACTTCTATTTTACTACATATTGTATGAATCATGTTCGTATTTTAATATTTATATATTTCATGGTCACATTTTGCATATCTATATTTTCACATTATTAATTTTAACTGTTAATACTATTCATATAAAAATCGACTGAAAATACATCAATAAATGTAGATTTTGAAAGGACGAAAGGTAAAAAGTAACGAAAAATGACGGAACTGTGTGAGAAAACGTGCGGTTATAAAGGAAGCGAAGGAAGTGTGTCGTGATACGAAAGTATGATTCTCTGTTCTCGCAGTCTATCCCCACAATGAAACGGCTTATTAGTATGAACATATATTTTTATACAGCAATTTTATAAAGAAAACATTATTTACTCGTGTAGCATAACCGGAGCTGGATGTTTTATGAATTATTAACACGAGCTTTGACAAAACCTTGGCTCTGTTACTCAAACCCATTAATATTATATTTAATCCCATAAAGCGAGCAGTGGCCTTATCTCATTACACTGTTGTCTCTCCAATTGGATGGATTAATATATTTATTTTTCTACCCATTCATTAATCATAACCTTTTTACATTAAGTATTAACAAGTTTTTTTTTGGTTTCATATGGTACTCTTCAAAAAGTTTAAATTGGTGATTCGGACATATTAAAGAGTGAGGCTGGGAGACAATATTGTCTTCGGCCCCAGTAATCGAGTTTTCGGGTTTAGAACTAGAGTAGGCACGGAACTCATGATTGTTCGTAGCGTGTGTTTGTACCACTATCGCAAGTGAAGAGACAATAACACTCGCACACGTACTCGAGTATTGTTACTAGACTAGGACCCTTTTTTTTGCGCACCATCAGTAATCGAACCTGAAACCTCCGTGTGAAATTCAAGCCTCTTATCAACTAGGCCACTGAGGTCGAATGAACAAGTTAAAATACAATATATTAGGCATTAACGTAATGCAAAAAATATGGTTTTATCCGGTTACACTGAATTAAAATTCTGTTTCATAAAACAGGAATTTTAATGAGCTTTTCATTAGGAAGAAAAATACTAGTGTGACAACGGTTGATAGAGTAAAAATTGATCGGCAAAAGAATACCTGTTAGATAAAGACGGATGCTATAATATTGTTCAGTTATGAAAGAACTTTTCAGGGGGTTTTTCCACTTTGAGATAATGAGTTGCAGAATACTTACGAAACAAATATAAATTACTGAAATGAATGGAAACAAAGGAAACAGTGCAAGGAGATAGTTTGAGATATTTTAACGTGAGAAAAGTTGAGAATTATGATAACAAAAGAGCATGGTGAGAATGATGAAAACAAAAGAGCATGTATGAAGATTGGTATGAATGTGGACAAGGCAAGAGCCGTATACATTGATAGAAAGGCGTAAATATTGGTCCTTTTTGTCTATTTCAAAAGATATATGGTGTGATGGTATGTATGACATAACTTGTGATCCTGTTACATTCCAAGAATACGAATAGTTTTCATTAACTATTATTTAAATTTTTAGTGACTTGGAACACTACCTCGAATTATTTTTCTTTTCTCTTTTGATATAATTGGGTTTAAACTGTGACAATATCACAAATGAGTTGGTGTGTACATTTAGTTTGATTACCAGATGAACAGCTATCGATGCAGATGCTTTTAGCGGATCTGTAGGGCACTCCAAACTTAAATCGGGAACGAAGATGTATGTAGAAACTATGCAAGAACAGGTCGGCCCTTCAATTAAGCACACTAACCGATTTGGCGCATGACAGGGCCAGAACCTGCGCGTGTGGTAGGGCCTCAACCCTTTTAGAATAATAAGGGATAAAAACGACGCTATACATTTCTAGATCAAATATCCAACATCCTCAGATAATCGTAAAACGTAATGACACGTACAGAATTTTCAATAGACAATTTTCTTATGCAATGATAATTGGGAGTCTTGGTAGAGAACGATCGAGAAAAATATGATTGTACCAAGAGAATGAAAGTTTGAAAGAACTAAAGGAACTGTGGAAAATTAATATATAAGAAACGTTATTATTAAAAATGCATCTGAGCTAAAAGTGATGTGTTTAGTAAGGTGAAAATGAACATATAAAGCTGGTTTTGACATGTTGAACGGAACGGTGATGAAAGATTGACTAAACAAATTAATAATGTAATGATAGTAGGCGACGACCGAGAAAAGTATGGATATATTGTATTACACTTTCATTGTATACAGTACAACCTGGCGAGCTTATTTCAAAGTGGCAATCACTTCCAGCCAACCAGAAAGATTTCAAAGAGGCCTTAAGTGTAAAACCAGACTAGAATCCTTTTTACAAAAATCTGGGTTCCAGTGGGATTTGAACCCGTAACCTCCAGGTAGGAAGACAGGCGTCTTACCAACTAGGTCACGGAGGTCATCGAAATTTCATTCATAGGGTGCATGGTTGCATCCTTTGAATGAAATTTTGAAAGAAAGATAAGGAGTAAGACAAACAAAGGAGATATATGAGAAGATATGAATATGCAGGAGATGAAGGGAGCATAGAATATACAGGAGACGAAGGAAGTATGTTGTGATAGGAATGTTAAGCGCTCTATCTTCTCTGTCTACCCCAACAAGTAAATTACGTTACGGTATGTCTGATATTTTAATTATTATATAATATGCGTAATATTTTTTTCAAAATAAGTCTGTTAAGTCACATAAATCCGAACGATGTGCGAAGTTGAAGGTATTTTCAGATGGGAAATACAGAGAAGAAGGTTCTGGAACGAACACGTATCCAGAATGGCGGAACCAAGAGCCGTAAGAATGGCCAGGGACAGTATCCCTCAAGCAAGCAAACCTCCAGGACGACCTCCCAAAAGACGGAAAGACAGCTGGCAGTCAACGTCACAAGAGAGAAACAATGATGCAGGACCATAACAGACCAACAGGTCTAAAAGAAGAAGAAGAAGTAGAAGTCTGTTAAGAATATGAAACAGTATTTTTTTCAATAAAACTTTGTTATTTTGTTCAATTTCATTATACTGCAAAAGCAATGAAAGAAACATTATTTCAATTTTGAAAGGTTCAAATCTTTCAATTTATTGAGAAAAATCTCGGAATTTATTATTTTTTTATATAAACCTACGTCACCTTGCGTAATGGCACGTACAAATTTTTATTCCATTCTGTCAAATTGAATGATTAAGAACGCTTTTGCTTTTACTGTGTGAAGAGAATGAACAACGAGACTCCAACAAAGAAACGAATAAATCTGAACTCGATACAAAAAAATATTAATTTTATCAATTGTTCTTGCTCTGGGGCAAAAATAATTTTATTTATCTTGAAAAGGCTGAAGTACGCTCTGTAAGGCTTTTAAATAAATTGCTTCTGTATTAAACAAATAAGGCTCACACGCTATCCAGAGTATCTCAATATTTTATTCAGTTTGCCGTAGTAAGTAAGACTTACACGCTATTCAAAGTATCTCAATGTTTTATTCAGTTTGTCGTAGTAAATATTGGTGTGTTCGGAAAGTACTTTCGTGTTTCTCAGATATATGTCATTAGGGCGAAATTTTATTACTTCATTCCAACGTGCTGAATGTAGATTATTATGAAAGGTAGTAGTATAGTTAATTTTTGCAACCATTTTTTTACCCAAATTGATTTAGCAATTTTTTGTCGTTATTTTTAAGACGTGACAAAATAAGTTGTTTTCTCAACGTTTGATGATTTTTTCAGTACTGCCGAGGAAAAAAATGCTACACAAACAAAATAAGATATGTACAGTATATAACAATGCAGTAAGCGATCGTGTGTCAAATGTGGTTTTAAAAATAACTTACTAAAAACACTCGAACTTGGTATTCGCTCTGAAACACACTTACCATTATTGATGACCAAATGAAGACATTATTTGATAATAACCAGCGTTCTACTATACTTGACGACGGTTAACTTCCCTCAAAAAGCATTGATAAATTTTCCAGTTTAGAATATTTTTAAATTCTGGGAACCTGAAAAATATCTTTTGAATATAGCCTCAAGCAATGCACACATTACAATAAAAAGCTCAAGAACGCAATAAGATGCCAGATCATATCATTTTTTTTAAAATCCATTAGTTAGAAAAAAAATATGATATTCTCTAGCATGGCATAGCAGATTACAATAAATTAATATTCGCTATACGAAAGTTTTGATGATAATGCGAGTTGTGTGCAATTTAAACTAAATACGTATTATGTGCTCAATTTAACATAAATACTGGAGCTGTAAGTCAGCTGTTTCATAGCACGCACTGAACCTAGTGAAATGACTGATATTAACCGTTGTTTGTCTTAATAAAACGTAAACAAAATAACAAAGGTTAAAACATTTATAGAACAAAAAGAAAACAACCCACATCAAAATTTTCTTTTAGTTTCAAATGAAAGTCATTACAATTCAATCCAGATAAATAGAAAAATATAATTGTTTTTAAAATAAAATTATTTTTTTATTGTGAGGGCATTATTTAAGAAACTCCAGTAATCGTCGAGTTTACTTAAGAATTTCTTCGAATTCACTTGGAAAATCCATTGGGGTGAAATGTGTGTGACACATTTTATAAATTACAAGCATCACTCACTTGAAATAATCTCTCTAGAAACAACCTCTCCTTCTTCGTCGAACTTTCGCTAATTACTTAAGAAAATTGACGCGAACAAACAACTTAATCAGGAAATAATCTAAACCAAAAATTACCACATGTACTAAGAAATATTACCTAAATAATTAATGTACAATTTCACTTTACTGATCTTTGTAATAATTTCAGTTTGTTAGTCGTATTTATTTTCTTAATGAAAAAAATTATAAATGGTTTAATTGTTAATAAAGTTTGTGTTGTTTTTCTAAGAATGAAAACCAACATCTATACGAGGGTGGTCCCAGAAGTACCCGACCTGACGTATAGATGGCGGTTGTTGCTTTAAAAATTTACAGCTTAAGTTTCAAGTTTTAAGACGCTACGTTGTTTAGAATTTGTTTGGCAGCCATCAATAGTGAACGCTCTCAGTGAATTTGTAAACATGGAAAAAATTGATCATCGTTATGTGATACAAGACTTTCATTTGAAAGGTCTAAGTCCAACCAATATCAAAGCCGAGCTACATTCTACTCTGGGGGAGTCTGCTCCTTCGTTTACAACAGTAAAATATTGGGTGGCAGAGTTTAAACGAGGTCATACGAGCTGCCAAGACGAACATCGCAGTGGTCGACCAAATGAGGTGACCACGCCAGAAATGGTAAAGAAAATCCACAAAATGGTATTGGATGACCGTCGATTGAAAGTGCGCGAGCTAGCAAACATGGTAGGCACTTCAAAAAGTCAAGGCGTCAGTTTTTTGGGATGCGCGTGGGATAATTTTCATTGATTATCTTCAAAAAGGAAAAACAATCAACGGCGAGTATTATGCAAACTTATTGCAGCGTTTGAGTGACGAAATCAAGAAAAAACGGCCGCATTTGGCGAAAAAGAAAGTGTTGTTTCATCAAGACAATGCACCAGTTCACACATCCGTTATCGCGGTGGCCAAAATCAATGAATTAAAGTTTGAATTGCTTCCTCACGCACCCTATTCACCAGATTTAGCCCCCTCGGATTATATTCTTTTTCCAAACTTGAAAAAATGGCCCGGTGGTAAAAGATTTGCCAACAATGAAGAGGTGGAATCTGCGGTTGATGGCTATTTTGAGGCGCTCGACGGTTCTCACTTTAAACAGGGTATCGAAACTATTGAACATCGCTGGGAAAAGTGTGTCGAGCTGAAAGGAGACTATGTTGAGAAATAAAAATATTTTTTCCCATGCTTTTTGTGTTTTCTTTGTTAGCTCGCGTACTTTTTGGACTAACCTCGTAACATGTTATATTTAATACTTATTATGTTTCAAATACATAATATTTTCAATTATTGTTCGATAAATTATGTGTCGTTCATTCAGTAACATTTGCAATATGTTTTAATATTGATTTCTTCACGTTGTTTTGATTTTTCTTGTTGTTTTGATTTTTGTAGTTGTGTTTATGTATATTTTTGTGTTAATTTTTATTCTTATGATTGTGTGCGGTATATTATGGGATGAACAAGTTTGGCGTTTCTGGAGTGATGATGTGTGAAAGCTTTGATTCCGCATGATACTTTCAGTTGTAATTGAGTGTCACTGTTTGTCAGGCAGAGAAGAGACAGCGCCAAATTTTCATATCACGACACACATATTTTCTACTTCTACATCCAAACACTTTCTCAAACAACTCTTACGATTTTTCAAACTTTTTACATTCCCTTTTTTTCAAAATATCATACACTTGATCAAACCATACTTTTCTTGGTCTACCTCTACCACACCTTCCACTCACATTTGACTGTATATTTTTCATCCTTTATCACTTCATTCCATATTCGATCATAAATTATCACATTGTCACCCAGCATTCTTCTAAGAGCGTGCGTTTCTATGGTATTTATTCGGCACTTTTCAGTCGTTTTTAACGATCACGTTCCACTCCCATACATCAAAGTTGGTACTAAATTATTGTTGTGGACTATCATTGTAGCGAGTTTCGATACTGTCCGGTTCGCGTTCACATATTTAATTAAGTATGTCCATTGACTTTGTTTTCTATCGCTATATGCCGTTCGATATTATTCGTAACTCATCCATTATTTTTCAAATAATATGAAGTACTTTTTATCTTCTTTTTCTTCAGTTTCAATCCTGGGGATTGGTTAGCAGTAAAGCTCTGCATCTCCTCTTCCAATCCGCTCGGTCTTCAGCGATCCTCTTGAGCTCTGTATAGGAGGTGCAGTCCATATCGTGGCATATTTGCTCCAGATACTCCTGGCGAGGACGCCTACTGCCAATCGATCCTTCAATCATTCCCTTCAGAGTATGGTGCAGGAGATTTTCGTGTCGCAGCATATGACCCATCCATTCTGCACGCCTTTCCGGTATGGTGTTTGACAGGTGCCTGGTTTCTTTGATCCTGTTGAGAACCTCGTCATTTGTAATGTGATCTCTCCAAGAAATCCTTAGGATTCGTCTATAGGTCCACATCTCGAAGGCCTGCAATCTTTTTCGATCCCTTTTCAATACTTTTTATATATTGTATTAATGCCCAGAGAGAGGTTTTTGAAGCCTTGACCCTTCTTAATGATGTCAATTGGATTTGTCGAAAACTGTTTTAATAACATATATTTTTTAAGACTATGACTCTAGAGTATGACTCTGAATAACTCGTAGTACTTTAAATTAAAAACTTCAACAAAACTAGTATTAAAATGTGGATATTACTACTTAAATGTCGTATTAGTACGAGGCATATCCAGAAAGTAAGTGTACTGAATTTTTGTAGGCAACAATTTTTTTTATTTAAACAAAAAAATTCCGTGGTTACCGTAGTACATATGTAAGCTATTTTTCGACATAGTCGCCATTCCTCTGAATCGCCCTCCGCAATTTTTTTAGGGTCTCACAGTATCTTGCAGAGTTGATGGTCTCCCCTTGAGGCATATATAATATTCAATTAAAATTATGCCTTGACAGTCCTAAAACACGGATGCCATGATTTTCTTGGCTCAAATTGTGGTTTTGAACTTTTTGGCGGAGGGTGAAGAGGTGTGACGAGACCGTTTTTAAACTCGCGACACCACTTGTACACACTCGTACGATTCATAGCTTTATCACCATATGCAGTTTTCGCCTCATTATAAACCTCAACCGGAGGTTTTCCCTTCCAAACGAGGTAACGGATGACGCCGCGTATTTCGCACTTGGCGGGAGATTGGATTGAAATTTTTCACGAAACGTGTTGTCGCGTCGACACTTCTCAACGTACTGACCTCGAACCGGTCTCGTTGCGGAGGGGAAGGGTCAGGCTACACGGAAGTGTAGCCATGTCGAAAATAAAATCCATCCGGTTGTGAGAGCCTCAGTACACTTACTTTCTGGATACGCATAGTATGTCTTCGTTCAATAAATCGTAAAAAGTATTTTTATTTCATGGCTTAATCCACAGATTTCAACAAAATGAATTTGATATATTCCAAATTTCCATAAATATGTTTACTGTGGTTTTTAGTAGTCACGTTAAATTGTAGCAGCTCTAATTCCACTCATTAATGAATACTCATAACTCCAACACAAAGGGTGTTTGACACTAGGAGATTAATATCCAATTATATTTTTAAACAGACAAATTTGTTCGCTTTTTCATGGAAATACTTGAATGTCATTAGTTTTGTCCTTTTAATTAAATATATAATAAAATTCTTGGATTTATGATATTTATAAGTATTGTTTTTTTTTCACATGTAAAATTCGTTTTGAAAAATAATGAAATATCATTTTGAACTATGTTGAGAAAACGAAAAAATACTTAAAGATTGTCCTTCTTAAACTCTGAAATATAAAACGTTAAATATTGATCAATACCATCATGTTTAGTAAATTTTCTGGATCTAAACCAATATCAAATATGTCTTGGTTAAACATTTACGGATGAATTATTAGTTTTATTTACTGAACTTTTAACAGAATAAGGAAAGCCAAACGTTGAAAAAAAAACTCTTAACGAAAATACGCTCAAATAAAATTTTAATATTATAGTTAAATTCAATCGTAAATTGATTATAAAAGGGGAGGTTAAAATGATCTAACGTTTCAACTTTTACGTTTAGTTTATTATAAACGTTTCATTCTTGTTGTAAACGTCACCTATAACTTGTTACAAACGTTTCATTTAGCTGATTAAACGTTTTATTTAACTTGTTAAAAATATTTAATTTAGCTTGTTATGAATTTTTCATTTAACTTGTGGTAAACATTTCATTGTAGAGGTTTTATTTAATTTGTTGTAAACGTTTCATTTAACTTGTTGCAATTATTTTATTTAACTACTTGTAAACCTTTCATTTAACTAAATAAACGTTTTATTTAACCTTTTGTAAACATTTCAATGTCAACGTTTAACCGTTTACAGTTTTTAACTTATTCTAGTTGTTTTATTATTTTTGTATAATACATGTCTTTTGTTTTCTTTTAGACCCTTCCGGATGTGAAATTTAATATGGCTTGCATATCATTTATATCAAAATACTTCTATTATAAGTAATTTTGAACATTTTCAATATTTTTCCAACCTATCACTTAATCATCAAGAAATGGTTGACATGTTTTATTTTTGCTTGACACAGCCATATCTACTTCCTTTAAAGTAAGGTTCTTAAATGTATTTTACTCTTATGTTTAACTGCTTTCTTACCTTCCATGTACACATGTTGCAAACCACACCTGAATTTATTTAGCATATTCAGTCTATCTGCGTTACCTATTTGATATAAGTTTCCGATTTGAACTTTATAGAAAAGTTTAATTTTCTCTTTACAGAACCTTGCTAAAGCTGTTTAAAAGCATAAAAGAAAAAAGATCTCATTGCTTCAATAATTTCATGCCGGACATAATTGATCGATATGCGTCAAAACTGTGAACACAATAAACTTTTTTTCTAAAACGCCTCTTTAATGCAATATTTAAAATTATAATCTTTGCTTCAACACATTCAATGCTGAAGTAAATGATCAATATAACTTAAAACTGTGAACACAATAAGCTATTTTTCTAAAACACTTCTCTAATGCAATATTTAAAGCATACTCTTTGTTTCAACACATTCAATGCTGAAGAAAATGATCGCTATAACTGAAAACTGTGAACGCAACAATTTATTTCTCTAAAAGCCTTTCTGAAGTTATAATTGAAAACATAAGAGAAAAGAAAACGCTTTGATTCACCAAGTTCAAGGCTGACATAAATGATCGATATTACTTAAAACTGTGAACGCCTTAATTATTTCTCTAAAACACCTTTCTAAGGCAATGTTTAAAAGCATAAAAGAAAATGGATCCCTTCACTTCGATAAGTTCAAGGCTGACATAAATTATTGATATAACTTTTAACTAAGGTCGCTATAAGTTGAACACATTCTGTTGAGTTGCAGGTACTGGTAAATGTAAACAAGAAGTGAATTTGTTGCATTATTGACGACTCAAAAATATACCCAGTGATTCATCTCGGAACTGGATTGAACAAAGACAATGAAGTGGATGTTGTTCTATCTGAAAATATTTCTGTCTATTAACGTTATCTTCTTGCACGAGTTTCAGTGCCAAAACTAAATATTTGACGCACTTGCTAAATTCTTGCACATTTCTTTTGTTGTAATATGATTGTCTAGAAATAAAATATTTAGGTAAATACTCAAACTTTTTTCCCAAAATCTGATGTGACAAATGATTGCCAACTTGATGAAGATTGTAGGATATTCTACAACCCTGCAACGTTTGATTTTTTATTTATTTATATAGTTCAAAAAAGTTTTTTTTATAAAATAATCCATCACCGTTAAACCACTGACACGTAAGAAGTTCATGAAATATTACTCAAAAATTCTGAAATCAATATATTTTTATATTTTCCTAGCAACCGAGACCAGCTTAGATAAAAAATAAAGATTGAGGCTTTACGGTTAATCTCCATTTCAATTAATTTCTTATTTAAAGTAGATTATACATTTTCAATGCATATCTAAAGATTAAAAATATCAATACTTAAACAGATTTCTTAAGATGTCATTTTTTTAGATATACGTGAACTATGCCGAATCAGGTTCTCCCTTAAATAGACCACTAAATAGCGCCATAGAAATTGATTATTTGATCAAGATACTTATTCGAAAAACTAAAATATTTAATTTTTATAAAAAGTGTTAAAAAAGAGTTATAATTTTGAAATTATGACATTCAGGTGTAACATGTCTCGTTATGATAGCACAAAGTAAGTTCACGCTATCAATAATATGTCATGATTTCATTAAAAACTGTTATATAAACAGGTGGAATATGTTTGTGATGATCGTTCTCATATTCGTCGATCTTCATAAAATGTAAAATGCTTTTACTTTTGCGAAGTAATCTTAAGTAACTTTTGTAATTACAAATTCTAATAAACTATGCTTTACCATAATATGTTTTCAGACATTGGAAAGATAGAAGGAGATATTTAACAGCGGTTTGCAGTAGGAAACCAAATAAATAGGATATTAAAATACATATATTCAAACAATGTAATGTTGAAATCTACGTATTAGTACCAACATAAATGTATGGAAGTGAAACGTGGACATGAAAAAATAACGAAAGAAGCCGAATAAACTTATATATTTATTCAACACTTCATTATTAATACAATCTGGCAGTTTCATTGTCAGGCTGCAATATCTTCCAAACAACCAGACAAAAGTAAATAAAGCAAGTTACATGGTTGCAAAAAGTTTTTAAAAGATAATTCATATTTATGAAATTTATGGACAAAAATATTACAGTAAACCTGAGATATCATCAATCAAAGAAAAAGGATAGGATAGTGGAGGGGAAAGAAAAATCAGGAATGAAACACGTTATATTACTGACTAGAAATTAATAACGTTTTTAATATTTTCTTAAAGTATACCAAGGACGGAGCGAGTCTGATATTAGTCTGTAACTGGCTCCAGAGAATCACCGTATGGACAGTAAAGCAAAATGTAAAAAAAGAAAGGTGAATAACTGGAAGGCCAATAAAGATCTCTTTCTGAGCATAGCGCAAGTTCATGAAACGAAAGACAAAGAAGAAAGACATGCGGAAAGACGCTGAAAATTTTCGGCGAGATAAGAGGGGGTGGCGAGACTTATTTGTCTATATGACGTTGGTGAGCCAAGTTTTGGAATTGGAATGATTAGAGCCTTCTTCCTCACACCAGGAAAGCTGCTAGTAGACAAAGAAAATTTAATTATGTGTTATGGTAGGAAGAATAGCATCAATAATGAAGGAGATGAATATATTCGACATATTGTCGTCACCCATCACTTTTGAGGATATAGTCAGAAGAATACTACGAACCTCATTTATATCAACCCCCGAAAAGTGGAGCTCAGGAATATTAGGTCGAAGTATTACAAGAATTTTTCGGAAAGTGTTCTCCGTAGTGTTAGTATCTAAACTGAGTGATGGTGCTGGAAAATGCGTGTTAAGGTTATTGACGTCTAATGTAAAGTTTTATATTTGAGTTGTCCGAAGATTTAACTCCCATCGAGTCGAGAAGTTTCCACCTTTTTTAGACTGACAGTTTTGAAGTGTTTTCTTTTTGCATTTCTTAACAGCTATGTACATTTATTGCGAAGTCATCTGAAAATCTCACATAGTTGATCATTTGGATTGGCCTTGAAGTTTTTGTTCGCTCTATCACGTCTTGCCATGGTTTTTTTAAATGTCATCAGTCAGCCATGGGGCAGGTCGACGCTTTAAGTTAATCAGCTTTAATGGAGCGTATTTGTCGCAAAGCTTCAGCAAAAACGTGTTGGAAAGGTTAATTTTGCTATCTATGTTATCCAATAGTTCAATGATCGCTCAGTCAACTTCGCTCGTAGCGAAAAATAAGTAACATAAGGGAAATACGTACTGAAAAAAATATTTGGTATGCGGATGTATGACAGAATAAAAAATATAATCATTGAGAACTAATGTGAGCTAAAAATTGATTAAGTAGGGTGAAAAAGAACACGTTTAAGTCATTTGGACATGTTGAACGGATGGGTTAGTCGTGATAAACGACAATTGATAAAAGTATTGTTCGATCAAGTAAATACAATTAATTATGAGAGAAAGAAATGTAAGGAGTAAGATAAACAGAAAGAGTTGTATGAGAAGATGTATGAATGTGGAGAATACAAAATAAGTATGTCGTATAGGAAATTTTTGTAAAATTTCCTCTCTGCTTACCTCAACAGGGGAATGATGTGATGGTATGTATGTATGTAACATATGTACCACCATTAGCAAAAAATCTCCAAAAAGTCTTTACCATAGTTTATGATATATTTGTTTATAGTTAAGGCATTAACGTTGTGGAACAAGACTTGTTTGCGCTCCCCTGGAGATGAGGTAAAAGCCTTGAAACCGGTAGGGTTATACCGTCACAAAAAAGTGGAATAAACAGTGTTTGATAAAAATAAAATAGTTTATGATGATTTAACCTCAATACGTTACTTTTTAAAAACCTTTTTAACAAAAAAACAAACTACTCGTATCTATTGAAAGAGCCAGTCAGTGTAATATACTATAATCAATCGGTCTTACATCAGAAATAAGAATGGAAAAGTTTATTCATTAGCAACGATGGTAATATTTTTAGCCTCTAAAACCACTTAAAAACTCATCTCATGGGATCAGTGTGTCATATTTTGTTCCTTAGGTGTGGTCATATTTTTATATTTTGGCACGTAAACTGAACGAGGGTGTTTCCCATTCGTCCATGAATTATCCATAAGCTTGTATATAAAAAAAGCGCGACCTTTTTCTACCTCCACAAGTTGCGTCGTAAGCTGAGAGCTTTGGTAATTTTTACTTTAGTTTTATATGTGTAGTAAAATATGTTTCAAAAGCTTTCAAAGAAAATAGTAGGCATAAGTGCCTTTACTTAAGCATTCGACATGGCTTGATGTTAATCAATTTCTTTGCTTTTCATTAAAATCATGATCAAATTATTAAAAAAAGAATGATTTACAATTAAATTTATATAAATTATTAAATAATTAAATAATTGATAATCAAGCCTAATTTTTTTTATTTAATTGATTATCAAATTTAAAAAAAAATCGCAAACTTTTCATAACTGATTGTTCACAGTGGTGTGCCAATCTTGATTTACTCGTATATAAGCAAAGTCTTGTATTGAATGGGAGTAATAAGAGCAGAATAAATGCGGTAGAAATGTGCGCCTTGCGTAAAATGTCTGGTATTACAATGTTTCGAATTGTCAGTAGGGTCACAGTGACTTACACTATGCTGGAAGGTGTAAGTCTATAAAATGCTGTGGAACGCCGAGTTGCATACTATCAGCAACACTACTGGCTAGTCCGATTCGTTAGCGTCCCCGTCGCGAACCCTGGGCAATGTGGTCACACTATGTGGATCATAGCAGATAGCGGAAGGATGAAAGGCGAGTCTCTGGCGCCTAAAAACCAGACCCCACCAGCTAAGGGAAGGAAAACCCTAACAGAAAACCAGGGCAGGGTCTCAGGCCTTAAGGTGGCAGCCCCACCAAGGACCTAAGATACGATGGGTTAATCACCTGTCTATCTGAAACCACACGATTATGAAACCAAAAGCAAAAGAAGCCGGACTGACCCCGAATAACCGACCTAGGAAACGGAACATGGACAGCGATTTTAGATTATGTACCTGGAATGTAAGATCACTCTACAGACCAGCAGCATTGCGTATACTAACAGACCAATTGACGCAATACAAGGCCGACATAACGGCTCTACAGGAAATTAGATGGCTTGGGAGAGGAGTGATTGAGAGGAGGGAGCACAGTGTTTACTATAGCTGTCACGACGAACATCACGTGCTGGGAACTGGATTTGTTGTGGCTAAGAAACTTAAACACCTCATTATTGATTTCATACCCATTGATGAACGAATGTGCACATTGCGAATGAGAGGCAAATTCTTCAACTACTCAATAATTAATGTACATGCTCCTACAGAGGAGAGTACAGACGATGATAAAGATGTGTGGTATGATAAATTGACAAGTGCCTATAACGGATGCCCCCGCGGAGACATCAAGATCATCATTGGTGATCTAAATGCTAAAGTGGGAAATGATGACATATTCAAGCCAACTATTGGTGCCCATAGCCTACACCATGATAACAATGATAATGGCAACAGAGTTATGGACTTTGCTGCCTCCCACAACATGGTCATTGGAGGTACAATTTTCCCACATAGGTCAATGCATAAAGCTACCTGGAAGTCACCAGATGGGACCACCTGTAACCAGATAGACCATATATTAATGGATGGTAGACACATATCAAACCTCCTAGACTCTAGGACATACCGGGGGGCAAATGTTGATTCTGACCACTATCTCGTAATTAACAAAATTAGAGCCAGAATATCAATGGCTAAACTGCACAAATCAACAAGATCCACTAAATTTAATACAGAAGCATTAAAAGACCGTGAGAAGCGTACCCAATATGTGGAAAAACTTAATGGAAAACTCGCTGAAGTGGATGGAACCCAAGAACCCAATAGTGTATGGGAGAAGTGCCAGACTATCGTCAAGAGAACTGCTGCTGAAATACTTGGATGTGTTGAATCTGGAAGGCCGGTTAACTGGTTCGATAACGAGTGCTCAGAGGTAACACAGAAGAAGAATGAGGCATATCTCAGATTACAACAGCGGAATACCAGAGGCAATGCTGAGGAATACAAACGGAGAATAAGGGATGAAAAGAAAATCCACAAGATGAAAAAGAAAGAGTGGGAACAGTCCCAGATCAGTGAGCTGGAAAACCTCAACTCACGGGGATTATGTAGACAGTTCTACCGGAGGATTAATCAGCAGCGCAAAGAGTATAAACCAAGGGTAACTGCCTGTAAAAACAGACATGGCGAAATTCTTAACGATACAGTGGATATCTTGAAACGTTGGGCCAAACACTTTGAGGAACTTCTTAATAACAACCATTCCGATGACATTGATACAGAGAATCCCTATGCTGAGGACGAAGAAAACATACCACCACCATGTCTAATGGAAGTAAAAACAGCCATAAAAAACCTCAAAAATAATAAGTCTCCAGGACATGACGATATCCCTGGTGAGTTACTTAAGTACGGAGGAACTGAACTAACCGCTATGATCCATACCATCGGGGAGAAAACATGGGACTCAGAAACTGTACCAGACGATTGGAGGACTGGAATCATACGCCCACTCCACAAAAAGGGTGATACAATGCAATGTGCCAACTATCGAGGAATTACCCTACTGAATGCATCATATAAGGTCTTTGCCGGTGTCCTGTTCTCCAGATTGCTGCCGTACGCTGAAAACCTGGTAGGCCAATATCAAAGCGGATTTCGTCCGGGGAGATCCACTATAGATCAGATGTTCACTCTCCGTCAAATATTGGAAAAAACCCTAGAGTATAATGTCGATACACACCACCTCTTTATCGATTTCAAAGCTGCATATGACAGCATTAACCGCTCTCAACTCTATGCGGCCATGAAGGACTTGGGTATTCCTAACAAGCTCATAAGGATGGTTAGACTCACTATGAACCAATCACAATGTAGAGTCCGGATTCAGAATGATATCTCAGAACCATTTTACACAATGAATGGACTGCGTCAAGGAGACGCACTAGCTTGTCTACTTTTTAATATGGCTCTAGAAAAGTGTGTAAGAGAATCCGGAGTACAGACAAATGGGTCAATTTTCTACAAATCAAGCCAAATACTGGGCTACGCGGATGATATTGACATTATTGGTAGATCCCCACAAGCAATGATGGAGACATTTGTTCAGTTGGAGAGGGCCGCAAACAGAATGGGACTTCGCATCAACCCCGATAAGACCAAATATATGATAGCCACTAAAGCACCCCGTAATAACCAGACACCTACCACGATTAATATAAGTTCTCATACAATAGAACGTGTAAACACCTTCACCTACCTGGGATCCATAGTGACAAGTGTTAATGATGCATCTATCGAGATTAAACGTCGAATATTCATGGCAAATAGATGCTTCTTTGGTCTGACAAAACACCTTATATCTCGGTTGTTGTCCAGAAGGACAAAACTTACCATTTATAAGACACTGCTACGACCTGTCCTCACATATGGGTCTGAATGCTGGGTATTGAGTAAGAAGAACGAATCTTCCCTTCTAATATTTGAAAGAAAAATACTCAGAAAAATATTCGGACCCATACAGGAAAATGGATCTTGGAGAGTGAGATATAATGAGGAGTTATACAGCATATACAAAGAGCCCAACATTATAAAATACATCAAAATTGGGAGGCTACGTTGGGCGGGGCATGTAGCAAGAATGGGAGAAGAGGAAATGCCTAACAAAGTACTCTTTTCCAAGCCCCAAGGAAGACGTAGCGTGGGCAGACCAAAGCTTAGGTGGATGGATGGGGTGCAGAATGATGCAAACGTGATTGGCATCAGAGGCTGGAGGAGTGCATCCCAGGATAGGGGGGAATGGCAACGACTGCTGGAGGAGGCCGGGGCCCACAATGGGCTGTAGTGCCATTGATGATGATGATGATTACAATGTTTCATAGAGTAAGAAATTATCAGTAAAAGGATGGTAAGTGTGTTTGTATTAAATTTTAAAAAAATTGGTTTAATAACAATTTTATTCATTTAATTGTTTTCACATTAAACTTTAGTAACCTGCCGACCACCAATTAGTACAGCATATTTTACTTCTGTATTGTTGGTTGGAAGATATTGCCGTAGGGCAATAAACCCGGCGATTGTACCTTTGTGGAATGAAGTGCCATTTTTAGCTGATACATGTTTCTAAGTATATCCACTGATTATTTATCTTTTATTATTTTATAATATACTCGTAGTTTACGTTTACCCAGGTGTAGATTAAAAATTTCTGGCGTCCTCGCAGCTGCAATCGCCCTCCTATTTGTCGGAGTATATCTCAATCATGAAGATTTTACGAAATTAATTTAGAACTTTGATAGCTTATTTCTCTAAAAAAAAAATTTTCTACATTGCCTTAACATACGAGTATATACACATATGCAACTACAGAATACATATTTGCATACAATTTATACCATTAATGAATTAATGTAGAATATTTTATACTTTTGTATATTGGATTCATCGGAATACAGGACTTCAAGGTACATACTCGTATATCCTGAAAACAGGTGGTAACATCTTGACCGTGTTTTCAAATTATTCGTGGCGGACCCCAGAGCCTTCTTCCTGTTAGTTCGTTCTCGAAGTTAAATTTGGGCGTTCTGAATTCGCCAGTCTTCCAAATGTGTCCGGTCCAAACGATTCATTTCGACTTCACACAGGCTACATTGGGTTTCATAGTTTTTTTTACATCAACTTAATCGTTTTTAACACAGAATTCTTTTAAGTACATACAGTCATCTGATGACGGATTCCATGATCTAGTTGGTTAGATGCCTTTTACATCAACTTAATCGTTTTTACCACAGAATTATTTTAAGTACATACAGTCATCTGGTGACGGATTCCATGATCTAGTTGGTTAGATGTCTTTTACATCAACTTAATCGTTTTTACCACAGAATTCTTTTAAGTACATACAGTCATCTGGTGACGGATTCCATGATCTAGTTGGTTAGATGCCTTTTACATCAACTTAATCGTTTTTACCACAGAATTCTTTTAAGTACATACAGTAATCTGGTGACGGCTTCAGTTAGATGCCTTTATTCGAATCAGGGAGTTGTGTGTTTGATTCCCGTTGGTATCCATCTTTTTCAAAAAGGGTTCCAGTCTAGTTTTCACTTATGTCCACTATAGCACTTTTCTGGTTAGTTTGTAAAGATGGTCATATGGGAATAAGCCCGGCAAGTTGTTCTATATATAATACATAAAAAATGTAATACAATCAGTATTATACGAGCATTTCAAATTTGAACTCATTTTAAAGAATCTAGTATGTATGTACATTTATAACATCATACCGTTTCTCAGTTGCGGTAGGTAAATAAGACAATCACCAGACTTTCGTATCATGACACTTTTTTAGTCTCCTCTACATCCATACACCTTATACAGCTCCTGCGATTTCATTTACTTTTATTTTTCCTGCCTTCTAAATATTCACTTTTATTTAATTTTTTATCCATTTTGCATGGATTTTTCCTGTTACACAAAGAGAGTCTGCTTCTAGAGTTAGCTTATTCGTTAGGAAGAATATCAGCCAGCATTCTTCTCATACTGCTAGGCGGTGCCGAGAATATATCCACAGTGTCATTCAGTTGGTTCAATATATCTATTCCACGCGTAACTGAGTGTTTAGCCATGATATTCGTTATGTAAATTGGTATGTAGAACAAAGGGTGATTCCTTGTACGGCTATATTTATTAGGTACATATAAACTTAGTGCTTCTAGAATCGCGGGACAGTTAAAGCAACCTTAAAAATCTTTAGTAGGAATATCGCAATGGATTCTTGCCTTCTTGTTTCGAGGCTTCTATAGTTACACACCGTGAGAAGTTTGACATGGTGAGCATAACATATTTTGAGTAATCGCCCTTTATTCTGTACCATAGATATCTGATGATTTTTTGTGTATTTGTTCTATATTGTTTTTATGTTTGAGCTGATGAGGACCCCATACTATAGATGCATGTTCTAATTTGGTTCTTATTAGATAATTATATAAGTTTCGAAGGATATCGGTACTATTAAATTCTCTTGATATTCTCATTATAAAACAGAGTAATTTGTAACAGTCCGATATCAAACGCGGAAACATGATTAACAAATGTGAGTCCATCAAAAGTTACACCCAAATCTTTGAATTCATAAACTCTGTTTAATGCTGTATAGTATACTGATGGTGGGTATGTGAAAATAAACGGCTATAGGACACACAAACACATTTATTTATGTTCAACAGGAGATGATTTTGCTAAGTCCAGGAAAGTAAAGAGTCTAGGTCCGGTTGTAACTGTCATCCAATTTAATTAAATCAAATTTTCCTTGGCCTTCTTCTACTACGCCCTCTACTCATATTTGTACTGTACTTTTATTTTTGCCTTCCATTTAAATAAGAAATATGGAAACAATTATTAAGTTCTATCAAAAAAGAATATGCCGTTCTTTTATCGAAAAAAAATCATTACATAAATTTTACATAACAAATATTTTAGTTTACCTTAACTATGAATTCGCTTCGAAAAAAACTCAAAAATAAGCAAAAATTTAAATATACCAAGTAATTCCGTCGCATTGACATTTTTTTCTCTCCCTTAAAACGTTTGGCTTATATTATGAGTATACATCCAAGAGACATCCCTCGCCCGCAAAATCCTCGCAATATTTTATATCATTTCTCCCTCTAGCAACCCTCTGATCCCATATTTACGTATTTTGTGTCGTAAAATTCTGACATTTTTTAAAAATTGGCAAATTGCCACGCATGTGAACATATCTCAATACTGCTCGCTTTTTTTTAATTATATTTATAAACTGTAAAACGTTTATTGATAATTTTTCACAACAGTTTGGGTTCCAAATTTCAGATACTAATATTTTACAGCCTAATACGGATATACAGAATTTGAAACGATCAATGGAAACTTGATTCCAATATTAAGATTTGTAAGTGAAACTTGGACATGCCAAAAAGTGATTAAGTATAGTAAATGCTGTAGAAATGAGCTTTACATAGAATGTGTAAAAAAAATAATGTATGATAAAATAAGGACAATAGGAAAGAACGCAGTTTGAAAGAAGGTGCAGTACAAGAGATGAGGCAAGAGATGGCTCGAACATGACTCTCCTCTCTCCGTCGTCTTATCTTTCATGTTTGAGGATGGCGGCAGCCGTCGATGACCTATTTAATGGTTTCCTTCCATTTGGATCACTCCCAGGTTGATCGGAGAGCATGCGACATTGAAAATCCTGTCGCAGTCCTGATCAGGTCACTCCTTCTGGTTCGGGGTCTTCCTCAAGATCTCGTTCTTTCAACGCTTCCGACGACCCCAAGTTTCTTCAGGCTATTCTCTTATCATGGTGTGGCCGAAATACTGCAGAACACGTCGCATACACAATGACGACAAAATTCGATTCTTTATTTTGAGTTCGGCTAATATGGACACATTTGTTCTAATGGCTGTCCATGGTGTCCGAAGCATTCTACGCCAGCACCACATTTCAAAGGCATCGATATGTCGTATTTCTCATTCTTCCAAGGTCCAAGTTACAACACCACACAAAAATATTGAAAAGATCAGTGTTTGATTAGTGATCGAGCACGATCGAAAAGTTTGGTTAATATTTCGATAAAGAGAGTCAGTCACCTATAAGTAGAGACTGTAAAGACAGTCACTGCAAAGAAAGTCACTGCAACAGTAAGTAAATATTAAACCTGTAAGTAAAGACTAAACAAAGTCACTGCAGGAGAGTCACCTGTAAGTAATGAGAGTCACTGTAAAGAAAGTCACTGCAAGAGAGTGACCTGTAAGTAAAGCCTGTAAATAGAGTCACTGCAAGAGAGTCACCTGAATAGAAGTCACCTGTATTAGTTCTTCCTTTTCATAATGTTGAAAATATTATTTGATCAAATGATGTAGATATATATTCCAATTAAATTCTATCGCTAATTTTAACGATTTCAAAATATAATTTACCTTTTATTTAATTAGCTTTTGTTTATAAAAATATTTTATTAATTTTCATTTAAAAATCTTATTTTATAAAAGAGTTTGTTTTTATTTTTAGTTCGATTGGCTTTCGATATAACATTTATTATGCAATCGTTTGGCCTCTTGTATAGCGTGCCTGCTTTCTAATGCAAAGGGCATCTGAATTAAGTCGATTTCCAGGTCAAACTACACAGTTGGATAATTCCTTTATTGCATAATTTCCTTACCTTATATTGTTATATCGCAATTTTTATTCAATACTACCACAAGCCAAAATCGCAGAACCTGGAAAAAATTAAGTTATAAAGATTACAATTCTGAAAATGTAACTTATTATTTACTAACATTTCAAACCCAACAACGGAGAAATCCCACGCCCTGTCAACCGTATTAAACAATCCAAGCTGTATTTGCGTGAAAAATTCAATTTTCTTCTTGAGTATGAACTGTCCCTCCTATTAAGTGACGGCAGAATCCTTTGTATACAATGCATCACTTATTATTCTACGCATCATTTTTGCGGTTCACTCGGCTCAACTTTGGAACTTTCTTCTAGGCTCAATCGGATGTGTTACATTCTTATCGATATTTAAGATTAAACTAAAGAATCATAATTTATCTCAAAATATTCCTCATCTTTAATTACCATATAATCCCATCATCCCTATTTTCATTGAGATTTATATTTTACTGTAATTTTTGTTACTGAAATATTGTTTTCATACACTACGTTAAAGACACAGTCATGAATACCAATGATAATTATGAAACAAAAGTTGATTGATTGGAAGAAATGGGTTTAAAGCAATAAATCCACCAGATACGGGTATATTTGCATAAAAGTATTATATAAATAAATAAAATTGTAGTGACAATGGGTTACTTTTTTTTATTGAATAAATATTTCATTCTTCTCTCTTCTTAAATGAAAATGTCTTCAAAGCATTTTAAATAACTAGTGTTTTGGCTTGAAATAAGAGGTGTGATGAGGTTTGTTTTATTTTGTCATTAATGTCTTTATACGCTAATAATTATTTTTCGAAAAAAATTAACTTGTGACAATCTTTCATAAAATGTGCCGTATATACACTTGTACAGTTGTTTCATAACGCCATCGTTTTTCATTACTTAAGAATATATAAAATAATAAAAGGACAATTTATATAGCGCCGTTTAGAAAGTCAGCTCTCCTCGAGGGTGCTCCTAACTTTTTAAAAACATACATTTCAAATGTACCATCACACAACATTGGGATAAGCAGAGAAAATTATTATCTACACCTCTCTCTCTCCGCACACTCGACATTTGTCCCGTCCATATTCATACAACTCGTCATATATACTCTTATATTTCTATTCTTATTCTATCATGTATACATATATAGTACCTGCCATTTTCATTTTTATTTGAACTGTTTAATAGCACCATTTTCCAGTAATGACACATGAAACGACCGAAATATGTTTTAATTTTTTTTGTCAATTTTCTCTGTCTTTCCATGCGTATAAGAATATCATCTTATTGACTTTATCCGTCCAGCGTATGGACCTATTCTGTAAACCACATTATATATTTTTTAGCATATTTTTGTTAGTGTTTAAGCATCAGCTTTATTCGAATGGACAGAAAGCACCTTGCCACACGCAGCCCTAGATTAAAATTTACGCTTTTAGTCGTACCTAAAATATTACTAACAATTCATTATTTTACAAATATAATAGATTTGTTACAGTTTGAATAATTCAGAAAATACTGAGAAATTCTAGAAATTAGGTAATTAAATCAAATAAAAAAGGTCAAGTATCATAAAGTCTCCATAAAAACAGAAACTTTTCTTTTGTCAAGGTTTAATGGGTTCCGCGCAAAAAAGGGTGGGAACACAAATAGCCAATTTTTTATTTGTTCATACAAAAGGGGTTATTTTTGTCGATGTTCGCATTTAAAGTCAAGTAAAATTTTATGGACGAGGTCGGCTTGCTTTGGAATATATTATTATTGTGATTTTCTTTCGATATTAAAACAAAAACCAAACCTTTTAATATTTTACACGTTTATACCGATCGTAAATTTGTTCCTTTATAAAATATGTTTGTCTAAATTATGATCTCGTTTTCAGTACAAAATGAAAATATATTATTCTCATAAAAAAAACATATTTATGCTCATAAAACCGTAAAATCTTATATTTTATATCCAATGTATTTAATTAAAAGAAACATCAAATCGATTTTCACTTTCTTCCCATCATTTTGTTTATTTATTACACAATGATAAGCTTAAAGTTTTTGAACATTTCGACAACCATTGTACAATGTAAAATATCTAAAAAGTGTGTAATTTGTTTTATCTAACACTGTTTATTCCACTTAATGTAACGATATATAACCTTACCGGTTTAAAGGTTTTCCCCTCATCATCAAGGGAGCACAAACAAGACTGAAACAACCCGCACGCACTGTCTTTGATAAAACAAATTAAAATGTATTTAAACCTCCACAATGTTAATGCCTTAACTACGAGTATAAATAGTAAATCTAAAAAGTGTTAATTTCAGAAACTACATCAATATCTGCAAATTGTCACCTTTCCGTCTTTCATAAAAACAGTAATTTGTACAAATGATCAAACAAGATAGCTGTGTCTGTTTGTCTGATCAACTTCAACAAAGAGATAAAATTTATTTTGTTGAAGCTAAACTCACTTTCGATTTTTAAGCAAATTTGAATATTTTTACAAGAATCACTAATCCTGAAGTATTTATTTGGTTCCATAAAAATAAAGAGAAAAATGAATTAAGTCATGAATATGTTTACAAGTTGAAGTAAGAAATAAACAATGATAATAGCACTGCTGGGAATGCTGGGAATGCTGATTGTGGCACTCAAATAGGTTTTGAGTTTTAGTAATAACTCAGAAAATATCGACTAAGTCGAAACAGTCGATTCCATTAATAAGCGACAAATTACTATCATTATTACTGACCATAGCGATAATGCCGCATCTTTCTTTGCTTCGTTTGCCATTTATTTTTCCGTGGAAGATCAGTTTATTATGATGTATCTCATAATACAACCAATATACTGCAACTAACGAACCGTCATACTTATAAACAGTTCACAGTCCCTATATATTTGAGTAAGGAACCGTGAATTACTAACTATAAAAAGAAAACTTATATAAATGCAGGTATTATTTTGGTTTGACCCGGACAAAAAAACGTGATTTTTTCCTTTTTTTTTTACTAAACAAAGTAAATTATTGTACAAACATTTGTCAAGGCTATACCTATATACAAATTTATTACTTAACCAATCCTTATTACATGTTATCATTTATGAACTTACTTAATCTTATTTTCCTACATATCATTTTATTTTATTTTTTTCAATCTTAATATATGATTTCTTAGAAATAATGAACACCTACATACTACTTATAACTAGATAACAATTCTTACACTAATTATTTAGCAAAATCAAGTCCACTCATTCAGGCTACTTGTATTCCATCACATTCACTCAGACCTTGGTCGTCCCAGCTAATACTGTAGGTATACGAGTACTTTTTGATTAGTTCCCCAAATTTTGTTATTTATTCAAATCATTAAAAAAAACTTGCACAATTTCCTTTTTCAATGTCATTAAGTCAATTTTTTTTACTAAACACCATCTCCTTTTTTAAAACCTAAATAACTTCCATAAAATTCCTTCGGGATGTTTGCCTTGATCAAATCGTTTCTAGGAATTTTTCATCGCAAAATAGATTACCATTTTCAAGTTTTGTGCTTCTCGCAAAACTTTAAACAAATTTCAGCACTTTTAACTGAAACGTCCGTCACCATTATGTATTAACTCTGACGATAAAACTAAACTTTTAATGTGATTTCTGGAATTTCAAAGATATAATTTCAGAGAATCTAACCATAAATTTGAGATGTCTACAGTGAATCCAACCCACACGGATTATTTATCTATGGTGCCCATAAAACTGAACCGGGAAACATTACGTTGGATTGAGGTTTTTGAGATATAGATCTACAGGCGTTTTCTCAAGATTTCCTAGGCAAAACGAGGTAAAAATGTGCAAATGCTTACTCATATATATAAGGACTGTGAACCATTTAAAAGTATGAAGGTTCGTACGTTGCAGTATCTCGGTTACATTATAAAATACATTATAATACACTGATCATCCAGGAAAAAATAAATGGCAAACAAAGCAGAAAAAGATGCTGCATCACTTGGTTTAAAAACTTGCGGGAGTGTATTGAATGCAGTTTTATGGAGATGTTCCGGGATGCAGTGAACATGATAACGGTTGTGAAGATACAGCACCTCTAGAAGAAGAAGGTACCCATAAAACTATTTAAGAGCTTTGGATTTTGTCTCGATGTATGTTTAATAATCTCCAACGTACTAACCCCAACAAGTCGCCTTTTAAATTAGCTCTAAGCCGCCAGCAAACATATGATATTTTTCAAAAAATGTTTTTCAGATCAACTGAATGATCGGTTTTCGGATAACATAATTAATTAATTAGATTTCGATAGAAATATTACCAACTGCATAAGGCCTCGTGTTGCAATTTTCGGAGAATTTCAATGCACTTTCTTCGATCTTGACCAGGAGATTCTGGAACTGTACTCCTTTAAAAACATAATATATTTATTTATTACCAGCATATGTTCGAGGGAAATGCTCGAGTTCGATTTCAAAAATGATAAACGGCTCCATACCATGGATAGGGAACCATAAAACAAGATATATATTTTCTTTCACACACATACGACCGATTTTATGCAGTTAGTGCCGGAAGAGCTTTTACATAATTAAGTTATCGCGCAATCAACAGAAGAACCATTGCTAATCAATTGGTTTTTATACTGCTGGTTAGTAAAGGTTGTTGGGATATAAAAGTTTTTTCAATGGATTCTGAACCTTTTTGTGTCGACTGATTAACAGGATCTGGGATCAATCTTATGACCAGCAAATATGACAGTTACTTGGTGTGATATATAAGAAGCACTGCGGAGTTTAAATACAAAAAAAATAGTTTTTCGAGCTCCTCCATTGTCTAGTAAATAAGACGCTAGACGTTCACCTGGTGGTTTGGGGTTCAATTCCCAATGGTACCAAAAAATAGGGTACAAGTCTGATGAAATAGTTCTTTTACTAACAATACTCACGTGTAATAGACTTATGTGAGTGAGAATGCATCGTCACGTGCGATAGTATTGTCAATACATACGATGATAAACTGCGAGTTTTGTGGTTACTCCAGTGGTTCTAAAGCCCGCAGGATCAATTAATGGGGCCAAAGACAATGTTGTCTCCCGACCATGGACCTTAATATGTCTAAAGGCAGTTCGCATGCGAACACCACACGAATGAATGAAAATCAATAGAAATATATCTCGATTTTTAAACGGTTGAGAGTTTGCTCTCTAAACTACACTAAATAAATTGCATTTATTATTGTTATATAGTTATTATAAAAAAAAAATTGAAAAATCATCTATAATAAATTTAATATTTGAATGTTATATCACATAGCCAAGTCTCTCCGACTTCTGTGTAAATAAGTGCGTCGTATAAATTAATATGATTACAAGTTTCTTTAAGTATTTATAAGTGAAATGAAGCACGTCTCCCCGGACCCCACTGCATTATACTCGTAATATTAGGTCCTTACATATGAAATTGGCGTTTTGCCGTACTGGCAACTTTGATCTCAAATATCTTCTCTTTGGTTAGGAATTCCAAATTCAAATTTATACAGCTATTTACTCAAGTATTTGTGTTTCGAAAATTATAATTCATTTGTTTTTTCCTCAATTGTTTTTTTCCTTTGCGTCACTCAGTTTACAAAATGGAAAACTTGAAATATCGCGTTATTTACGAGTACGAGTTCCACCGTGGCACCAGTGCTGCAGAAACGGTTCGAAGGATTAATGATGTGTATGGCGACGGTGCCGCAAAAGAAAACACAGTGCGTTTTTGGTTCCAACGTTTTCGTTCTGGAAATTTCGACCTGCAGAAAAAGCCCCGTGGACGGCCGGAGACCAAAGTTGATAATGAAGAATTGAAGGCTATTGTGGAAGCGGATCCATCGCAAACCACGTCCGCGTTAGCTGCAGGCTGCGGTGTTAGTGATAAAACTGTTTAAATCCACTAGAAGCAAATTGGGAAGGTGAAAAAGCTTGAAAGGTGGGTACCTCACGAATTGAGTGAAGTAAATCAACAAACGCGCGTTGACTGCTGCGTTGCATTACTCAACCGGCACAATAATGAAGGGATTTTGAATCGAATCATTACCTGTGATGAAAAGTGGATCCTGTTTGATAATCGGAACCGCTCATCGCAATGGCTGAACCCTACCGAACCAGCCAAACCATGCCCCAAGCGAAAATTGACTCCAAAAAAGTTACTTGTGAGCGTTTGGTGGACTAGTGCTGGTGTCGTTCACTACAGCTTTCTTAAATCTGGCCAGACGATTACGGCAGATGTCTATTGTCAGCAACTGCAAACCATGATGGAAAAGCTAGCTGCTAAACAACCGAGGCTGGTTAATCGCTCTAGGCCACTGATGCTTCATGATAACGCTAGACCACACACTGCACAACAGACGGCTACCAAATTAGAAGAGCATCAATTGGAATGTCTAAGACATCCACCGTACTCTCCGGACCTTGCCCCAACAGATTACTATTTTTTTTCGAAATTTGGATAACTTCTTGCAAGGGAAAAAATTCAACTCCGATGGGGCAGTCCAAACCGACTTCAAAGATTTTATTGATTCCCGTCCGAATGGTTTTTTTAGTAAAGGGATCGATGAACTACCTATGAGATGGCAAAAGTGCATAGATAGCAATGGTACATACTTTGATTAAATAAATATATTATATTAAAAAAAAATCAACTTTATGTTCCTCCCAAACAAAACGCCAATTTCATATGTAAGGACCTAATATAAGTGGACTAATTAATTAGATGACCAATCGTTTTTTGTGGCAATATTTATTCATTATGGATCGTTTAGTTTGATTATTAATATTTTTTTCAACTTTGATATTATATTGGGTGTTAACATAAGTTGTGTCCATTTTTTTTCCAAATGAAGAGAACAAGAGGACACAACAAAAAAAATTACAACAAATTAGTCAATAATGTATTCTCCTTCATTATTTACAACTTATTGCCAACGTTCTACAAGTTTTTCAATGCCTGTGCTATAAAAACCATCCGGTCTTGACTCGAGGAATTCCAACCATGTCCGCAATTCGACGTCATTATTGAAGGGAAAACTATCGACGAGCTGTCCTTTCATTCATAGCATCTTCACCCTTCGTACACTTCGCAAATATCGCGAGCAGCTTTGGCAGCTTTATTCCCTCGATTGAAAGCGAACAGAAAAGGAGGTGTCGAAAATGATCACTTTCGTCTACGTGACATTCCATTTTGAAGGCTTGTAATCAAATAAAATAATATATGTAACGTAAAAGCAAACACAATATCTTGTAGAGCAGAACATTTTCTTTCGAATGACGTATAACCTTTACCATTTTGTTTTACTTTTAGTGCTCATTTTTAAATTTGTAAAAAAACGAACACAACTTATGTTAACACCTAATACATAAATACATACCATCACGCCATGTCCCTTTAAATATAGGTAGATAACAAATCTCTACGCCCTTCTATTTATCATACACATGGTTCTTACCTCATCCATATCCATTTTTATGCTTTTTTCCTTTCTCTAGGTTAAATTTTTTCAAACTATCTTCTTCATATTAGTTCTACTGTTCACCTTTTTCTTACAATCCATTCATTTCAAACATTTCTTTTTCTCTCGTTTGGTTCATCTCTCACAGTCGAATGTTCCAGTTTATCATAAATAAATATTATCATTATTAGACTAAAATTTTATCCATAATATCTTTATGGATAAAATTTTAGTCTGCAATTTTTTTTCTAACGCATGTGACGAGAGGGAGGTTTTACTTGAAATTCACTGATCTACAATATTCTCGATTGAGTGAAGAATTTCTAAGTATTCTGTAAATAATAGGAGAAAAGCACAATGCTATCGCAAGAAGATATCTGATTTTTATGAAGCATGAACTCCATTCATGGTTCCGAACCCATCCTGCCCCGCTGGCACAATACGAAGGGGTGGCTGCGTCAACCCTTAACGGTATTTTTCCTGGTCAAGGGTTACATTTATTAAATTGGATAATATTTTTTCATATTTAAACGCATTGTGTTTTGTACAATGAAAAATTTTCTCCATAAAGCAATATGTATTATTCACTCAAATACTAAATGAAACTTTATCAGCAAAATGTTTTTTTATTTTTGTGATAAATATGTCACAATTAATCAATAAAAATACTTTTTTTCTTCTCCCGTATGACTTCTCTATCAAAGTCAGATATTAAGATTTTTCATTCATAAAACAGCCTCAGGAGCTGCCCGACGAATCTCTTCCAGTCATCCAGGGAATTAATATATAGGGCATTCCACGATCTGACCGAGAGTCTGGACTGTTCCACATTTCCATAACGGTGGAATTGATGAAACCCCACCTATGCAAGGCGCACTTCAATCATGGTCACACGAATTCTTGAAGAAGGACGTTTCCATAAAACAATACTTAAAAACCTTCGTAATGTATTGTGTTATTCTTTTATTGTATACAATACAATCTGGTGGACGCACCACAGAACAAGACTACGGATGTCAAGTGTCGTCGTTGCTGGGCCTCCTTGTCGAGCCAAAGTCAATTCACTTGGAAAGCGAAGCTATGCCGTTAAATTTTATTTATTTCTTTCATTTTCTCTTATTTAAGTCTGAAGGGAAACAACACATCTGAAGTGAAACGATCGAAGCGCACCGGTATGTTTTTTTTTCTTTTATTAAAGAATATATATGACTGAAGTCATAGGTATTCGTATACCCCCGAATACTAGGTGGAAAAAATGTATGTGTTATTTGAGGGGAGTAGCACATCGCAAAATTCGAATCGATGACCTTTCACACGGAAGTCCAGTGCGTTACCGCGCGACTATGCAATTCTCAAGTGTAATACAATGAAGGATAGTTTTTTCCATGTTTAACAATAAATTTTAACAAGAAATGTAAATTTTCATAAATATTTTACGCACAGTTATGAAACGAACTTTTTAAAATAATCTGTATGTCTTTATGTTAGTATCGTAATTGTTTTTCGTTTTGAATTTTAAATCTCAGTTTTTGCTAAGATATTTATGTAAATGTGAGCAGACATTCAGGCGCCGAAAAAAAATGCAAAATAAACAAAATACCAAAAATATGTTGAATGTCAACGAAATATAAACAACTCTGAATTCATCCACCAGCTAAAAAAAGAAGACGCTCTCTATAAGAAAGGGGAGAGTTGGTAGCCTGGAGCAAATATTTATATTCGCTTTAAGTGCGGTTCAAAACTGATTACTCCTACAAAATTTCTAGAGTTGTGGGTTTAGATAGTTGAACACAGTTGCAAAAATCGATACTCCGACGACAGACGCAAGTAATACAACAAATTTGTCTTACATTTTTTTGTATTCATTTTTTAGTAGATAACATACATTAAATTTGAAAGTTACTAATATCTTTATTTTTATGTTAAAAAAAAGAATACCTAGTAAAACTGAAGCGCCATGCTTTTTTGTACGAATATATATATAATATATATATATATATATATATATATATATATATATATATATATATATATATATATATATATATATATATATATATATATATATATATATATATATATATATATATATATATATATATATATATATATATATATATATATATATATATATATATATATATATATATATATATATATATATATATATATATATATATATATATATATATATATATATATATATATATATATATATATATATATATATATATATATATATATATATATATATATATATATATACATATATATATATATATATATATATATATATATATATATATATATATATATATATATATATATATATATATATATATATATATATATATATATATATATATATATATATATATATATATATATATATATATATATATATATATATATATATATATATATACATATATATATATATATATACATATATATATATATATATATATATATATATATATATATATATATATATATATATATATATATATATATATATATTATATATATATATATATATATATATATATATATATATATATATATATATATATATATATATGTATTTTATTGATTCTATTATATTATACTACAAACACGCTTTGAAAATTAATTTATAAATTTATTTTGAATTGTGTATTTTATATTCTTATTTTAAATATAAGTACTATATATCAAACTATGTATTTTGTGTAAACAGTTTTATCGTTTTATTTTACCAAATAGTTTATTGATATTTTGTTTCCTAATCAAATTATTTATCCAAATTATTTTGAAGATTTTTTTATTCATATAAAAACTTTTTTTAATATTTTATAAAGACGGTAGAATGTATCATATGTTAAGGTATTATGTTTATCAAAATAAAGTATGTTATGTTGTTTTTTTTTCTATGCTTTATACGGCCCCGGGTTTTCTGAGCCCTAGACTGTTGTGTGTTGGTAAGTCAATACATACTTCTATTTTATTACAAATTATTTAAATCATGTTGAGGTTTTATATTTCTATATTTACTGTACTATCTTTTATTCGTGTATTCACTCGCACACTGAATATTAACTTTATTTTGTAACAAGTGTTAATGGTGGAAATCTACCGTAAATAAATAAAATACAAAAAATATTTTTAGTGAGTGGTCATGTTTTAAAATTTGATTTGAATTAAGGCGTTAATGGCTGGAGGGTATTTTAGAAGAGTTGTTAGTTTACACTATTTCAATTGTAATGTGCCCATGAAGTGGTCTTTGGTCATTATATGGTGCCAGAAAATTATATGTAATGTTATATGTATAACAGTTAGGTATTTGTTATTCTATATAATGGTCAACCCCTACTGATAAATAGTGAATCTTTTTAGCTCTTCCAATTTTTTAGGAACTTTTTTAAACTGATTTGACAATGATGAAAAAAAGAAAACAGAAATATGTAACTGTAGTATGACTGCAAATAAACGTACAAAATAAAAATATTTTTCGGAGTTGTTGCCGTGTTGAGTTGACTTCGATTATGGCCGACGTTTCAAAGGCGTTTCTGCCGCTTTTATGGCCGCAACCTGAATACACATTCACGGCGTCCAGCGCAGAATGTACAATATACGTGTTCAAGTTGCGGTTAACTATGTTGATACTTCTTGCGTGACAACTATATTTGGTGATGTTCATAACACCTCCCTGGGGATGAAGGCTTCAACGCTTTCGAAATATCGGTCATCAACAATACGACAAAAACCCCGAAAAAATATTTTAAACTGGAGGGAAACAGTCGTAAAAATTGTAAAACATTAAGTTTATAAGATCTTAATGGATTTCTAACTAAAAATAACGAGAATTTATACGAACGTTAACACAAAGAGCAATATTTCGTAAAAATAAAGAAGGTAAAACAAGTTATCAAATAAATGTACTCAAGAATACCACTCTATTGAGGGCACTCAATAGGTTATCAAACTCTCAAGGATTACTAATTAATCGATCGAAATATTTTATATAAATTCAATCTCTTGACATACACACGTATATTTCAATGTTTCCAGCCCGTTCCTGCTGTAATTATTTTTTCCAAGATATATTCAAACAATGAAATTCATCTATTGATTTTCATCACGGAATTTCCGGATCCACCTGAAGCGAGTATACCGCTTCCTACGCTAAGAATTTCTATTCTCAGAAAGGAGGTTTTGCTTCTATCCCGAGACTCTTTAAATTCTTCAGGCTCTTTCACAGCAAGTGCTCTTTGTACTGTGTATGATTCACTCTCGTTCAGAGCAGGGCCCTTCATTACTGACTTTTCGATAATTGCTCCAGTTTAAGTTATTTAAATTTTACAAAACTTATTAATAATAATAAAATGACAATTTGTTTAACCCCGTTAGGAGCAGATACTCCCCAAGGGCGCTCTGACTCGGATTTTAACCCACTTTTGTTGACTGATTAAAATTAAATATACTGGTATATAAGTTGAGCGTAAGGTTAGGAAGGTGGTGGATCTGATCATAAGACGAGGTACTTGCCCGTATCTGCGTATATTAAGAAACGCAGAAAACTTACCATGGGTAGACAAACTACAAAGAAACCTTTATAGATCTTCCCATACGTGTTGCTACGCATTCGGCTTTATGTAGAGTAGTGTTTGAGTGCAGTGTTCATATAAAATAATACATTTTGATAATACTTCCTAAAAAAAGGTTGTCTTCAAGTGATTCCTAAAGTGCATGCCACCTATATCTCCAACACTTAGTGGCGGGTCATTCGACCATAGGACCAGTAATGTCAAAAGCCCTGTCATAATACCCTGCCCTATAGATTCGGAATAATCAATTTACTCAATGAAGATTAAATTACCTCAACATTATACTGCTCTCCGAAGGAAGTGTGAACAGCAGATAGTTACTGTGAAGTATATTATTAACTTTGAATAAAAATAAGCAACAGATATTTTTTTCAATATGATTTGGAAAATTATAGTATGAACACATCTTTCTCTGTTTTTTTATATTTGATAGAAAACTTTCCGAGCATTATGACAATAAACTCGATATGTAAACTAAGTCAGTTTTAAAAATACTTAAATGTTGACTGATTTGAAAATATTTTTTTTTGTCTCTTAATTCTTCCAACTCCTATCTACATACGAGTATGTTAAGTATATACCAAAAAAAATTACAACACTTCTACTCCCACTAATTATCCACTAGTGCACATTTACTCTAGGACCTAGCACTTCTCTCCAAAATACTGTGTGTTGAAATCAGTACAATCAATACAACATGTATACAATTCCTATTAAATCTACTGCGGTGTGGAAGACAATGAATGGGAAACAACCGAAATTTGTGGGTCACTTTTCTCGGCATCAAAATTTTGAAGTGGACTATACAAAAGCCAAGATGAGAGGATCGTTATAGAGGATGGATGAGAACAGGTAACACTTCAAAAGGTAACCAAGGTTGTCAATGAAGATACCTTCCTATAATTCATCTACAATTTCACATAAAAATCATAGGCTACATAAGATTTCCGTGGCTTAGTTTATAAGACGCCTTTCTTTTAATCTGAGAGTTGCGGGTTCGATTACAGTTAGTATTTTTTTTTTAAATACGGTTCCAATTCGGATTTCCCTTGAGGCCTCTTTAACATAATTCTTGGGGGCTGGAAAAGATTGCCAAAAGGCAATACGCTACCATGTTGAACTCTAAACGACGAACGTTTAGTACTATACAATTGATTAGTCTATCTCTGGTATGCTTTTTATACAAAAATAATATGTTTTTAAATTCATACAATACGAATTTTTAATCACATATTTTTTGTACTTCATATTAATTTTTTTTTAAATATCTAATATATGCATATCGAATTCTTAGAGTGCTTTGGAGTATGCCGTGTAATGAAATAGCACTATGTAGTACATTTAATGATTTTTTTTATTGTATTTATGCCATTTTATATTTCAATTATTTATATCCTCCGTTTTAAATTTATAATTCAATTTTTTGGTTATGATTTTTATTTTTCATATTCTTGCATTTGCAAACCCTTTTTAGTTTAATTAAAGCTTAGACAATTCTACTCATTTCAATAGCCTATTTGTTTTTCTTGTTCTTATCAATATAAGTTATAATAATTTATTGATTTTTCCAAAACTTAACGCTCTCGCTAAGAACCGCCTCTGTCCTTGATGATGTGGCAAAACAGCCCCAGTTTGAATATAACAACCCTCCTCATAAATACAGAGAGTTCGCCCCTATAGACTGAAGTCTTCATACTCTAACCTTCTGAATGAAGAACCACTAACTAAAAGGTGAAAAATCATTACTCGCAATTTTCAAGCCTCTTTTACGAGATCTCTTTTCTTTTCTACTTAGTCAAAAGCACTAAGACTTATGATGTCAAGAAATTTGTGCATACTTTTAAGATTTTTCTTTTGCGTGGTACGAAAAATACACCTATTTGTTTTTATGAAAAGAAAACTTTCGAGGAGATATAGATAATAAAAGTTAAGAAAATATATTTCCAAGATATAAAACCTTTCAGAAGTTCTTTTCAGAATATGAAAATCGTGAAAGTCGCATTGTGTGCTACCTTTCCTACTTTTGTCAACATATATATTTTCTGTACATATTTTCTTAAGTCTCTTGGATTCGTAAGTTTTGAAATCGAAAAAGTTGTCGAGAATTTATAATTTATAGGACATCATATTTATTCCCAATATCAATAAAAATATCATACATCTACACATTAACATAAATAAGAAAACTCAAATATCACATAATTTGTATTATAGTATCAACTTGTAAGAAATATTAAGTTTAATTTTTATTCGATATGATTTATCCATATAAATATTTAGGAAAAACGAAAAAGGTATATTTATCTCAATATATTTTTCATCCCCAACCTCTATACAATTCCCATCCTTATCTCTATTTATTTTGATTCTTTTTTATTATTTGAATTTTTGACGGTTTTCACTTTAATATTCTATTCATTTACTTATTATTTTATTAATTTAATATGTATAAAACATGGTTATGAATGCTGATAACAATTTAATATGTATGAAACATGGTCATGGATACCGATAATAATTAAATATGTATGAAACATGGTCATGGATACCGATAATGTAATATGTATGAATCATGGTCATGGATACCGATAATAATTTAATATGTATGAATTATGGTCATGGATACCGATAATAATGTAATATGTATGAATCATGGTCATGGATACGGATAATAATTTAATATGTATGAAACATGGTCATGGGTACCGATAATAATGTAATATGTATGAATCATGGTCATGGATACCGATAATAATTTAATATGTATGAATCATGGTCATGGATACCGATAATAATTTAATATGTATGAATCATGGTCATGGAGACTGATAATAATTTAATATGTTTGAAACATGGTCACGGATACCGATAATAATTTAATATGTATGAAACATAGTCATGGATACCGATAATAATGTAATATGTATGAATCATGGTCATGGATACCGATAATGATTTAATATGTATGAATCATGGTCATGGATACCGATAATAATTTAATATGTATGAATCATGGTCATGGAGACTGATAATAATTTAATATGTATGAAACATGGTCATGTATACCGATAATAATGTAATATATATGAATCATGGTCATGGATACCGATAATAATTTAATATATATGAATCATGGTCATGGATACCGATAATAATGTAATATGTATGAATCATGGTCCTGGATACCGATAATAATTTAAAATGTAGGAATCATGGTCATGGATGCCGATAATAATTTAATATGTATGAATCATGGTCATGGATACCTTATAGTAATTTAATATGTGTGAATCACGGTCATGGATACCGATAATAATTTTAAAACAAAAGCTGCTCGCTTGAAAGAAATATATTGAATAGAAATACAAGTATACCAGGATGGAGATCCTTAGAGCTCGCAAAAATATCGTAAATGACATTGGAAAAATATCGTAAATGACATCGTAAATGATGTAAGGACCTTATTAAAAATTCGGAATTGATTTCACTGATGGACTTATGCATCAAACAAAATTATTTTAACTTCAACAATAAAATACAATATATAAACAAACAAATGGTTTAGCTATTCGCTCACCGTTGTCTCCACCCCTCAGTGAAATATTTATGAACTATTTTGAAAAATGTATTTTTAGGAGTAAGTTTAAGTTAACTAAAAATGTTTTGTGCTGGTTTAGGTATGCAGATGACATTTTTTTGTGTTTGGACGGGTACCGATAGACAATTACACCAATTTCTTAAATATTTAAATTCTATAGACAGTTTTATATAATTTACACTAGAAACAGAACAGGATGGAAAATTTAGTTTCTTGGACCTAACATTATCTCGGAAAGATGGCACATAATGACTTTGATATATATAGGAAAAATACTTATTCAGACTCTATAATTCCAGCAACTTCCAACCATCCTAATAACCATAAATTCGCCGCCTTTAACTGTATACTTCATAGATTGCTCAGTGACCCATTAACCGACGACAATTTTAAAAAGGAATTAATAACCATAAAAAATAGCTACAAATAATGGCTATCCTGGAAGCGTAGGCTAAGCTATAAAAATACGCATTTTTCAAAATATACGCATGGTTCATATGTATTTTTGTTCAAAAGTTTATAATTCTTTGTTTTTAATATTTTTATATTATTTAGGTAAAATGGTTGGAGATAAATAAAAAATATACATAAATGAATCTTAAATTCTTAATTATTTATAATCTGTTTTATTATATTGTATTACACTTTCATTGTATGTCATACCACTTGACGAGTTCATTGGCATGTGACAACCTCTTCGAACCAACTAATTTGTTCAACAGCCAACCAAACTGTTAATTGCTAAACAATCATCAAGTAAAACTCAGGCTCGAATACTTTTTTTAAAATAAACAACCCCCGGGTTGAAATACAGATGTCTTATCAACATGACCACGGAAGTCGCCCCTATCAATAAGGCCACTATTTTAATCAGTGTTTTTTTTAATTAATTATATACAGGAAACTGGAAACGTCAAGGGATTTAAAAAAAATGTTTAGGTACTTTCTGTTGATTACAAAAAAACTTTGGAAAAATTCATTTGATTTTTTCATTACAACTATATCTCCTTTCTCATACAACGGGTCCAAAAATTAATTTCATCTTTTTAAGTTGAATTTTAACGCAAACTTTCTCTGAATGCACGTAGATGGTACATCTATCAGTATCTCAGCAATTTATCGTGCCATAGAACTCTGGTTATTCTCGATCGAAGCCTTGATTTTGTCGTCAGTGGTAGTCGGCGTTCTAAATCAGACACCATTTTCGAGTGTCGTATCACCATTATTAAATTGTTTCAACCACATTTGACACACAAAATCGCTTACTGCACCGTTATAATACACTGTACGCTGAAAAAACATATTTGGTTCCATCTTCAAAATGACGTCAAATAAAACCATTCAAGCGATTTGGGTAATCAATGACAAAAAAATTCAATAAATTATTACCTTTTATAATAATATACACTCAGTACTTTTCGAATGAAGTCAGCAACGAAAATATTACCCTATCACATATATCATAGATATATGAAATTACTTCTTGGAAAACCCCGTATATGATTTGTGCGAATCGTGCTTTTTTTTAACTAAAGGAAATCAACTATAAAAATAGTACTGAATGACCCGTTTAACACTTTTCCGATAAATCTATACCCTTTTATTTTAATATACCTACGTTGACGTCGATAAGTAATTCGATAGGTAATTTCACTGACGTGCCCCTTAGTGAAGACGGTATGTACAGGTTACGTGAGTATATGTGAGCTGGCGTCCTGTGGTGATTAAAAATGGTCATTACTATCGACCTGAGTCGTGTGAAAATTGAAACCAATTATAGACACCGCTTTGTTTTATTAAAACGTTTACAAGATCCTGAAAAATAAAAGGGAAATTACATAAAACCTTTTTTATTCAGATTTGTGATCAATGCAAATATTGTATGGAATTTCAATAAACTTGGATTATGTTCAATATTACAGTAAAATCGGTTCAATAATTATGAATAACTGAAGCGAAATTCATCTTTATTCCCACAAAAACTCACTTATGCCTCAAATTTGTGATTCTTTTTTCTTCAAAATTAGTACATATAAAAAAAACAATTGCACACACATCATCATACGAGAATATGCTCAAACCGTACAATATCAAAATCTGCTAAGACCACAACAATATTTTAATAACAACCTAGATATATGGGAGGGAAGCGTGCACATTGGAAAAGACTGAAAGGAGCTCAATAAATGCTGTAAAAATGCGTGTTCTGTGAAAAATACTCGGGGTGACAATGTATGAAACAATACGGAATAAAGGGATTTAGGAAGAATGTGTATTTAAGAATAATGTGTTGAGTACGATAAAGAACTCTGAAATGGTTTGGGCACGTATATTGAATGACTGAAGAAAAACTAACAAAACAAATATATGGCGCAAATGTAAATGGAAGACAAGATGAGGAGATGAAGGTAAGTATGGTTGGATCAAGTGAACAATTCGAAAGAAGGATATGTAGAAAGTTAGAGAAATTGTGGAAGTTTTTTGAGAAGGTTATGGATGTAGAAGAGGCAAAGGATGTGTGTTAAGATAGGAAATTCTGACACTCTGTCCTCTCTACCTACATCTACAGGGAAATGGTATGATGGTATGTATGTATAAACAATATTGCATGCAAATATGCGAAATTACATTTTCCAATCAACAAACTTACGCAAACACTGCAAATGCACGTTTTAAACTTATATTTGATTACAAAAAATTTGTTCATGTTATGTAACGATCGGTCATCAAAATGACCCTTTAATTTTGACTCTTCTTTTAATTAATTTTAAAGATGCCCAATAAAAGTAAAAACTTAACAATTTATTAAGTTAACCATTATCAATCTTAAAAATTAAATAAAAATAATCCAGTATTCTACTTTTCTGTATTACAAGTAAAACATTCAGACTTAAAATGTCTGTGCTTTCCAAAAATAAGCGCTGTTAACATTTTAGTTAGGTTAAGCGTAATCAACTTCTTTTTTCTGAAAAAAACTTTTATTTTTTTACTTTAAGGAGTTTGGCCACTTCCAAAACAGCGAGTCCAATCAAAGTCCATCTTTTAGCTAGTACATATCATGATTATGCATGTTTTTATTACATATTTTCTATCGTTAGTGTGTTGTCCCAATGATATCAAAATAAGCAAGATACACGTACCAAACTGACACTTTGCATTCAGATCAAATGCTGAGCAGTGCGATGTGATATTCATCCTATAATAGGTTTGATTTACAACACCCGTTCCAATTGCAAGCCGATTTCCAAAACCGCATCCCCATCAATCTTGGCATCTAAGTACGAGTACTAACAAGGAATCTATTTATAACCATAGAGGTGTCCTTATTTGGACATGAGTTGCTGGATAGCTCCGTCACCCCGCGATCATAATATGCAGACCAGGGCAGATGGAGTACTCTGGAAGGTTGTGTGTCGCAGGCTATAAATCACCCATAGTGGATCTTTACAAGGCTATATTTCGCTTTTGTATTGAATTTGAATATATAGAACTTGAATATAGCATAGACATATGAATATGAACCAATTTTTAAACAAGTTCAAGTGTATGTATTAAAAATATCGAATTGAGCTTGTCATAATTATCATAACCATCACGTTTTGTTCCTATTGGTATAAGCAGATAGAAGAGAGATATCCTTAATTCTTTCCTGGAACACAACGTTCGCTTCTGCCACGTTCATAAACCTTGCTATGCATACTCTCCTATTACAAAAACTTGTCACCTTTCCCTCTTTCAGAATGTATTTTTTTGGTTATGCCAAATTTTTCTAGGTCTTCACAAACTTCTCATATTTATATACTACTTGTAAAGATTATTTTTTATAAATCTTTCATCATTTCTTCATTGTACGTGACCAGTCTCAGCGGCTAAACGTGTGAGAAACAGTAAGCGCTGCGAACATGCGTCAGCACTGCCAGGGGGCTCAGCAGGGTCCACATATCTGTGACATTTGCGGGAGGGAGTGCGCATCTAGGATCGGGCTGTTTTCTCACAGAAGATCACATGATCCACGTGGAAGAACGGTTCAAGATTGACGTTGGAGTGGTGAGGGGATCCTCGACTACGAGGCCCAGCAACGACGATGATGTTGTGTTCTTCATCTTAATTAAGCACTGCACTTGCACTTTTGTTTCAAGTAATCCACATTTTTTCCTAATGTTCTCATGTTTCATTTTGTCATACATGTTTCCACAAATTCTACGCAACACAATAATTTCTACCGCATTTTTTTTTACTTTCATCGCATTTTTCCACGTCATAGTTTCTCTCACATATCCTAATTTTGAGACTAATATTCCAACATTCTCACATGTACGCTCTCACTTCTCTTCTTGTGCTTAACACACACTCTTGAAAAGCCTGTTTGGAGAATCTTGCTAATTATTTTTTCTATTTGAACTCAGAGTCTCTAGTTGGTCTTTAGATTCATTTGTCAAAATCTCTAATATCTGACACTTATCTGCACACTAATGACACAACGTCAAATCTACGTCACAAATACATTCATAAGTTTATTCATTATCTACGGCATAGTTTCCCAAGCTTTTTCGCCCCGTAGACCACTTGCCGATTTTTTTTTGTTTTCCGTAGACCCCCTGCCTGCCTAATATTGAATTTTCCTAAACTTATTAACTTCAAATGTGTTTTTGACAGCTGACACACTGCTGTTCACCTTGATACGGTTTTTTGTAGAGCGGACAATTGTAAAAAAACATATACAATTTTTATTCATACCTTTATTAAAAATACACAAAATGCAAGTAAATATTTGACTTTGGAACAAAACAAATCAAAACCTAGTAAAATTCTTACATAAAATTAATACACAAATAATACTGTTAATGAGAGGGATGAACCTGATGCTTTGATAGCAATGATTCAATATTTGGCTTCAAATTAGTAAGGTATAGTCTTAAATCTCCAGGTTCAGTGATTTGCATTCGATTTCGTTGTATAAGTATTTCCTATGTCTAATATAAGTATTATGTACACGCAGTCTGTGTTAGGTGTAATAAGACATTTACGGAACGCCTAAATATTGATGATGATCTGCCTAAGAGAGATCCGCTCACGTGGACCTCCATTTACATCTCGTGCACTCCCATTTTCTTTTCTCGCTGACATAGACCCCCTGCAAGTCGAAATCGACCCTTGGGGGTCCATATAGACCACTTTGGGAATCTTTGATCTACGGTATTTTTCATGTTATAAATCAGGAAACTTGTAATTTTAAAGTTGAATTTGTTTTCAAAAATTTTTGCTAGATGTCAGTAATATATATGTCTTTTTGTAGAAGAGGTATGGATCACGTGAAAATACGGGACCAGGACTCGACGCAAATCTAATTTATCTCGTTAAAACACGGGGATCGGGTAACAGTGTTAATAATACCGAAAAAATGTATTTTAGCGTCCAGAACGGAGAAAATCTACACTTTTTTAACTGTTATCTTTAATACTTGATTTTATTAAAAATATTCCATTAAGTAACTTAAGGTTTTGACATTCTAAATTAACAATCTCCCGAACTTATTCAATTACCATATTCTGCAAAATGAACACTGTAGAACTAAAATTAATTTCCTTTTACGGTGTTTTTGTTTTTGCTCCTTAGCGTTGGGAAAATAAATACAAAATCATCATTCTTGTTTATTAAATTATTTATTTCAACAAGAATAATTATCATTTATCATTAACAATTCATAACAAATTCTACAAATCATGTTAACAATAAAGATTCTAATCGCAGGTTTTGTTCTCATACGCAGTATAAACATGCTATTAGCGAGTAAAAACACACAAGACATACATGGATAAAAACACACAAGACATACATGGATAAAAAATCGCAAGCTCTCATATCTCCGACATCATAATATATAATATACTACTTTCCATCAAAATAATATATCTGCCCTTAAAAGCCTCCATATTTTTTTAAGCTTCAGTTCTGCGCTCCCTGTCGGATTTCGCCCGGGGCACCAAACTCTCTCGTCCACCCATTGTTACAACTCTGTTGGTTGAAATAACTACATTGTGGGTGATAACATTTATTTTACGGTTGAAAAGAGTTCATTATTCTCCTTAATTTTTCCGGAACCGCCAGACATCGAAGCGGTTAAGGCCCATTAAATTTAATCTCCACATTTTACGCCCTTTTTCGGAAATAAAATAATTTCAACCTCTTTGCTTTATTCACGTAAGTACACAGGAACGGAATTAGACTTATCATTTATTTAGAAAAATGTTTTTCGTTAAGAACACTTTCTTGATTATTTTAAACACAGTAGTGAAAAAGATTCAACGAACATTATTAAGTAAGTATGCAGAAGGACCCAACTCACATTTTTCTTGTTATAGGATAATTAAGGAAATATCTCGTAGCTTTCTTTGTATAGGCCCACATGAAGCAAAAATTTGAAGACGTTATTAAATTATGAAAAATCAATTCGGGCTTGCTTATTTACACAAGAGGATTAATCTATGTTTATTTTACATTTGAAATTAAAATCAATTCGGGCTTGCTTATTTACACAAGAGGATTAATCTATGTTTATTTAATATTTGAAATTAAAATCAATTCGGGCTTGCTTATTTACACAAGAGGATTAATCTATGTTTATTTCATATTTGAAATTAAAATCAATTCGGGCTTGCTTATTTACACAAGAGGATTAATCTATGTTTATTTCATATTTGAAATTAAAATCAATTCGGGCTTGCTCATTTACACAAGAGGATTAATCTATGTTTATTTCATATTTGAAATTAAAAAAACATTTTGTGTTATTTTTGACAAAATATGTACGTCCAATATTTACTCAACAATTATCCTCAAGGCCCATAAGTTTCCAGCCTGAACAAGTTAGAGCGTGTATGGACAGATGCCTAACCGGCCACACCCAGCACATCGTTATGCAATGTAACAGTTATAATTCTGATACCTCTACCATCAGCATTATGTTAATTAGAGTCGATAAAAATCGTGTTGTTTCGTTGTATTCTGAAATATTGAAAATTAAATTTCGCACAGTAATCAATATCACAATATGTTTAAAAAATATTTCAAACCATGTTCCAGCCATTGATGCTAGTGTAACTATTGTTGGATTGGCTGGAAGATTTTTTTAACGAAAAAAAGAATTCAATCAGAAGAGCCAATATAATAATCTAAAAAGATATCTTCCGTGGCCAAGTTAGTAAGACGCTTAAATTCCGGCCGGAGGTTTCGTGTTCGAATTCCGTTGGTACCTTTAAAAATAAAAATTAAGATCTTGGTCTGATTTGATAATGGGTTCACTTTTTCTAATCATATTTACAAACTCATTAGTAGTGGCCTGAAAACGTTGGGATTTATTATTCGAGTTTCAATACCATTTAAGGGAACGCACGCGATCAAGTTTCTTTACATCGCCTTAGTTAGAAGTAAATTAAAATACAATTCTAGTATATGGACTCCTCATTATGCAGTCCATTCCAGTGCATTGGAGAGTCCAACATAGGTTTTTGCGCTACGTCAATTTTAAAATAGGTCTGAATATGAATGATATAAATTGTGATTTCTTATTTTCTAACCTTAAATTATTAAGTCTCTCTGATCGGGGAATATAAGTGGAATTGATTGTACTTTTCAAGGTCGTAAATGGAATGATCGACTGTCCGATGCTCTTGGAATTGATTAGCATTCGAGTTCTGATAAGAATTACCAGGCTGCAGGACACATTTCTGTGTGAAAATTACAGAACAAATTATTTTGCGAATTCTCCCGTACCTAGACTGCACAGAATCGGAAATGAGTACGCTGCGGTCTCGGATGTATTTAGAATTATAGTTCAGAAAATGTAGGATGAGTCTGTGACAGCTCACAAATTTGCCCCAATACAACCTTGTAACGATGTTCAGTAATTTTAATTATTTTATCAACGTTAATAAAAGCCTCAATTCTAATAAATAGCAAGTTATTTAGGTAAATACATTACATAAGGTTGTATTGGGGCAAATTTGTGAGCTGTCACAGGACTCATCCTAGAATTTCCGAACTATAGTTTGCTGACCTATAAGGAGTGCCTGAAAAGGAACTTCGGAATATCCAAACCTTGAAATGGGATTCCGCGTGTCTTTCGAGGACTTTTAAAGACCTTTTCTGAACTGCTTTTTAATTGATTATTGTGTTTTTTTTACTGTTTTTCGATTTTCCCCCGTGCTTTTTGAGAAGTTGTACCTGTCTGATTGCATCTTTTATATTTTATTTTCAATTTGTATTTTAGTTTTTCAATTATTTGTCTATTTTTGTATGTATTTTTTGCGCAGTTCGGGTTTTGCGCCTGCGGACGGCGCTGTATTGTAACATGTAATTTTACGATTTGATACCTGTTTCAATCTAAATATTTTTGTTGTAATTTTGTAAAATATATAATTTATTTTCTATTAATCTGTCAAACTTAATGTGTTGAGCACTCACTACTGACTCATTTCTATTTTTTACTATTGCACCGTTTACTTATAAATAAATGACAGATCTAATTAGGTAGCAATGCTCACATGCGCCGAATACATGTGCGCATGATTTTGACTTCACATGCGGTAGTGTTACCAACACGTACAACAATAAACCGCGAACTTTGTGTCAACTCCAGTGTTTCATTTGCCGAAGTTTCGATTACTGGAGCCAAATATATGGTCTTTTGGACACGCTCTTCAATATGTCGAATCTAGATACGTTAAATGGTACACACGAAAGAAAAAAAAATGGTAAAAACCGACTCCAATCCCACACCAGCCGAGTTAAATAATCGTAACCAACTAGTAGTCAATGTGTTTTATTTTAAATAGTATATCAAAAATTCAATTTGATGCATAATACAATAAATTTGATATTCTTTGCCACTTCATTTAAAAAAACCTTTATTTTTCAAATGATCATAAATCGACCTCCGTGGCTTAGTTGATAAGACGCCTTGTCTTTCGACCTGAAGCTTTCGGATTCCATTCCCGTTCGTTCCCATTTTTTTAATGGTATCACTCTGGTTTACCCTTAGGCATCTTTAACATATTTATGGTTGATTGTAAGAGATTGACATATGATCAAAAACTCACCAGGTTGTATTGTGTACAACAAAAGCGTAATGAATAAATAAATACAAAAACGTAGTACTGAAATACCACGTAACCGGGAACCATACATACATATATGCCATCACGCCGATTCACTGCTGGGGTAGGCAAAAAAGACAGAGCGTCAGACTTTCCTATCTCGATACGCGTATTTTACCTTTTGCACACCCATACACCTAATATAGCTAGTATGATTTTTATTCCTACTTACATTTATTTCATCCCTTATTTCAAAATATCCTAGACTTGATCTAATCATAGTTTCCTTAATCTTCTTCTACCACACCTTTCACTTACATTTGCACTGTATGTTTGTTTTGTTAATCTTTGTAAACCATTCATTCATTCCACGTGCCTGAACCATGTCACAGTGTTCTTCACCCCACTGAACACGTCAGCCTTAAGTTCACATTCATCCTTGATCACTCCATTCCATATTCTGTCATATATTATCACTACATGTATTATTCGAAGGGCACATATTTCTACAGCATTTATCCTACTCTTTTCAGTCTTTTTCTATGTCAACGTTTCCTTCCATCCGTCAAATTTGGTATTAAAATACTGTTTTGAACTATGATCTATAGTTGATTGTAAAAGATTGCCAATATTGCAATAAATCAGTCAGGCTGTACTGTATACATTGAAAGCCTAATACAATGATATAAAAACGTAGTACTGAATTACCACGTAACTGGAAACATTGCCTTGAATATTCTTTAACACAGCGTTCCCTTAACTATTTGATCAAAAAAATCCATCGGAAATCGCCTCATCTAAGTATCGTTCCTGTATATGTTTTCCCGGTTCTGTCGGCATTTTAAAGTAAAAGCATAACTCGATTGACAAAGGTTTAATACAGTGGCTCTCAAACTTTTCATGAATGCGTACCACCAAAATCAAAATTAAAAAATCAGTACCACCAACAAAAATAGGTTTTGTGTTAAAAAAAAAAGAGTCAATACTATCAATTAAGTTATTGTCATATATTTTTAATTAATTTCTTACAAAAAAAATTACAAAAATGATATGAGCAATTACGATTGAAATAATATAATTATTGATCAATAAATTGATTTCATGTGATACTTTGGTTTGTTTGACAGAAATTAGTTGCATTATATCTGATTCTATTTTACTTAATCTTAAGCACAAATTTTGCTCGAGTTTCGTACTTTAAGTACTGTATTTAAGAAAATCCTGTTTCACATAAATACATTGAACAAAATGGAATTAAAATTGTAATTCGTTTCCCTTTCTGATTTTTTCAAACATATATATTTGTTTAATCCAAAAGTTGACTCAAGTATTGTATTTAAAATAATCCATCAAATTTCTGCCACATGAAATAGCAATATGAGCTGTTCACTTTCTTCATAAGAAATGTATTCCACCTACTAACAGTCATCTCTTGCGAACCACTAGTGGTACACGTACCACTGGTTAAAAGCCGCCGGTCTAGGGTGTTAAAACTATGGCGTTGATTCTGTCTGCTTTCCACCCCGCCCGTCTTGCAATATCCGGCCATGGCGGCTGACCCCGGAAGTGACGCCTGTATCCAATCTTCCTAATTTGACTCATCCCCGCTGCAGACGCGTCATACCGACGTTATAATCTGCCCGTTTATATGCTGATAAAATCTTATGTTACGTGATTAATTAAACCCCTCAAACATCTCTTATTATATGTTAATTAACATTTTTCCATTAATATTTATTGTCAAAAACACAGAACTGTAATATGCAGGACTCGACAAGACCACTAGATCTGCATCTAAATAAATGAAAAAAACAGGTTCGGAGTCGCTGGCCTTATCGCATAGAGTATCGTTTTTCTGAAGTTTCGAGAAGTTATTGACATAGAAACCAGAAAACTAAAGAAATGGATGACAATACAACGGAAACACCTTTATACTGACTTCGGACACTGGTCAAGGAACGCTCTCTTTGATTGGATGATATGTCTTGAGGAAAAATAAATATAGTTGTATTTTTCTATACGTATATTATTGTATTTCACTTCCGTTATATAAACCTGGTGCGCTATATATTTTCATAAGCAAGGTAATATAATACATCATTGAATTACACATTTTGTTATTTCTAATCGTTTTGAACAAACTCAATACATTCATCTGTATATTTTCATCAGCAAAGTGACATAACACGTCCTTGCTTCACACCTTTTGTAACTTCTAATCGCTCAGTCAAATTGCCATTTACTTTAATGCAAGTTTCCACGCAATTGGACGAAGAAGTTAGCATTCAAATCAGATTGTTTCTGTACTTTGTGTTGTTGTATTATACTTCTCTTGTATATAGTGCAACTTGGTGGGTTTATTGTCAAACGAAAATCTCTCTCAACTAACCATAAAAATATTTAAAATTTTCGGCCTTAACTTTTGAATTCGTTAGTAGAATGTTTTACAATAAATTACTTTTTTATTCCACTAATAACATTAATCGAATTAATGTAATAGAAGCTCTTTTGATGATTTGTTCACTTTCCGCCCGAAGAAGATAAGAGGTAAAACCACATATAGGGGGATTAATGTAATACTCGTAAATGGAATAACAAACTAATTTATTGTTAAGTATGTGGAAGAAGCTTTGAATGGAAACAGTAAGGAAGACCTTTTTTTAATGTGTAACAACGAAAATCTAACCAGCAAGTTCCAGGTCAGAAAACACACGTACATATTGTCAACTAAGCCACGATCACAATATATAGAACGGATATTGCGATTTATAAAAAAAATATTGCAGATGTATCTGTTTTTGAGTTTGTCAATGTCTAGATATTCTCTATCTTATTATGATGTGTATCAACTCATACACTTTGAGAACAGCTAAGGGGTTATACTTTGATTAATTAAAGCAAATGAGATATTAATGATAATGGAAAATTATACAAAGCGAGTCAAATAAAATTTAAATATAATTAAACAAATTTATTTAAGAAAAAAATACACGAGTTGCTCAATTGTTTCTTACAAACACAATAATAAAGTTAGAAAAAAAACGCTGAGAATCGAAACCGGCTCGTTAGAATAAAAAAAATTGTATACTGACTGTTATTAATCCACGCTAATTTCCGTGGCCTAATTGGTAAGACGCCTGCCTTCGATCCTCAGGGTTACGGGTTCAATTCCCGTTCGAACCCAGATTTATTTAAAAGGTTATCAATCTGGTTTTCACTGAACATCTTTGTGGATGGCTGGGAGTGATTTTCACATGTCGATAAACTCACTTGGTTGTATTATATACACTTACAACAAAAGTACAAAACATTTTTTTTATATTTCATCTATAATTCCTATTATTCCCGATCTTCAGCTAAGATGCAATAAATATTTATATATGAATTAAAAAATGAGTTAAGTGTAAATTTACCCTTACTGTATCGGACATATGCGTCACATAAGATTCCTATTGTAAATTGTAATATTGTTGTAGTATAAATATGTAATATAGACTTCATTGTAAGAAAATGACCTTGGATGTGATCTTCACATTATCACATCATTATGGATCGGACTGATTGGATAAAAAAAAAGTATAAGACGGTCGATTAAGCGGTGTCGACCGACACTCACACGCGATCACCGCTTGGCAAAGAATGAAACGAGGAAGAGATCCGCAATTGCATTTGCGTCACCTCACAGGTTACGGCTTAAGCGGTTAGGCCGGTATGCCTTTGGCCTGTGTAGGACCATATATATAAATAGGACGTTAAATAAACCGAAATCCTTTTTCGGCTGAACATGCCTACCGTGTTTTATTTCACCAAATTCTACCAGTCAAAAAAAAAATATTTATTTGCCAAGCTGTCACCGAGACTGTTTGGAGTCACGCCGGAACCTCCGAAGCTTGAGTGGCAACCATCCACCTTTTTACCAGTCTTTGTACTGGTGCTGAACACTTATTGATTTTCGTTGTCTATGAAACAAAATAAATTTCGAAAAGAAAATGCTTGGCTTTTAACGTATAATAATAAAACAGGAAGACATTCTGACTTGAAAGTTATAAATAATTTATAACGCCATTAAAAGCGAAGCATGAGTAGTTTCTAGTAGAACTTGTGCTCTAAAATGTGCATATAAACAAATTCAAGAGATATAAAGTTTTAGTAATGATACTGGAAATGATGTTGGTTTATGTAATATACCTGTGCCTGTATTTTTGGTTTATGTAATGGACTTATAAGTTACAAGTTATGCAATTTTTAATAAAGTATTTAAAATAAAGTCATTGAATATTAGTCAATCATAATTTAAAATACCTAATTATTTTATACATCAAGCGAAATCGTTTATGCCAAGCTATGAAGTAGTTTAATATCCCTATTAAAACTTACATTAATTGTTCAACTTATAATATTATAAGTGCAATGGCATTTCAGATTTCATGTATCCATAAAAGTTACCAATGTCACGAACTACTGCAGCTCAGATTTGTTACATGATTTATATGTGAACTTTGTGGGTGTAATGTTTTCAGAACAGGCAACGAGCCTAGTAAAAGAGCTGATATATCCCGTTTATCTTAAGTAGAGTAAAATTATAAAAGCATTAAAAAAATGTATCGAACTCATTTGAGAGAGCTAAAACATGGAGAGACACTAGAAATACTTTTCAGTTTGTGTTTTTGTGGCTTTCGTAGTTTAAAATAGTAGAAACAAGGTTTAGCTGAACTAATTTACAATTTCTATTAATAATTTGATATGACCAAAGACTCGATGAAGTAACCTTTTAGTCAAACATTCAACGATATATAAAATGGGAGGCTCGAAAACTCATTCCGGTGTTATTACAAACAAATCTTTAAAAAAAATTGTTCATTTTATGGTATCATATTTAATGGTTTTTAATTTAAGACCACTTGAGAGGCCAATCACTTGTTTAAAAAATTACACTCTTGATATACTCGTAGATAGCGGTTTGCTGATTTTACACTTAAAGCAGGGAACGATTATAGCTGGATTAGAAAAAGTATAAAATTAAAACTCAATATTATAATCAAGGCAATGAAATTAATAACCCTCTAATCAGCATGTTTACTAATCAAACATCAACTTCTTGGCTCCACTTACACACCCTTTTCTTTACTTAAATCTCCCTTTATTTACCAATGAATACTAACAAATATTATATACCAGACGATTAACCCGTACCGTGTATGGGTTAAGAGTTATTTTATATGACGTTTCTGAACTATTATAAAACCTTAATTGTATAAAACGGTGCTTGACGACAAACGAAAAATGTATGTAATTTGTTTAGTCAAACATTGTTTATTCCACTTTAAATAACAGTATAACCCTACTGGTTTCAAGATTTTCACCTCAACATTAAGGTGGCGCAAACAAGACTACAATCATTTTAAAGCTCCATTGTGTTAACATCTTAACTATATATAATATATGAAAAATGTACGCATGCATTCTGGAAAACGATTTTTTTAAATTCTTTTTGGCACTTGTTGTCCGTCCTAGCATCTTCAATTGAAGCAGATTGGTAACAAATTAAAAAGACATCAGATTTTTGTAAGTAAATAATTATAAAATATATTAACGTAAGTGCGGAGCAATAGTTGCTATTTATTTGTTTTTCAGAAGTCCTCGCAATAAACAAAATTTTGTGTATTTACAAATCAAACACAACACAATGTACTCGTATTGACCAGCTTAGAAATACCATGGTCTCCCCTTGAGGCATATATTCAATTAAAATTATGCCTTGACAGTCCCAAAACACGGATGCCATGATTTTCTTGGCTGAAATTGTGGTTTTGAACTTTTTGGCGGAGGGTGAAGAGGTGTGACGCCACTGTTGAGACCTCCCTTTTGGTTTCAGGCGTGTAGTGTGCAACCCAAGTTTCATCTCCAGTAACGATGGAGCGGAGAAATTCATCTCCATGGAGTTTGCAGCGCCTCAAAAACTCTTGCCTTTTTACAAAATTTCGCACCTGGCGGGAGATTGGTTTGACATTTTTCACGAAACGTGTTGTCGCGTCGACACTTCTCAACGTACTGACCTCAAACCGGTCTCGTTGCGGAGGGGAAGGGTCAGGCTACACGGAAGTGTAGCCAACATGTCGAAAATAAAATCCATCCGGTCGTGAGAGCCTCAGTATACTTACTTTCTGGATACGCCTCGTATATTAGTAGAATGATAAAATAATGCGATATATGTTATTGCAAATCAGATTTCTTTAAATTAACATATTATTGATAATAATGTACTATTTAGGCGATGTATGTCTTTAGATTTACTTTTTTATTCACTTCGCATTTTTCACATGTGACACAATTGTTAATAATCTGACGTAGAAGGCAGGTGTCTTGGAAACTAGTAGTGAGCTCGATTGATATGTGTAAAACCGAGGTGAATACATAGAAATCTAATATTCAACGTATTTTATTAAAGTAAAAAATCGAATTCATAGGGCTGATCTACAATATTTTGATTTAAGTGTCTCTTAGTTAACTTTAATAATATTAATACGAACTTTAGATTATTTTCTAAACTTAAAATTAATTAAAGTTTTGTACAACTAAAATAAGCTATGATGACGATTGTGACTTAGATTTCTGCGCTGTTTAGTGGCGTTGAGAGATCCAAGTCCATATTGCTAACTTCTCGAAATAGGTTTGCAATCGACTAATTTATTTTTGCTTTAAATTAATCAAACTCAAATAACTTATTTATCTTAAATCACTAAGCAAAAATTTATTATGATTAATTAAAGTCTTATTTAAAGAGACATTAAAAAATTTTGAAATATTTTTTCATTATTCCATAATAATTACATTTACATATCAAGAGAATATTTTATTAAAGGTCCAAGGATCTTATAAACTCAATGCAGAATTTATTTAACTCTCTGTTAATATATTTGATCTTATTTTACATATTCATAAAAGTTATTCATAAAAGGTCACTTGGAGGATAAATTAAAATTTATATATTTTATAAAACATGTATATTTTATAAGACTTTTTATTCCGTATATTATTATTTATAAACAAAATTACTCGCTTTTTACACTACGATTTACATTACTGAGAACAACAAATTTCAAAAATACTCTACCAAAGGTTTCGATCTTAACTTTGTAGAGCTCCAAATTAAATTATTTAATTATAAAATGTTTTCTTACTTCACTTGTTACATTTATTCGGGTACACGTGTTTCTACTTTCTATCTCGAAAATCTCTTAAGGCGGAATGAAGAGAACCTTCATTCCACTTAGAGAGAGCTTCGGGATAGAAGGAAGAAACACATGTAACGGGGATTAATGTGATAAGTTGAAAATCAATATAATTTATTTTTAAAAACACTTGTGTATTAAAATAATAAATGTATCCCATAACCCGTTACACGTTTAGTTACCAAGATTATTTCAAGGAAGTTTACGTACCAATACAACATCACTCAAAGTAGTGTGAACATAATAAACGTATCCCATAACCCGTTACACGTTTAGTTACCAAGATTATTTCAAGCAAGTTTACGTACCAATACAACATCACTCAAAGTAGTGTGAACATAAAAATTATTTTGAATGGCTCCAAGTCATGAGTCTGCCAACCCTGCCTAGCATGCCTTCAATCCTTGAATGGCTCCAAGCCATGAGTCTATCTACCCTGCCTACACTCCTTAAATTACTCCAAGCCATGAGCCTGCCTACCTTGCCTAGCCTTACTACACTCCTTGAATAATTCCAGCCCACGAGCCTGCCTACACTGCTAGTATATTCCAAGTTATCGAGCCAGTCACTCGAGAAAACCGATTGAGGTAGCCCGGTTCGTTTAATCTGTCGATTGCATATTTAAATTGTTTATTATTCTGAGGTTGCTTTAACTGTGGATGAAATAAATAAAAACAAGCTCATGCTCTGAAAAAAAATACAATTCTGCAAATGGTACGCCATACCATTTTATATTGTTTCAGTCAAAAGTATAAAGATATAACATAGTTACAAAAATATTGAAATATCTAAATGCGATTTCTCAGTATGGGATCCAAAACTCAGAAAATAATAAGGGGTTTACATTTTGCAATCCATCAACACAGTCTAGAAAAAAATATTTTCTTTTATGGTAAAATTATCTCACCCTACCATTTTACATATTAAAACATGGCGAGCTAATTACATAAATGATTTTTTTTTCCATCTAACATAAGATATAAAAATATCTCATATGAGGTATTGCTAGTACATTCCCATAAATTGTTTTCCACCCAACCAAAAATGCATAAAAAGACTTAAAACTAAACTAGAACCCTTGTTTTTGTTTTTGAGTTCCATCAACAATTGAATCCAACAACTCCGGGTAGGAAGTCAAGTATTCTACGAACTAGGTTATGTGAACTTAGGGCTGATGGGTTAAGCAAGATAAAGATGAGAAAGCTGTAATGGTTTGAGCATGTGGACTTAATGGTTGAAGAAATACTAACAAAACAGATATATAGTGCAAATGTGCGTGAAAGGCGTGTGAGAGGAAGACCAATAAAAGAATGGTTGGATCAAGTGAACGATATTCTGAAAAAAGGAAACGTAGAAAATCAGAGGAATCGTAGAAGTTTTATGAGACGGTATATGGGTGTGGAAGAGGCGAAGGATATGTGTTGAGATTATAAAGTCTGACAATCTGTCCTCTCTGCTTACCCCGACATGGAAATGGCGGGATAGTATGTATGTAGGTCATTGTTGTTTATGCTGCAAAAATATGTAGATTCCAAGGTATATACGAGTAACTTATGAGAGTCACAATATTTAAAAACCGCCCCCATAAAAATGGGTTTAACTGAGATAATTGAGTTCAAGCTTTGCACGACGAAAAATACTACAATGTGTCATGCATATAACAACCTTCGTGGCCAAGTTAGCAAGACGTCTGTTTCCAGACCTAGGGGTAACGAGTTCGATTCCCGTTAGTACCCAATTGTCAAACAAAAAGTTTCAGTCTCGTTGTCACTTAAGGCCTCATAACCATCATTTAGTTAGATTTGAAGAGATTGCCACATAGCAATAAACCCACCAAGTTGTACTATATTCAACTAAAGGGAAAGACAATACAATAATACAAATGTAACATATATAAAGATTATTTTCCTATTAACCAGAAGGCTATCGATAGAACTAATTGAAAATAAATTAATTGGTTACTTTTGTTTTGTCAATATCGAGAAACGAACCAAATAAAAAATAAACATTCTTACAAAAGGAGACAGAGGTTGACTTAGAGTTTTTTTTTATTACAAATCAGATATGTGTAAGTCCAACAAAGTATTTTATATTAAATTATAAGAATAAAGGTTATCCGTGAAACAGAGTATTTATCAGAATAATGGGAACTTTGATAGATTGGATAGTTCTATTCAAATAGAAACACAAAAGCTTCTATTGTAACCGAGAATATTCCGTGCATGCAGGCGTACCGTGGAAAATATTACATGTGGCCTTCCGTCAAAATTGAATGGGCTCTAGAAAAATCACCACAATAAAACTTTGATTAAATTTCTTTAACTTGACAATGTATGCATTGAAAAACATTTGTCTTCTTTGTCAGCGATTTCTTCTTCCTCGTGTTCAAAACTGATTGATCTGTCTTTTCGCGTCTATCTCTATGACGTTGACATCTAACTTTTATTTTTTATCTTTAGGGTTCTTTTTCATGGTTTGTGAACTTGATATTTGTTGGATTGCGAGGCAGGAACAATCACACTGATATTTTTAGAACACTTTGACAGATTAAGTTCGATGTAAATAAGGTCAATTTAAAGATGTTACGATGAAATTATGCCAATATATTTTTTTTGCTACGAGTTGTCAAATCGCACGAGCGACTGCAATTCGGGCTTGTTGGAGTCTGTTTATGTTAATTTTGCGGGTGTAAGTCGAATGTTTCAGAACAAGTAATGAGCATAGTGAGATGACTGATATAGACCGTTGATTCTGTGTAGAATTAAATTAACATTTAAATTTAAAAATCTAATTATTGAAGCTCTTGCGTTTATCATTCCTTACTTTTATGTATTCCGGTTAACGATGTTTGTTTTTCATTCGTATTAGCCTGCCCTCCATTTGTACCTTGATAGTATCGAAAATAAATAAATGCATTATAATTATAAGACTGACTAACACCCCCAACTATTGTAGTGTGGCAGATTCATTTTCAATGACCGACAACTTCGGACTCAACCGGAAAAGCTAATATGATAAACCGAAAATAGCAGTCGATCAATCGCCTATACCTAAAAATTATTTTATGACATAACACCCTTAAATTGTACTTTTTTTCAATAAAGAATCGAAAATTAATTATTATATGACTGACGCCCATAACTATTACCAGTGTGGCAGATTCATTTTTGATGCTTTGCAACTCCGATCTTAACCGGAAAAGCCAATATGACAATCCGAAAAGTAAGTCGATTAATCGCCACTAACTAAACACCATTTAATGGCTTTAAGCCCTCTATAGTACCTTGTTCAATTAAGTAATGGAATATATTATAGTTTTAAGACTAACGGCCGCCACCATTGCTGGTGTGGCAAATGTATTTTCAATAGCCGGCAACCCTGGTCTCAACCGGAAAAGTCAATATGACAATCCGAAAATAAAAGTCGATTAATTTTCGCCAAATAGTAGTCAAGTTTCTTTATATAAAATATTTAAACAAATATGGAACAGTAAATAAGACCTTTATAGTTCTTGCGTGAACTCTTTTCAGGACTATTCTCCACACGCTATATTACCAAACTGTAGCAATATATTTGGCTTAAATAAAGCCACCATGTATAACAACCCACAAAGATGTAATTCGTGCGTTATTACTAATATGCCATGTGATATTATTTCTCCTGGTTCATAAACCTCTATACTTGGTTAACGAAAATATTCACAATAATTTTATTTAAAAGAAATTATGCTTGTACCAAGCAAATCCAAGTTTAAATGACTGAAACGTTAAAGTTTAGACGAGTAAAAGGCGCTTAAAAATATAATAATCCAGAGAACACGATAGTTTTATACTACGAAAAATAAATCTCTCGAACTACCTCTATAAGAATATGCGTTATATTTGTATGTCACGCCGATATCTCTCATTTAAATTTATAACTTCATATCTCGCATTTATGAAAAAAAATCTCTCAAATGCAGTAAAATAATCCATAATAATGCACACGTAATTGATTACTCAATTAAATTTATTAATTTATGGCACGTGCACACGTTTGAAACTTTATTGAGTCTGCAAGTGTTCCACAATAATGAACGTTTATATACTTGTTCCATTTCACATACATACTGTCCAACTTTACGATGCTGTCGTTCTCTAACTGCCGTACAAATGTTACACAGCGAATACTAATGTTATGTTATAAATACTTTTTTATTTACTCCATGTCAATAGCCGTAGTCTTTACAAATAATCGATATTCGAGTACAATTATAAATAAATAAAAAAAGAAACAAAATCAAAATGAAAACAGCTATCAAACAAACTTCAAAACATATTACTTAACAAAAATGAAAATCAATAACCAAATTGAAAAAATATCAAAAGTGAAACACATAACCAAACGGAAGAATATTTATGCAAACAGAATGATTGAATACTTAAATGTTAAAAAATTCTACATGATAACCTTAAATTAAAGTGGCAGGCCTCTTTCGCATTACAAAAGCATTGTTAACCTGTTTGACATTACTTTTGTATAGCACTTTAATTTATATATAATTTTAAATTAGTCTTGTTTATGCTCCCCTAATGATGAGATGAAAGCCTTAAAACTGGTAGAGTTATACCGTTACAAAAAGGGGAATAAACAGTGTTTGATTAAACAAATTACAATCAATTTAATTTATGTTTATTGTGTAGCCATTTTTCACATTTAAGAGTTAAATTATTCTATTTAATAATGAAATTCCACAATATAAATACCAAGTCAATTAATAAAATTTATGTAGTAAACAGAAAAAATATGGCCACAAGTATATCAAAATTTAAAATGGTGCTAATTAATTTAAATTTTCTTAACATTTATCATGATCAATTTAAAATATAAAAATAAATATGGTTTAAAAATGTCGAACGGCAATGTGTTAAGTCTGTTGCATGCTAATGCTATGATAGTATAGTATTAGTAGATAATGAAAATGGACTACATCATATGATATGTCAATTGTACGATATGTCAATTGTACGCGAAATGTAAACAAAAAGACCTAAGAATGAATGTTCCAAAATCCAAAGTCATAGTAATTGAAAAGTGTGAAAGGAAATGTTAATACAATTTGTATGAACAGTGTAATACGAGAGCTAGAAAGAGGCAAAGAATTCTGGTATTTTGAAAGTATGTTCTCAGACGACGGAAAGGTGAAAAGATTATATTAAGCGAGTTGTAATATGAAACAAAGTCAATGGAGCACTAAAATACATACATTCAAAACAATCAATGTCGAAATCTACTAAAACGATTCAGCAGCGTATTACTGCTAACATTAATGTGTGAAACGTGGACGTGGAAAATAAATAAAACGAGTCATAATTAGAGATCTAAAATATTTCTAAATACTTTTAATATTACACAGTGGACACTTATGTTACACTATGAATACCATTGTTACACGGTGAATATAATTGTTACACACTGAATACTCATGACAATTTTTGTTTCAGTTCACTCGCTGCCCAATTTAACGGTGCTGTCGCTGTCGGGTTGCAGCAAGGTGACGGACGAAGGTGTGGAGCTGGTGGCGGAGAATCTGCCTCGGCTGCGCGCCTTGGACTTGTCGTGGTGTCCACGCATAACGGACGCGGCACTCGAATACATCGCCTGTGACCTCAACCAACTCGAAGAGCTTACGCTTGATAGGTATGTCCATCTCTTTTAAACCATCTCAATTATATTAAATTGTACATCATTTCAAACATTTTGCTTTAATTTGTTTCATTCACCTTGTTACGATATTTTGGTCATTTAAAATAGATAAAAAAATAATTGGATAACGTTTTTCAGTAATAGGACAATTATTGAGTTAAAACTGATATAAGGATCATCTGCATTCAACCTTAACATACAATTACAACGATACATCTTGGTATCGATTGGCTACTTCGATTTTGTACGTAACGACTCAAATACATTTATATTTATATTCAAATTTTGTTTGTCATATACTTGTAGCGCAAGAAATACCATGGCTTCTCATGCATGAGACATTATATTTTAAGTTCATGATATTTTTATCAAAGGAACTTTGAGTCAACTTAAAACTTTCCGTATATCCTAGAAAACTTTGCTGATTCAAAATCTCGATTCAGCAGACTCGATTGCGAAACATAATATTCTGGAACTAAACTTATTTTCCTCATTCTATATCTTCAGACAAACACATCGTTAAGGCAATGACCCGAATGGGACAAAATTTATTGTGTTAATTTTCGGAGCGTCAATTCGAACCACCAGACGAAAGTCAAACATTTCAGCACTAGGTTAAATTAATGTCCATGCATCAGAGCAGCAGTTCCAAAAGATGTAGTAAAGACTTCGAACACCTGGATATGTATACACATGCTTAGGGCTAACAACTCCAAAAGTTCTACTACTGTAAAAGTTCATTCATAAGACTAGAATCTTCAAAAATTGGATTCACGCGGCCAAGTATATGTTCATGCATAAAGTTAGCAAATCCAAAAGTGGAAGTGAAGCATTTTAACACATGGCCAAATATTCATGTATAAAACAAGAAAATTCAAAAGTAGGAGTCAAGAATTCTAGATCAAGTATATGTTCATGCATGGAGCTAAAAACTCCAAAAGTTGGAGTGAAGCGTTTCAACACTTGGCCAAGAAGTGTTTCGTTTATAGAGCTATAATAAAAGTTGGAGTCAATCGTGTCACTCGTGTAAAATGTTAGCAACGCTAAAAGTGGGAGTCAAGCATTTCACTATTAGGTCAAGTATGTCTTCATTTATAGGGCCTAAATCAAACCCGCTAAAAACTTTAGTGATAGAGTTCCGTCTCACAACTCACAAACACGTGGACAGGTTGATGTAATGTTTGCTGGAGAAAAGGTGACTAAAACCTCACACTCTCGATATCTAGGAGTCATTTCGTACAGAATACTGCCGTATGGGACTCATCTAATCACCCTTCAACCAAAAACAACTAGTTTGATCTTCATAAGCTAGTTGGGACTAGCTAGGAATGTACCATGTACACTCAATGCACGACAGCGATAGCCTTAGTTTACTCTATTGCCGAGTATTGTGGCCTTATTTGCCTAAGATGACTTAGCGCACAGTTAGAAACACCAAAAACTATAGTAAAGCGTTTTAACACACAGTAAAGTGTATGTTCATATATGGTGCTAGCAACTCCAAAAGATCAAACAAAATAACTGTGTATGTATGTTTATTTCGTTTCAAAATAACTTAAAAATTAGTTATTGAAGTGTTAAACAATCCTAAGTGTTCTTTCTATTGTAAATTCATTTTCATGTTGAAAAAAGAGCAAGTGTTGACTTCTTTCCTCTTTCGTATGTAGATTTCATTACTTTCCCTCCATCCATACTCCCATATCTATTACCGTTTTTGTTCCTGAAACGACTGAATATATTTTTTTTCTTATCTTTCCCTCCCTAATGACGTCAATGAGATGAACAGTTCAACCGATATAACGTTTTAAAAAAAGGTAGAATCATCGAATTACTAAGATAAAAGAGAAACGATTTTCAGAAAAACAATTGTAAAAAATCCTATTTATAATTCTTGGAATAAAAAGGTATTCTGTGTATTGAAAATTATTTTTTCAAATATGTTTTTGGTAGGCGTAACGAATGTTATATGATCTACCTTTCTTATTTATGAATATTAACAGAAAAAACCCCTTAAGCGGTTAATGAATACTCATCAATTTTACATATTGGTTAATACTTATTAACAATCTCTGAGAAAAACGTGTCTGGATCAAGGGAACTAGAATTCGAAAGAAGGTAAAGCGCGAAGCATGAATTACAAAGGATTATACGTGACGAGATGTACTCGTATAAATTTTGAGGAGGCAAACGTTTTGTGCTTGGATAAAATGTATGAAGATATGTTTTCTCTTCCTAGCCCCCTAAAATGAATGTTCATATGTACGAACTCCATGGCCTAGTTAGTAAGATACCTATCATCCAGTCGAAGGGTTACAGTTTTGATTCCCGCTGATACTAGATTTTTTTAAAAGTGTTTCCAATTCGGTTTTCACTAAAGGCGTCTTTAAACTCTTTCTAGTTGGTTTGATTATAATTGCCAGTTTACCCGTCAGATTGTACTGCATTCAACGAAAATGTAATACGATACAAAACAAGGGTACCTAAGTGGAATGAAGAAAATCTAACAAAACAAAACTATAGTACGAATATGAATGAAAAGCGTGATAGTGGAAGATGAAGAAAGTATAGTAGATTCAAGCGAATTATATTTTGAAAGCAGGAAATGTAAAAAGTCAGAGAAATCGTAGGAGTTGGATGAAAAGGTATATGGATGTAGTAAAGACTAAGAATGTGTGTCAAGATAGCAAAGTCTGACACTCTGTCCTCTCTGCCTATCTTGATAGGGAAATGGCGTGATGAAATGTGTATGTATGATTGTATCCGAAAAATGGAAAAAGTTTGGTTAGTACGCGCAAACTATTCGATCTGTTTTGTTAGCACGCGCAAACGATTCGATTTGTTTTGTTAGCACGCGCTAATGATTCGACCTGTTTTATTAGCACGCGCAAACGATTCGATCTGTTTTATTAGCACGCGCTAGACGTACTCGAGTATTGTTGCACTCGCGTACGTTGAGTGCGACAGATTATTTAGTTTTTTTATGTATAAATTCAGACTGAACCGTGAAATATCACGTAGATCAATATTCATTTTAGTATAGTACCTACCCGTCGACAAATAAATGGTTATAGGAATGGGCTAGGAAGAAAAGGCAAAGACGGAGCTCCATCATTATCAGATGAAGGAATAAACTGGGGGGAACCTGTACACTGTCTCTATACCGACAAGTTTTCGAAAAGAGCGGAAACGTACTCCTCCAATATTCAATAATGAGGAAGGACATACATGACTGATGATTAGGAATTTTGACGACCTCCGTGACCTAGTTGGTAAGACGCCTGTCTTCCGACTCGGAGATTACGAGATCGATTCCCGTTGGAACTCAGTTTTTTTTTAAGAAGTTTTCAGTCTGGTCTTCATTTAAGGTCTCATAAATATCGGTTGGATGGAGGGGATTGCCGCATAACAGTAATGATACAAGTTTGTAATGTTTGGAAAGAAAATGTTTTATATGTTTCGCTCTGGCGCTGCTATATCTGCCAGATGGGATTTATTTAATATTAGTACGTTCAAGTTCCGAGTTAGAGCACCCTTGAGGAAAGTTTGCGCTCTCTTTAAACGGTGCCATGTAAAAATGGCATTTGAATTGAATTGAATCGAACTCGAAATCCCCGGATGCAAATAAATTACCAACTAGGCCACGAAGGTGGTCAATCAGCATTTGAATTATGTTATAGCTCTACTTTTTAGCTATTAGAAAGATTATTTTTTCCTCTCAGTAAATAAAATCTACTAATACTTTTAAATAGTTAAAAGTTTTAACAAAGTAACATAGTTACTTTTTACTGCAAAAAGTGTTAGATAAGACAGGCACAGTGGCACTGATAAATTGCACACATAAATCTTCAACGATTGGCCACCGCAGGCAGTCTGGCTGAAAAAATTTGCATTTGAAGGGTAGAGTCTTAAACTTAATCAAAAGTCGCATAATTTTTTTTATTTATGACACCATCGTGGGAAAATAAAATATTGTTTTTCTCTGAAAGTTTTGTTATTTGTACGCTTCAGTATGGAAATTAAAAGGTCAATAATTTTGAGAGTTTGAAAATAAACAGTAAAACTATGAAAAACTATAATTGAATTTCTTAAAAATTATCTTTTTATATTTCATGCATCTCTTTATCTTGTTTAGACTATTATTTTTAGTAAAATGGAAAAAATACTTTGTTTTTCCACTTATTGTATTTATCATAGTTACGCGTGTTTCTACATCGTATCTCGAGGATTTCTTCAGTCGGATTGGGATCCTCGTGATAGGAAGTAGGAACATGTGTAACGGAGAGTAGTGCAATTCGTGAATTAACAAAATCATTTATTAATAAATGTTCTAATATAGGGTTTCAGAAAATCAAAGCTGAAATATTTGATGAATTCAAAAAAATGTTTGAGCTGTAATCGTCTTAAGGTAAAAAAAGTGACAGTTGTGAAAATTTTAAATAAATAAATATTAGTTTATTGATAGCAAAAAAGTGCGTACATATTAAATACATTCCAAAATCACATATATATCTCAAGATAAATAGCAGAAAATACATTGAAAAGAGAAGCTGTCAAAAGATCTGGAATCATCTTATAAATATATATATATATATATATATATATATATATATATATATATATATATATATATATATATATATATATATATATATATATAGGTTTATTGTTAGCAACACATGATAGTATGTACATAATGTATTTAAATACACTTCAAAAACACATAAATTGCAGAGAATACATTAAAGACAGAATCTGTCAAAAGGTCTGGGCTCATCTAATAACATCCCCTCGGCTAAGATACACCCCACCAATATAGGGTGAGCCCAGCCACGGGGACACCAGATGTTTTTCAGCTTACACCCTTGCACATGAATAAGAAGAAGAAAAAAGAAAAACAGAAAATAAATAGATGGAAGAAAAAAGAAAAACAGAAAATAAACATTTATAACACCCCCCCCCCCCCCCCCCGGGATCCAAGTCCCCCACTAAATATGTTCATTTTCAGTCCCTAACCTTTGATTAGATTTTGGCATATTTTACATGTTTATTAACTATTTCGTTATAAATAATAATTAAATAATGTTTTTTATTATTATATTATTTAAACAATTTATTCAATAACAAATAAAAAATGATCACAATACAACATTGTATTTTCTTAGTTATACTTGATTCCGTAAGATCGGATTTGAAGTACTGCTAAAGTACTCCTTCAGGCAAGTCTGTCTTCTTGTCAGTCAGCTAAATAATGTTCTTTTACAGTTCTTTCATCTAACAATCTCATGTCCTTATTGATCTTTCCACTAAACACCTTCCGCTGGCTTCACCTTGAACAAAATCAGTAATTTACAATCTTTGATATGCCAAAATGTCTCTGTAGGAATCTTACACAAAATTTGGAAAAATAAACGCCTTGCCTATATTGATTTTAGTTGAAATAGATTGGAAATCAATATTTCGTAAGAATCGCAGACTTATAAAAACTTTTAGTAAAACTCAATTTAACCAATTCTGTGTTTTATACAAATTTATACCATTTAAATATAAAAAGTTTTTCTAATCTCTACGTTTTGTTAACGTCTCGTTAAAGAGAATCATTTCGAAATCAATCATTTCATCAATTTTGTATGAATGTGAATAGAATCACAAGCCAAAACATGAAAAATCAATGCAGAATATTCGGAATATTTCTTTAGAGAGTTTTTAACATGAACATGGAATAAATAATTGCAAAGCAACATATGGCTAATTTTTTTCACGCATTGAAGCAATACATCCAGACCGTTAAGATAGACAAATGTCATAGTATGCGCGTCAATGTCTACTAAATAATCAAGATAGTTTATTGAAAGTTTCGGCTTTGTAGCCGTGCATACTAGAATATTGAACAAGAAATCTTTTTATTATTCTGCTTATTACATTTATCATCGATATGCGTGTTTTAACCTCATCTCATTAGACTCTATTCTGAAAATTATGTGACAATAATGATTTAGTAAAGTAAGACACCGGACAGGAAAACACATTTAACTTCTTAGACATTGCCATAAAATCATCCAAAACTAATTTTATTCTTTATATGAAAGATTTATGGACTGACGTTATTATTTTTGATTCTTTAAATCATCCGCGCTCCCATAAACTAGCAGCATTTCACTCAATAATAACTATACTGATTAGGATGTCATTAATCGCGAATAAATATATCAAAAAACTCTTATCGATGAAGGAAATAATGAATATACGGACAAAATAATATATAACACACTCAAAAATAAATTAAAGGCACGACAAATCTATTACTTTATGAACTCCAAAATAAGATAACTTTAATATGACTGAATAAAAAAACTGACAATTGGAGAATAAGTTTACATGTTGATAGTATTACCACGACTGTGTTACGATTACTTCCATAAAAAATAAGACATTAACACTAGGGGTAAAATGTTTTTAACGCTAAAGACAAAGAAGAAAACCTCAAAAGGGTGGCGTGTTTAAAAAATATATACTTATGAAAGTACATATATTGAAATGATACAAATATACATTTACGTTAGAATATAATCGTTGTATTTTCAATACCAATTTTTCAGAATTTGCAAGACATATTATAGAGAAAATCATATTTCAATAAAAGGAGAGTTAAAATCTTGAAAAATTACGCAAACTATAGAAACCGGTGAATTTATTAACAAAAGAGATATATAAAGTCATTAGAAAAAAATATAACAGCAATAAGTAATAATAAAAAAAAATACATATCACATTAAAAATCTTTCCACTTGGTCAATAGACCACATACGGTTCCGATAAAATATTACCCCAGTTAAACCTAAACATTGCTCTTGTAACAAATATTTATTATTTTTCCTGAAGAAAGCCTTGAGATAGGAGATAGAAACACATGTCGCAATGATAAATTAACTAGCAGAATTTTTTTTTTTAATATTTTAGTTAGGATCGTGTTTGCTAGAACTTCACTAAAATATTAGCTTACCAATTTATGTAATGAGTTGAGAATTAACTGCAAGCTCTTAATATATTGTAAATAAACTTTCATGTACTCGAAAGACCGAGAGATGTGGGAGGCTGTGGTTAAGTCGTCATTTGGAATTTCAAGGTCCTTAAATCAAAGAGATACGCTTTTTATTTAGATATAAATAAACTATCATGTACTCGAAAGATCGAGAGATGTGGGAGGCTGTGGTTAAGTCGTCATTTGGAATTTCAAGGTCCTTAAATCAAAGAGATACGCTTTTTATTTAGATATAACCCTTCAAGTGAAGAACTCTCGCTAATGGAATAACTGACATTTTAGAAAATAGCAGAATTTCTAAAACCTATTAAGTTTCAATTGGTAAACAATCCTTTTTCTCTACTTAACGAAGTCGTATTAAGATCCTCATTTTGCCTATTATTTATTCATATCACATTTCTATTCTTGTTTACCTTTTCTCAAAATAGATTTCGTTCAAGGACTGGATTCGATACCCTATTCAAAGCAAATTTATTATATTCAAGAAACCCTTTTCACATTTAACAACCATGAACACATCAAGAACTTTATTTATTGTATCAATTACATTTCTCATACTCTATAATACTTGTACAATAAGTCATGTTCTTTTATTTTTTTTTTCTATTTCCATTATAAGCACCAAAAATTAGCAAAGAAGTCCATTTTTCTATATTTCGTTTCTCTTAGTAACTTATAATAGCTAGATAATATTTAAAAAAATGGCTTGACTAACTTTTAGTATCAAGTTAACTTTTCGTGAATATTCGGCTTGGAATTAACTTTTCATCACTTATTACAAGGGACACACTCAATGGCACAATTTCACTAGTTATTATTAATTGGACATAGTTCTCTGAATGAACATTTACGTACTCAGTTATGGTGAGATAGAAAGATCATTAAAAAACATCTTGAAGCCAGGATTCACTTTAAAAGCGCTAGATCTGAGAATCTGGAATTTATTCAAATCAAGCAATCGTTAAAAGACATCTTGAAGCTTGGGTTCACTTTTAAAGCACTTGACTGACAATATGAAATGAATTTAAATCAAGCAATCGTTAAAAGACATCTAGAAGTCAAGGTTAATTTTAAAAGTACTTGACTGAGAATATGGAATGTATCAAATCAAGCAATCGTTGAAAGACATCTTGAAATCAGGGTTCACTTTAAAAGCACTAGCTCTGAGAATATGGAATTTATTCAAATCGAGCAATCGTTAAAATACATCTTGAAACCAGGGTTCGCTTTAAAAGCACTAGATCTGAGAATGTGGAATGAATTCAAATCAAGCAATATAATAAATATTGTGCCTACTTTTGTTTTTCTGGTGTAAAATTTCTTGTTCACAGTCCTTAGAAAATAAAAAATATAAAAGAAAAAAATGTGGAAAAATAAATTATTAGAAGCTTGTTTTTCTGAAAGTTGTTAAATTGTACAAATTATTTGAAAAAAACAATAACAAGAAAAAATATCGTTTAAGTTTTTCCATATTTGTTATTAACAATATAAATAAATGCACAGTCAGTACTAAATAAGGCAGCAATTTTGTAACGCTTTTATTCCAAATTCATCTCCTATGTTACATGTTAGTTACCATATATAAATTTACTTCAAAAACATGTTTACCTTTCAGGCTTGCTAAATATGTCATTATGGTTTTGTTTTAATTCTAGTATCATCTAATATTGTTGGAAAAAATTATGGACCTTCAAAACTATTCATGAAATATTTTTAATACGCTCGTGGCTCATAAAAGCTCCTTTTCATCTACTTGCCTTGTCTTTCTTCAATTCTGAGAATCGTGATTACCATGGACATCGACCATCCCTCCCCAGCACAAACAATATCTTAATCTATGTATTACTTTTTAAAATGAAGATTCTACTGTTTGTACACCAGGTTATTCAGTTACCATTCCTTTATTTAAAAAAATAACAGATGAAAATGTTGATAGACAAACTATCGACTCTCGTCGAGTACGCCAAAATGGGCATTCTTAACCCATAAATCAATTAGATTATTTCTTATGAATCAAACTGTACATTTAAAAATATAATAATAAATAATACTACTCTCTTTTACTTGTAGCAAAAACACAGCAATACAATGGAAATATACATTTATATAGGTTTCATTCAAGAAAAATGATAAATCAGATGCTTCCAAAAGATCTGGACCTATCTTGTATGACTTTCCCGATCAGGCATAACCCTAGTGCATTGTTTCTCAACCTGTGAGGAGTGAGCCCCGGGAAGTCTCGAAAATAAAAATAACATACGTATCCAAAAGGAAAAGAACACATTTTCTGGAAAAAATTAACACATTTAATTTTAAAAAATACTGTTCAAGTCATTGTTATTGTCCAACTTATCATCAAGACATGTGCGGACGCGGTATACGCGACATGTTCAAACTGGTAAGCGGCACGTGTTTTGTACACGTCGAATCTAACTAACGCTTCATTGCGACCTTCACGTCACTATCAAGGCAGTTAAACAGTTTGGACTTGTTCAAACCTTTTAGCTGCCCTTTAGTGAGGTAAAGCAGCGGATATCATTACTTTATAATGATTATCGTCTTTGTGCAGGTACAATATTTACATAAGTGATCACGTGTGCATGCATCAACAAGATGTTTTGTATTTGCAGGGGGGATTACGAAATCTATTTTTTTAATCTTTTGTAGGATCACAAGGCTAAAATGATTTTAACCCAATGACTTACTCTAAAGAGAAAAAAACCTGACCACGTGAGCATCACAGTTGTTTTTCAGCCCACATTTTTATACTATACGAAAAAGCACAGAAAAACATAACTATATAGTATGTTCAAATTACATTCAAGGCATATAAAAATACTTCTAGGTAATAATTTTTCGATGACTTACAATATTTTATTTTCAAATAATATTTATATTTACATCATTGTTATGTTTTATTGTGTTGAATGTTTCTTTTTTGATGTTCTATATAATTTTTTAACAAATAGCACGAATAAATATGTTATGTGTGGGTGGCCGTATGTTAGACGATTTTCTTTAGTATTACGAACTATTGATGCGTATTGATAACTGAATTTTAAACATTCGTAAAAGTTGTTAACTGAATTTTAAACATTCGTAAAACAAAAATTGTTTTCTTGTTTATTTAAAAAAAAATTCACCTGTCAGAGCATTATAGCAGAGACCTTCTCAGTATAGCTGAAAACGTTGAAACCTTCGGGAGGCTTCTTAAATTGGTAGAGTTTTAGATATGCTTTTATGTAATGGAAGCATCCTTGAAATTATTTCAGTAACCAAACAGAGCAAAAGAAATAAATAAAAATTAATTTTACAAGGAAAATGTACTTTTGTTAACTGCGTATTTAGCCTAATTCGTGTAAATATTGTATTTTTCACTTTTATACTGTAGCCCGTCGGCATTAATTTGGAGATATTTTAAGAATTTTACAAATTGAAAATTAAATCAATTTTGGGGAAGATAGTGGCTTTCGAATTAAAACTGTTATACAACCAAGCCCATAAATAAACAGTTATTCTCACAGATATCAGATGAATCCCGAAATAACTGCGTCTATATCCGAATTCACGCAACTAACATATTTGACGATTATATGACGATACTCGTATATGTGGCCTAGTTGGTAAGATGCTTGTCTCCCAGCCCGAATATTTTCACGTAAGACCTCTTTAACATCTTTCTGGTTGGTTGAAAGATATTGCCACATGACAATAAGCCCGCCAGGTTGTACTGTGTACAACGAAAGTAATATAATACAATTTAATTGTTAAACCGTAGACCTTCCCAATTGGTTTAGACGTATTTAAAATATTTTACATATTGAAAACTGAATTAATTTTAGCGGTAATATTGACTTGCAAATCAAGAATTTTACTCTAGTAAATATTTTGCTTTTATCCCATAAATAAACAGTCATTCTCACAGATAGCAGTTGAATCCTAAAAAGAAAAAATAAATAAAACTAGAATAATCATAATCAAAGAAAGTGCTCAAATAACAAGTATCGATAGAAAATATATATAACTTCAAAGATTCTCTGTGGAAAATATAAACGGTTTTCAAATGGAAAATAAAATATGTAAAGTGAACAGTAGAATATTATTTTGCCTTTGGAGGCATCGCGCCAGGCGGTGCTGGTGAGAATTGCAATATAAGTGAAGGATTTCTGACGGGACGCTGTGCTTTATCACCCATTTCAATAATGACACGAAAAAACTATATTTCTTCACAGAGCTCCTTTTTCATTTTCTATGTTGTGAAGTTACTTGAGCGGTTTAAGTAATTCGTTAGTGTACGAGTATTTCATGGAATACGTAATTATCAAAAACATCTTCGGCTGTGCAGTTGAAATAGTTAAATTAGGACAGTCTTAATGTATCGATCTGAAGGTCCCTGAAGTCATCAACTTATTTTGTTGTCAATGCTGATTAACTTTTCTGTTAGCAAAACATGTTTTGTAAAAAATTCAATTTTAAATATCTATTCGAGAACTACACAGTGTATGAGAGTATACTAATATCTAGGAAAACGAAGCAAGCCGAATTAATCAAATTCTGTAAGAGAGAAAATTCAACGTAATGATATAGTATGCATGATAAAATGTATGGGCTTAGCAAAATATTGCATGTTATACCAACATGGAATTGGCATCCTTTGTGACCCAGTTGGTAAGAGCCTGTATTCCAATCCGGTGGGTGCGGGTTCGATTCCCATTGGTATCTAATTTTTGTTATGTGGATTCCTAGTCTGATTTTCACTTAAGACCTCTATTACATATTTCTGGTTAGTTGGAAAATATCGCCATATGACAATTAGTTCACCAGGTTGCATTGGTTACTTCGAAATAGTAATAAAAAAACATTACAATTAGGTGAATATCTATTCTTACTGTCTAACCCCAAAAAGGGTATGGGGACATGGTGTTGATCATTTTAACTAGTAAAATCCCGTTTATTTTTTAAATTCCATATAAGCCCTTAGAAATTCCATGTCAAATTTACATTATCTTCTCAAAATAAGTAAAATTCCGGTTGGGTTACTTTGACATATATTATGTTGGTATACACGATTACGTCATGTCGTACCACGGATTTTTTTATTGTAATATAAAAAAATACCGGTATAATTTACTTCATAACTTTGAGATCCATTATAAATTAAATACTCCTCAAATATTTCCATGATTCGAGAAATAAAAATGAAGTAATATTATATTTCTCATGCCGGGGAATTCCCGATATGCGCGTTAGTAGGAAGTGCACAACGATATAGGAGCGTGCAAGCAGAGGGCGGAACTAACTGGTACTGGGCTGGCGCTGAGAAGTAATACATAGTGTGCAAACTACGAAAAGTCAGTTCCTTAAGACCACAATAAAGAAAGAAGAACTTATTACAAGATGACTTGACAGTCAAAATCGAATAATGATAATCTGAATTAATTAAAGCATGTCACTAAAAATCGCTAATAAAGATCAAGATATACGTAGATTCCTCGTTAGGTGAAGATGAACTTTCAAGTATAGGTATAAAGTTTTCATCAGGGGAAAACGAAGTTTATCTTCACCTGACGAGGAAGGCCTATGAAACCGGTAGTGAACTCAAATAAAACATAAGTGAATATAAAATAAAAAATAAGTGTCTTATTCATAGTTAAGGCATTAACAATGTGGAGGTTTAAAACATCATTTGTTTGGTCAAACGCAGTTTATTCCACTCTATATAATAATATAACCCTAACGGTTTCGAATTTTTCACTTCATCATCAGGGGAGTACAAACAAGAATCTTGTTTGTGCTCCCCTGATGATGTGAAAACATTTACTATATAAAGTTGAATGAACAGTGTTTGACTAAACAAATTACAATGTTGTGAACTATCTTTGCTACTGTACGGTATAATATTATTTTTTTAATTTCATTATTAAATCATCATAAACAAGATACCACAAAATGAAACAAACACTTTTCTTAGATTAAAAAAATTGTTTCTAGATCGAATTGGCTAGTTTTTAACAAGAAACAACAGATTTTTAAAGGAATATTTGAAAATTTTGACCACTAAGTCACTGAGATTTTGAACAAAACTAAATGCTGCGTAAATTTGGCGTTTCAACTTAAAATCCACTTTTGTAAAGTGCAAAAGAGACCTCATGAAAATATAATATTTATGACCTCTTCATCGCGAACCTCGTTTTAGTGGTAATTCCCCATTAAAAATGGTCCGTGATGAAAATGAATGGGTAACTTAATTGCTAAATCTTTCACAACATTCCGCACAACCAAATCGTTATCAAACAATTAGCAGACCTCTCTTCAGATTTAAATTGCAAATTTGTAGCACGGATGAAATATTTCACGTCCGTTGGTTATACTTCAAAGTTCCTTAATTTGGTTAACAATGTATATAATATGCCTTTGAAAAGTTGAAAAAAAAAGAAAATTTTATTCTCAAAGGTAAACTTTTTTGTATAAAAATGAAATATTTCAAACCAGTTATGTTTATTGTCGACTTCTAAGTCAAAAGTGCTCAATATTTAATGCTACTAAGAATATGATTCTCAGCCTCCTCCTGAGATAACAGCCACTATACCCGATCCTTTGTCAAAGCATAACGAATATACAAATATTTAATGCTACTAAGAATATGATTCTCAGCCTCCTCCTGAGATAACAACCACTATACCCGATTCTTTGTCAAAACATAACGAATATACAAATATTTAATGCTACTAAGAATATGATTCTCAGCTTCCTCCTGAGATAACAACCACTATACCCGATCCTTTGTCAAAACATAACGAATATACAAATATTTAATGCTACTAAGAATATGATTCTCAGCCTCCTCCTGAGATAACAACCACTATACCCGATCCTTTGTCAAAACATAACGAATATACAAATATGTTCGAAGATTTTCACAGCTGTTTCCCACAAATTTTAAATGTTTTTTTCAGTTCTTGCTGTGTTAAATCGACTCCAATAATGGCCGACGTTTCGAAAGTATTACAGTTTTCTTTCTCAGGCTTTATGGGAAGCGAAATTTTAAGGGGTACTGTTGAATGGGTCTTTTGCTCGCACTCCTACAATTTATTTTTCAAGAACTAATGTTCGTAGTTTGGATTAAGTCCGTCATCACCACTGTACATTTCCCACTCAGGTGTGTCGCCACCGGTCCTTCTTTGTCACTGGGACTTCGCGCTCATAAAAAAATAAAGAAGATTTCGATCTTTTAGTGTAGATCGTGCTGGATGGAGACATATTTTATCTATGATAACGGTATGGATGGATGTGAGATCGAACTAAATTGAAGTTTTCTTCCTCAGTCTGACTTTAAAAAATATATTTGATAACTTTTGATTAAGGATAATGATGATTTTTAATGAAAATTCCCCTTTAATCAATTTGCTGAGATCGCTGATATATTTTACCATAGTCTGTTAAATTATAAAAGAAGGCTGACTGCGGACTCTATAAAATGTTAAATTTGTACTGTACTTTTCTTTTCGCATAAAATTTCAAGAGTGACATCTCGGTAAGGTGAGGTGCGGGTGGCCTGTTTTGAGACAGTAACATATCGTTTTAACAACTGTCTAATTGTTAATTTATTTTATTTTTTACAATATAATTGTGTACTTGCATACTTACGGGTTATTTGAATTGTTTTATTGTATTGGTGTGTCTTTTTATTTGGTTTTATTGTAAATGCTTTTACTTGTTTTTTTAATTTTATTTAAGTATTATTTTTCTTTGTTATCAATAAAACGCTCCCTATTTGTGATTTAAGAATATTGTTGTCAGGTACATTTTGCCATTAATGAAAATAAATAAAGTAAGCAATAGAAATTATTAAAATATTGTACAATGAAGAAAAAACTTTTAAAAGTGTCAAGTAGATTTTGAGATAGATGTGTTAATATAAAAAATAACCCTGTCATTGTGATGATACCCTTTCCATGGGTAAATGCTCGATATCCCATGTCCCGAGATGACGTAAATACACCCCCTTCATAGAATGACACAAAACGATAAGTGTTATTGTTGGTGTTATCGTAAATCTCTTGACGTGTCACGTTTTTTTCAAACACAATACGACATCGTTTATCTGACATTTTCAGAACTGAAACATTTCAGTTCTCTGAAATGTTTCGAGTTCAAGTACTGTGTTCACATGCGAATTTTATTAATATTTATTTGTTAAAAATGTACAATTTAATTTTCAAATTTACTAAAAACATAAATTATGTGTCCTTCCATTCCAATTGTATTATATAAACAACGTCACATCTGTATTGTATCAACCCAGAAAAATGTAACAGTGATGGCACTAGGGCTTCCTTTCAGCAAGTGTTCTTCCAGACAGCTAACGGGGCAGTGGTCAAACCATCATGACGACATGTGGATCCAACAAGATGGCGCTACGTGCCACACATTGCATGCCACGATGGGCATTCTGCACGAGCGATTTGAGGGCATGGTTATCTCGCGCGGCGGTGACGTGAACTGGCCACCGAGATCGTGCGATTTAACGCCTTTAGACTTCTTCCTTTGGGGTTATCTAAAAATCGCAGGTCTATGCGTATAAACCAATTGATGCCCTCAAAGTCAACATAACGAACGCCATCTAGCAAATTCAGCCAGATTTATTCGATAAAGTCATCGAAAATTGGACCTCCCGAATACGTGCCACCAAGCAAAGCTGTGGCGGACATTTGAACGGTGTTATATTTCATACTTAATGCCATAAAATATTCTTTCAAATAAAAAAAAATTGAGTGGATATCTCACACACAACTTGTTTTATTTACATTTAAAAATTGAGCGTCCATATTGATAGACCCTGTATGTATTCCAGAAAAAACACCTTAAATTTATCAATAATTGATAAATAATATGCCTTTTTTATTTATTTAACAGTTCATTGTAAAAACAATCTGGCGGGCTTATTACTAGACAAAGTAAATAAAGGAAGTTACATAATATCCAAATGATTATTCATCTTTATGAACATATACTATACATAATAAAGTAAAAATGTAAATAAGGTTTTACCAATCAGGAATGAAACACGTTATATTACTGACTAGTTTTTTCAGTCGCTTCTTAAAGCATGCCAAGGATGGAGCCAGTCTAACATTGGTTTGTAACTGGTTCTAGAGTCTCACTGCGTGGACAATATAGGACGAAGTAAAAAATGGTGAACTAGGAAGGCCAATAAACAGTCTGCGTTTAAGCGTAGCGTAAGTTCATGATCGGTAAAACGCTGAAAATTTTTGATGAGATAAAAGGGGCGGCGGGACAGTTAAGAATATTCAACAATAGAGATAGTATGTGAATTTGGGGTATATTTCTCACGTTCAACCTGTTCAGCTCCTTCTGGTATGAATAATATTGTAAAAGATATATAACATATGTACCTTAATATAGTATTATAAAAGAGGTCTGTTTTTTTATATTTAATTTTTTGTAACGCTCCGTAACTACTTTTTTGGGAAAACATTCGAATAATGCATTATTGAAAATATTTTTTTTAAGGTGAAGTCTTGCTAATATTTCATTATTATTCTATATAACTTAATTGTTTTCCACTGGTTTCAATAACACCATACTTCACTCTATGAACATTAACAGAATGTTTATTAATGAAATGAGCGGAACGATATCTAGTATTTTATTACCATTCGATCAACAATATCCAGGGTGCTATTTTAATTCGATCAATAATATCCAGTATTTTGTTACCATCCGATCAATAATATCCAGTATTTTATTATCATACAAGCAGTAATTCCAAATATAAAAATAAACGACTGAGAAACCGACATATATGGTATATGATATACTCGTATATGATATGTATGAATGTAGAGGAAACGAAGGAAATATATGTCGTGATAAGAAATTTATTACGTTTAACATATTATGCCTACCCCAACAGAAAAATGACGTGATGGTCTATTTAAGAATATGTATATGAAATACGTGTTTTATTATTATGGATTAAAATATTAATTGTTCCGGATAAATATACTTTGACTGATATTCTTGTAACATACTCGTATATACATTTTATAGGAGTGCCTATAAAAATTCCCAATGTAAAATTAAATCACTTTCAAACACATAAAACTATGTTTTAATTTTCTAAAGTGACTGTTAGAAATTTCGTTTAATAATCGTAAAATTTTATTCTCCAGGACTTTCAAAAACTATATGAAACATTAAACATTTATCTGTATATTTCGTCTTCAAAGGCTTTTATTTTTTTTTCAATGGTTTTATTGATGTATTATTTATTCTTGATTTATAAAATTATATGTTTTTATGATATATAGGTGACCAAAGTCACTCCAAGGGTGGTTTTGTCTCATAGTTTTAATATATTTCTGTGATGACCTACATGGTCTAGTTAGTAAGACATCTGTTTCCTATTCGGAGGTTGCGAGTTCGATTTACGTTGGAATAAGCATTTTTTTCAATATTCTGGTATGGTTTTCTCTTAAAACATTTTTAACATCTATTCAGTTATTTGGTAGAGATTGCTAAATGGCAATGATGTTGCACTGTATACAACGAAAGTGTAATAGAATACAATACATTTAAATAGTGTTTATTTAGAAAATTTCTCGAACGCTTTTAACTTTCAGCACTATTTCATAGGACCGAAGACCACTCATATAATGTCTCACCAGTGGCACTCTACCCTCGTTCAGCATATTTCAGTGATATATTTAACACCAAACACTGTAAACGGCGCACTTACCATAATATACTCGTAAAATTACGCTATATCAAATTATGTAAATATAACAATACATTAAAGAGAAATGGTGCCCACTAAAGAAAGGAAACGAGTCAATGCCTCAACAACACAGGGAAGCCTGGAGAATGTGTTACAACGCAAAATTTGCAGACGTTAAGTCAAGATAGAAATGTTTTTTGAAGATGATATCCTGCATTTTGTAGAAGCAGCTTCGTGCTTTATTTACTCTTACTGTGATCTCTTGAGACTATTCACATAATCATTCTGCCAGCATCTCAGATATTTATACCATTATTTATATCAAGAGATACACTTGTTTATACCTTCTTTTTACTGATAATCACGAATTTCGTCTTAAATATATTCATTCTAAAGTTGTGTTGGCCCTGTCCAGTTATACTTGTCAACTCTGTAAAGAATCCATAAAAAGAACAGTTTCATCGGAATAACAAAATCATTCGACTGTTTGGGAGAAAACTTGGGAGAAATGTGATATCTTGCAAGTCATGACGGTATGCACGGACAAAAACAGACGCTTGCGATGAGCGATTGGCCGCACATAAGGAGCGCCAAAAGTACAGAAATACATTCTCAGTTCACTCTGCCTATTGCATTTTACTTACGACCATCTACTACCTGCTAAAGAGGAATCTCTTCACCCTGCTACTTTTCATCGACGTTTTCAACGTGAGCCGAAATCTCCAAGCATTGAGCAGCAGCCACCCACCTATTTCTACAGTCTTTGTACCGGTGCCTTACAATCAATCAAATGAATAGGATAAAAACAAAAACAGCAGAAACCTAGATTTTATATTTGCTAGAGAAAGGAATGTTTAAGTAATACAAACAGAAGATTAATTATTACTAGTTGCTACCCGTGAAATATTCACGGAAGTAAAACAAATTCTACATTTATGAAAATATATATTCATAAATATAGAATTTGTTTATATATACGAGTATCATTTATACATCGTCCCCTTTTAAACCGGTTCAAAAATTGTTAGCTAGGTATTTAAAATTCGTTCGATATCACGGACCCACCGAGATTCAAATTTCGAATTACTTTCAGAGAGAATCCAAGTATTCCTCTCTCGCTCTCTTGTATTCAAAATTCAATTCTCGTATTCTTTCTTTGACGACAACCATCGTGTGGGTTTTGGCCTATTTATACTATGATACATATAAAATTAAAATAAACAACTACTTTGTTATAAGTACTACTGCTTTTTTGGTATATTCATAAAAGTTTGAGATAATTTTTTATAATTGCGAGTATGTCAATAATTTTATGTATTCGTATTGATTGTCTTGTGTGCATTTGTTTGTAAAAAAAATATTCTGTTGTACTATAAATTAATCAAATAAATAAATGTTAAATCTTAATTTTCTTAATCCAATAAATTAAAAATATGAAGTGGTTTAATACTATCAATATTAGTAATGAATAAGGCTATTGATTGTTGTTCGATAAGTTTACCAGTAACACGCTCAGCCTTCTGGCAACGCTTTGAAGGCTTCAATTAGCTTCAACCGCAATATTAATTATGCATAATGTAAAAGCGATACCACGCAATATTCCCAGTAAATGGAGTGGAGAGAACAAATCATAACAAGCATGAGCCTTGAATATATGTGACACATGAACACATATCGATTCTATTCCACCTTGATGCATTTCTTCTAGATGAGCGAATATACAAAATGCTCATGTTCGTTTCAATATTCAAAAACGATTCGTACTAAGCTGAAATCAAGTACGGTTTGTCAAAAAAACGGATGACAACAGATATGTACAAACCCCATGCAATAACCAGTTAATAATAAAAATAATTTATTCTGGTCAATGTGTATTCATATAATAGTAAAATACATCATCACGCCGTGTCCCTTGCGGGATACACAGAGATAACAGATCTATATTTTTTTTATCCAAGCGGACAACTTTCGATTCTTCCACATTCATACATCTCGTCGTGAACAATCTTCTATTATTCACACTTCTCCCTTTACCATCTTTCAAAATCTGGCCCATTTGTTTCAGTCACGTTTTCTTCGGTCTACCTCTTCCACGCACACCTTGCACTTCTTACTTATACATTCGCTTAGTCAATCTTTCGTCATTCATTCTTTCCACATATTCAAACCATCTTGAAGTTCCTTTCTTCATCTTACTTAAAACATCCATTTTGTTCATGTATTCATTGATCTTTCTTCATTCCTTTTTGTTGGTTTTTTTTATTGGTCTTTCTTTTCTTCATTCCTTCGTTCTACATGCCCTAACTATTTCAAATTGCTCTTTTTCATCTTAGTTAACACATCAGTCTTAAGTTCATATTCATTCCGTATTTTATCATACATTGTCACCCCGTATATTATTCTCAGTGTACGCATTTCTTCATATTCCTTTGGCTGCATTCAGTATTTTCTACGTCCACATTTCACTCCTGTACATCAAAGTTGGGTATAAAAAACTGTTGTGAAATATTATTTATAGTTAAGACATTAAAATTGTGGATCCTTAAAGACATTGTAATTTGTTTAATCAAACGCTGTTTATTCCACTATTTGTAACGGTATATCCCTACCGGTTTCAAGGCTTTCACCTCATCATCAGGGGAGCACAAACAAGACTCTTGTTTGTGCTCCTCTGATGATGAGGTGAAAGCCTTGAACACGGTAGGGTAGGGTTATGCCGTTACAAAAAGTGGAATAAACAGTGTTTGATTAAACAAATTACAATGTTGTGAACTATCCTGTTAGCAGAGTTTGCTACTGTGCGGTTCAAGTATATATGTTTTAGTGCTCCATTGGCTTTGCTTCATATCGCTTAACGCCGTTAGTTATCTCTCAAAAAGTTACAAAAAATGACAAATTTGTTAAATATTAGTTTCATCCTGTCCCTTTTATGTAGATTTTTAATATACTTATGTCCAGAAAATGGCAACTAAACCCGGTTAGATATACTCGTACATAGTTATTATAATTACGAGTACATTTCTGAATTCATTAAAACGGGGCCATACTCACGTTGTCACATTAAGGTTCGAAATGAATACGTACGTTAATGTTCAATATCATAAATATCTCGCTCGTACAACATGAAGCGTGTTTGTGAAAAGGCTGATGGAAAGTATTATATTTTGTATCCAACTCGTATCTTCATACGAGTACATTGGGATATTATATTATATAATTGTAACACACTTTTGATGTGTAGATGGACGATCAATACGAGTTGAACAACTATTTTTATGTCGTCGGAGCATCCGCTGAATCTTTATGAAAGTATTCTTCCCTTCACGGCAGCCTCCCTTTTTTGCCATTCAATAGTCTATACCATATATCATTAAGGTTAACTGGTAGCGCATGCCCGAGATATCTGAAATTTAATTACTTATCAAGTTTTTATCTGCTCAGGTACATGGACATTTGGTACGTTTGAATATTATGAACTTTTTTGACGAGGGCATAACTGAAAAAAGGGAGAATTTTAAATACTTGTGGGTTAAGTCCTCTATTAATTAAGCTTAAGAAAGATAGAGTTTTCATTTAAAACACAAATGCTAGTATTTTCGCTAGTTCGTTTACTATGAGTATAAATAAGCATTGGATACTTATCTACTATAAAAAATACAATCATTTGTAACATAATATCTCCATTGAGCATTAAGAGACGTTTTAAGTGACAAATCTCAAAACATGGATATATATCTGGAACTAGGTGTTGAGTTCGTAACTCTATGGCTTGAATGATCACAATTGACTTTGTATGGACACATGTTTAAAATAACAGATTGTTTTATTCCAAAAAACAATATTCAATAATAACGCGAAACTAGCAAAATAAGGGATTCTACAAGTACAGACATCGGCCAAGGAAGAGTTACTAGAAGCAGTACTGAAAGATCCAACTAACTGGATGACTCCAGACATCGTTCGTATAATCACGAGCCCCCAATGTCTTGGTTAAAATCTAGATACAGTTGTATTTAGACCACTATGCATCTAAAACAACCAGCTGTTATTGCTAGGATGAACGAACGGAGAGGAACATCCAGATCCCGGCGGATGGATTTTACCTACAGAGGTATAATCCCCTGGTTCTTAACTGATCTGAAGGATCTGGAATTTCTCAACAGGATCCGAATAAAAATTTAAAAAACCAATTGCGAAATAGAGAATATTCTGAGATAGATTGACTTTCCATATTTTCAGTAAGGAGCAGTTCATGCGACACTTGCTGCAGTACTTAGAAATCCGGTATCTTGCAGCGAAGGGTACTAGATTCGTGGAACACCCAGCGCTGGTGGCAGAATTCTTAACGGGAATAATTTCGTGCTTTTGAAGAAGAAGCTGTAAAGAAAGACCGTTTTGAAGAGGACAAAGAACATACCATCTTGGTGGGCTAAAGTTGCAGCAATACAGACCAAATCTTGATATAATCGTTATTTATTTTGTATCTAGGTTCTATTTTTTAACACACGTTAATAGCTCTTCACTTTTATATATGATACTTGGCCCCAATGCACATTGAATTGGGATATAACTGGTATAAATAAGGTATCTAGATATAAACCATTTCAGCGATTTGTCCATTTGAAACCGTTGTTTAATATAATACGAATAAACAAGATGGAAGTGTCAAGCATGTGTCGGTTGCGGATGAGCCACTGCGTGGTGTTGAGTCAGCTCTATGGTTTGGTTTATAGAAGACCCTGTTTGCGGGTATGGTTTAAATGATAGATACTTATCGTTTGAATGATAGATACTAAACGTTTGAATGATAGATACTAAACGTTTGAATGATAGATACTAAACGTTTGAATGATAGATAGGAATATATTTTTTGCGTTTGTCCTAAAGATGTTTGACAAGTTTGATTTTCTAAATTCCATATCTTTGTCGTGTCCAATGAATACTATTCAATTTAGAGATCGACTGGTAATTTTTAAAGTAGAATCAGCTGAAGCTTTAAATGGTTAAAAAATATTCGTTTTTTTAATTTCATTATTTATATTGACTCTTATGATAGGATTTTTTGGTTTAACAATAATGGCGAAAAACGTCATAGTGGGAGTGTATTGCCTGTATAAAAAATAACTCTTCATTTTTGTTATATAAATTATATACAAAACAACTTTCAAGAATATATATGTAGTCTAGTCATTACGTGGCAAATTGCCTGACAGAGAGATTCGATAGTATTAATTAACGTAATTAACACTCGAGGCACCATTGTTCGTTCTCAAAAGGTACATTAATTTATTTATTGGAAAAATAAACGACACGTAAGTATCCTTTATAATCCATATTAACATTCATTAAATAAAAGATCCAATATCAACAACTTGAAAAATCAGCATAATTTAGATCACATACGAGGCAAAACACTTTTGGTGAAAGGGAGGGAAATGTAGTCATGGAAAAAGACTGAAAGAAGCCGAATATGGTGTCGAATGCTGTAGAAATGTATACACTGAGAAGAATACAGGCAATGACAATTTATGACAATACAGAATGAAGTGATTAACATATGAATGAATGTAATGTTACGGCTGATGTGTTGAATAAGATGAAAAAGAGCACTCTGAGATGGTTTGGGCACGTAGAACGAACGAATGAAGACATTCTAACAAAACCAATATGTAGTGCAGATGTGAGTGGAAGATACAGTAGGGGAAAACCAAAATAAATATAGTTAGATCAAGTAAACGATCGTTTGATATAAGTAAATGTAAAAAGTCAGAGGAACGTAGGAGCTGTATGATATAGAGGAGGCGAATATGTGTGTCACCCTAAAAAATCTGGCGTTCTATCATCTCTGTCTACCCCGACTGGGAGAGGATTTGAATGATACTTATTTGCTTAAAAGTACACTACAGAATGAAGAAAATGAAAATAAAAATTAATCGAAAATATTTTAAACATCCATATCTTTAGTCTTCTCTCATACTTCCCACTGAATTTTCAAATATGTTTCTTAAATATTTTACCTATCATCATGTTTGAACCACTTTTACACTATTTCGACTACACAGGTATTTATTTAGTTTTGTAAAACCTCATTAATCTAATAGCATGGTCGATAAATATTGTATTGTATACTTTCGTCGTATACAGTACAACCTGGTATAAGAGCAACCTTCGTAACCTTATTTGTAAAACGCATGTCTTCCATCGGGAGGGTTTCGGGTTTAATTGCTGGTACCCATTTTTTATTTAAAAAGATATCCGATTCCTGTTGGTACACATTTTTTTCAAAAACGTTTCCCTCTGGAAATCACTTTGTGGAGGGGGGGGGGGCTTCTCCGTGACCTAGTAGATAAGACGCTTAATTTCCACCCAGGGGTGTCGGCCTCAATAACCGATCGTACCCAAAAATAGTTCTAAAAAGGTCTGGGAAAAAAGTTCTTCCGGTAATAAGCTAGATTTGTACGAGTGTTGTTACCTGTTCACCTGCGGGGTAATATTGCCAACACGTGCGACGATGAACCATGAGTTCCATGCCTACTCCAGTAACTCTAAGCCCGAATGCTCGATTAATGTGGCCGAAGACAATATTATCTCACAGTCCCGCTTTTTTATATATCCGAATTATCAATTCGAATGTAAATAAATCAATATAGGTTTACTGATAGCAACATAGTATGTACATAATACATTTAAAGATACTTCAAGAACACATAAATTGCAGAGAATACATTAAAGAAAAGGTTTGGGCTCATCTAATAACATCTCCCCGGCCAAGATACACCCCACCAATATAAGGCGAGCTCAGCCACGGGGACACCAGATGTTTTAAGCCCACACCCTTGCACATTTAGAATAAGAAGAAGAGAAGAAAAAAAACACAGAAAATAAATAGATGGCAGAAAAATACCTTCAAGAGAGAAGACATTAAAAGGCCCGGGCTCATCCCACAAACATTCCTCCGGCCGAGATACACCCCACTAATGTAGGGCGAGCCCGACCGCAAGGACATTAGGAGGCTTTCAGCCCTTACCCTAGACTAAAAAATATATCTAGACTTTAAAAAAAAGACAAAATTAATGACAGAAAACAAAACAAAAAGCAAACCCACATACACCACCTTAGGTCAACTGTCAGCAAGAACGAAAAAAAGAAAAGCCTCAAAGGAATCCAAACTTTAAAAAAGTAAAAAAGACAAATGGGAAATGACGTTCACACATAAAAAAAACACGACACAATACATTGAAATATATAGTTGAGCAGTAATATAAAAATGAATGAGAAGATAACGCACAAATACGCACGCACAATTCCCGATTCACCGCCAGTGAAAAGAGATAAAAGAAATAAAAAAAGCAAAAAAAGCAAAAAAAGAGACCTATTAACCACTAAAAACCCTATTAACCACCCAGAAGATAGCACTTTAGAGCATCTTTGAAGGTACAACTATTCACCCGCTCCTTCAAGGCCTGGGGCAATTCATTCCAGCATTTGCTGGCTGAGTATGAGTAGGATTCTTGTGTTGAATGTGTTGAAGGGTGACCGATATGAATAAAATGAATTTGCTTAACATACATATATTTGGTTGTTTGACAAAGATTGTCAAATAGCAATAAAGCCATTAGATTGTATGTTTAACGAAAGTGCAATACACGAACACTAAAAGCACTACGTACTGATTAAACTAAAAGCACTACGTACCGATATGAATAAAATTAATTTGTTTAACATACGAGTACGTATATCAAATAGCAATGAAGCCATTAGATTGGACCATGTTTAACGAAAGTGCAATACACTAACACTAAAAGCTCTACGTACTGATTATAAATAGGTCCTTACAAATCATCCCAATGAAAACTTTCATTGGAAGGATTTAAATTTTAAGCCATTACCATCTCAGGTTTAATCTACCAAGTCAGTATACTTGATTGAATACGGTAACTCGCACATATCGCAATATCACTCAACCACAAGATAGACTCATATTATTACTTGTTGATATATTCTTACAAGAATCCTATTCATCATTTTTATTACTCCTGGTACTTATGGTGTTAAAACATAGAGACTATTCACACCGCTGGCAACCGCCTTAAACTCTCATTAAGCACACTTAATAACTCACCCTGGATGTAGTTAAGTTAGAGTTTCGGCACCAGAGTTACTCTCAACTCCCTCTCTTCAAATTCTATCTGGCTAACTATCGTAATAAAAGGTTGAAAATGTTGCTCTTGCGATAGCTTATTAAGATTAATAAAGAAAATAGAAGTGTCTGTGGTAAGAACGGGCGGCAAACAATTTTCACATTCAAAAGGTTATGCAAAATACTCGTATATGCTATTTTTTACTACAAATCTAAATCATGAGAATATATATGTATGTTATACATGATCACACATGATAAAAATGAAAAATTGCATATATTGTTGTGGAAATCCCAAACGATGTATTATCTCAATGTTGAGCAAAAATGATTGTTGACATTTTCTAAATAGCCGCAATTAAATTGCTGTTCATTTAAAAAAAATCAGACAATTTGACCTTCCTACTTCTTTTGCGTCATGATTTCAATGCTAAGGAACATGACCCTCACTGAAACTCTTACTATATGTTGTGAACATTATTTCCCAGACCTCTCGGAATTCCGATGTCCGAAGAGCCTATGTCAAAGGCAGGCCTGTAGCACTCTTCGCCTGCGCACTCGAACGCATAGGCAATCTACCTCTGCTCCTGCGACCCTCCACATTTCCAGTTGCCATAGTATTTTCATCTTTGCGTGAAATGTGACCGAGGAATGTGTTGAGTATATAATCTTAATAGCCTATTTTAGATGTTAGGTTATTCTGATGCATAGAAATTTGTTCATCGTCCTGTCCATGAAACACCCAGCAATCGTCTCTCACATCACATCTCGAATGAATATATTCATAATATTTCTCACTTCTTAATTAAGTGCTCAAGTTTCTAAAAGAATATTGACAAAACCAGAGCTAAAACAAGATGTTTTTCATTTCTCCAGAGATGTGTATGTTTCTCCAAATCAGTATTTGCTTTGACATAGCACATTTCACCACACTAGTTTCTAATATACCTTATTTAAGGGATTAAAATTAAAGAGCTTAAAACTATAAGATTTTAGAATACTTTATAAAAAATAACTTTCTTCTAATGTGGTTCGTATATTATTGGAAAGAATATATATTTCAATAAATATTTTTAAAGAAGATTATTTAATTTTACGCCACGTCTTAAAAACATATCATTAAACTGAAATTAGGAAATTAAATCGAATTAAGAATACTTGACATAATATAAAATCTAAATAAATCGTTAATTTAAATAATTTTTCATACAATGTGAACATACTCGTATAATAGGATCACTCCCAGTCTACGATGTATAAAATCTTTCTAGAAGAGTAAATTGTATCCACTCATTGATAATGTTTCCCTAAAATATTCACAAGCAACAAGCCAGATTAACTCATACCCGTCTCATCGTATTAGGATCTGTTACCCTGGCGGGATATATTTATTGTTTTTCGGTTTAGCATGAAGGATAAGGACTCTCGCTGAAGCCTTTAAAGCAGTGGCCTTACAATGACGGTACATGAAGCGATTAAATTCGGCCGGATTAACTCTCGAATTATTATTTAAAAAATCTTAATTCATTTTTTTTTTCAATTTGAACACTTAATTAAGCATTATAAGAGAAAATTATGATTGCGAATTTTATTTTATATTGTGTTTGCATTATGAATACGTTTCATTTTTATTTACTTAAAAATTAAACATGTATAGAAGTATCACATAAATTATTTTCAATCAGTTTCGTTTTTTTTCTCAAGTAAAAAGTATTTTTAAAAAGTATTTACTTTTTCACAATTGTTTATTTCTGTATTCTTGTGAAAAAAATAAAAATAGATAGTTTAGTACACTCGTATGTTAACGTATACTCTTATATCCAATAATAAAATACCAAGTAACTAAAACCCGATATCTTGTATTGTATAGATACTAAGAAAGTTAAATACAGTACAAAAACTTTAAAGTAATGGTGGTTCACACTTTTTCCTATTAATTTAAAATAATCTACTATATCATACACGGTGCTTTATTCCATACAATTTATATTTTTTACAGATTTTATTTAATTGGTTGATTGCATATAAAAATTAAGATGTTATTTTGAAGTTGGCGTCGACTATGCGTGAAATAAACAAACAAATTTAAGTGCTTGCTCTACAAAAATACATATTGCGTGACATTTTGGGATCGTGTCTAGCAACTATAAGTGTTTCTTTGCCTTTTTTTACACATTTGTGTCTTTATTAATAAGCGAATAGAATCGAGGTGTAGAATATAAATGGATTAGCTTGAAATTATATTTTATTCACGTTTATTATGTTTTTCTTTTGGTTTAAAACCACTGCCTTGGAAGGGTGAATTCTCTATTGACAATCTGAGTTAATAATAAAGCAAGTCGAGTGGAAAATTGCGGAAACTCATTTTTTTCTTGAGAGCTTCATGTTATCTCAGGGCCTTTTCAAACACAAAAGGGGATTTTATCATAAAAAAGTATTTGATTGAACATTTTTACAATATTTTTTTATATAATATCTCTTAGCGTTTATGGAAACTAATGTAAGTTAATATTGTCGAATGTTAAGCTTTTGGGAAACATTTATTTTACAATAATATAATGTATTATATGTTAAGTAAACCCTAAATAAGTTAAGCTCCGAATATCAAACATACATAACTTACAGTAATGTTAAAAACATCATTGAGAAATTCGTCACGCAGACCCCGAGAAAATCGTAACATGCGAGAATGCTGATAAAAAATGTTGGTAATTAGGGAAGCACTACATGTAAAACTAAGGTTTTTCCACAGAGATTGTGTTATATTACACTTCCATTGTAAATACTGTAACTTATAGAGCCTATTATAATGTAGAATTTTTTTCCAACCAACGAAAAAGGTATTTAAAAGCCTTTAAAACATGTTTCTGTTACCATCGGGAATATAACCCGCAACCCTCGAGTTGTAAGACAAACGTTCTACTAACTAGGCCACAGAAATCGTCAGCGATACCTACTATGTATCATCCACATTAGACCTTATTTCAACTGAATTTATTTAATGGTACATAATTTTTTCTTTGAAATTAAATTTACGTAATTTTTTCTTTGGAATTAAAAAAAAACATTTATCTTCTTCTTCCACCACATTGTCAGCATCAACATACTGTGTCCTTCCCAGGTGGATAAATTAAATTTTATTAATTTGAATTACTTGAGTAAATATATGTTCTCAATATTCAAAATCGGAGCGCTGTTGAAGTAATACTTTATTCATAAACGTCGCGTCTATTTGATTATTATTATAAAATTGTAATCACAAAATTAGTCTTAAATAATTCTGAAACTGGCTTATTTCTGATGGGCATGTAACTTTTATTGATTTCTAGCATCTTTTATGATGTGATAATGAAAGTAAAATATGAAACATTGAAGCAAGTTAATAACTCGGCTATTTAGGTAGTATTATCTCAGATTATACAAGAATTGAGAGGAATATTGAACGATGTAGCAAAAGAATTTTAGTATCAACTTTGATGTATGAGAGTGAAACGTAAAAAAATTGTAGAAATGTGTGCACTAAGAAGAATACATGGAGTGACAATGTATAACAGAATACGGACTAAAGTGATTAAGAATGAATGTGAGCTTTAGGATTAGTGAAGAAAGATTAACAAAACAAATATACAGTACAAATGTGAGCGTGGTAAAGGAAGACCAAGAAAAGTATTGTTGGATCAAGTGTATGATATTTTGAACGAAGGAAATTTAAAAAATCAGAGAAATCCTAGGAGCTGTATGAGAAAGTATATAGTTGTAGAAAATGCGAAAGATGGGTGTCGTGATAAGAAAGTCTGGCGCTCTTTCCTATCTGCCTACACTGACAGGGATGAAGCGTGATGTTTGTATATTGATGCTGTGGTTCCTCGAATTTTCTTCACAGTAATCTCTCTCCGCAAGTTGATACCGGGCTAAAAAATATAAATGAATCAAATCAGTTTGATAACATTATTGAAATGTAAACCTTTTATTTGGTTTCATAAACTAGACAAATCTATAATCTGTGTCTTCCTCTAAGTGTTAGAGATATGAGTGGCGTGTGCAGCTTAAGGAAGCACTTGAAGACTTCTTGTGAAAGTCTTGATTATATACGAACACACACATACATTTCACTTCACCTACCGCCTATCTATCATGTATCGGAATATCTACAAAGGTTTAAAAAAAATTATCTTCCCTTGGTAAGTTTTCTGTGGTTTTCTAACCAAAAATGTTTTTCTAAACATATGCAGATGCGGAGAACTTCCATATCAAATGGCTGCAGCCACCACCTTTATATTATTTACATTCAACTTGTTTTTTTTTTTTGTAATATTTTAATCTGTCAATAATAGTGGAATGGAATCTAGAGTAAGTGCATCCTTAAAGAGAGTCTGATCTCTAAACGGCCCAATAAAAGCAGTTTTTTTATCATTATTATAATTATTGTTTGAGTAATTTATAACAGCTAAACTCTTACCGTTATTGTACAAAACACCATTTTAACAACAAAAATAAAAAATAAATATTTTGTAATTGTTTTTTTCTTAACCGTGCCTTTCCGTATTCAGAAACTAAAATTAATTGAAATTGTCCCCTTCGCGAAAATAATCTATTTGAAACACTTTCTGCCTTTGAAAACATAAAGTGTTATCCTTGAGTGTATAAATAGTCGTGAGAAGTGTCGCCTGAGAAGAAAAAAACATTTTTTTTTATTTACACTAACATCAAAACCTGATTGTAATTAAGTAGTTTGGGTTTTATTTTGAAGACTCCGTAATATATATTGATAATGAACGTTAGAATACGGAATGAAATGGTAGGGGATGAGTTTGAACTTGAGGCTGATGTGTTGAGCAAGATGAAGAAGAGCACTCTGAGATAGTTGAGTGATGTGTAACCGATAAATTAATAAAAATAAACAAAACATAGGTTGCAAATGTAAGTAGAAGGCGTGTGAGAGGAACACCAAGGAAAGCATTGTTGGAAATTTTGAAAGAAGGAAACGTAGAAAGGAACGCGTAGAATTGGAAGAAGTAAAAAAATATTATTTCAAGTGTGAAAAGTTGATGGTAAATGTTAGTTTATCAATAGCTATTCAAAAAAAATCCCAACAAACATTTACGAAACGTGCTCGCAATTTTCAATGTTTAATTTTTCGTTTTGCAAATTTGTATATCGTTAAATAGAAAATATTATTTTTTGTTTGAGCAACAAAATTGAAGTTTGCTTCGTTAAAACGTTTTACTTTTCGGGTCACTAAACAAAGTAAACCGTGAGACTCTCTAAATGATATGTCAGCTGAAGAGACAAATTCTTAGAGATAGCAAAAAATATATTAATTTTTAGGGATAGCAAAACAGAGATAAATTCTTAGGGATAGCAAAAACTGGATCGAATATTGTATAAAACTGTATTCGTATTTTTTTTATTATTTCTAATTCTTGTTATAATTTCAATAATTCTTCAAGAATTGAACATATGTTATAACATATATTCAAAAAGGACTAACCTACATTACAACTATTCTGATATATTTCATAAAATGTCTCTCAGCATTGTATGGGCTTATATGGAACAAAAAAATATTTAACCGAAATTTAAGAATCAAATATATTTTTAAATGGCTTTTTTTTACTGTACAGTTTATTAGACAACATAGAGCTTCTACAGTACATAGTATAGATTTCGAGTATACATAACTTAATTTAGACCAGTGAAATTTTCATAGAAAATTACTTATAAAAATCCCCCCTGAAACGTGATACGAGTACAATTAAAAACATTTTAAATCGGTGTATAAATAAATAATCATTCTTTGTACACATATTATAACATATATACCTTTTTTGATTTTGCTTATCTCATATGTTAATTCATTGTTTTATATAATTTTGGTGAGATGTGTATATAACATAATAACTTTACTGTCTTTGAAAGTATGTCTCCATAAAAGGGTTTGCTAATAACTGCTCTTATTGTTTATGCCGTCATTCACTATCCATATAGTGAGGTTCTGGAAAAAGTTACCAACCAACGGAAGAATCGTTTGTCGGTGCCATATTACAAACAGAGATTGAAAAAAACAAGAAGTCCAGAAATTTTATGTTTAACCCCATTTTATCTTTCCTCTCCACAATTTCATCCTTTTTATGGAATGATTAAATTTACTTTTTTTAGTCGCTAAAACGTATCCAACGTTTATTTATTTATTGAACAAAAGAAACGTATAAACGAGGAAAATTTCCAGTATTTCTTTGTAGTTACACTCAACTCGAAGTTAAATTATTATACTCGTACAAATTTCCTTGAAAGCCGCTGAAAGTTTTGGAAATTCCTAAAAGCAAACAGACCAAATATTAATATTACCTCACCGTTTAGATTTTCATTTCAATCCTTGAACTCTCACTTTGAAGCTGTAGACCAGTTTAAATAGTTATTTATTGAGTATTTACTTTACTTTGTAAGTAATATTAGTAGATTGGAGTTCTACTCGACCATATGGAACCCAAGAGAAATCCAGAACTCCGTGATATGAAACTCCGCGAGTATAACAAAGATTTCTACGGAACCTTCATCACGGGAATGTGAATTTTACACATGTATTTATCCCAGTGTTTTAATGGGTATGTATGACTTGCTTTTACTGCTTAAACGTTGGAAAAAAATCTGCCTGTTCGTATACATTATCAACAGGAAAAATAGTGAACTCCTTGTTGATTGTCAAACTTTAGTTTAATATAAGAATAGCTGAGCAGTTTAACATACGAGTAACTGAGCTATTAAGAACATCTCACAAGTATAATTTTTCAATATTGAATGATTTTTTCAATATTGATATCTTCTGTATCTCGGTAGATAAATTAAAGATTGAATGTCTTAATAAACTTCGCTGGCATTTGCCTTTATTCAATCAACAATTAATTAAATAAAAGATAAATTGTGTTGAGAGTACACGATTCAACGACCTTCGTTCTTTGCCTGTTTCAAACAGTGACTCAAAAAGCATTATATTTCCTGGTTCCCCCAATATTCCCTCCTATACAGATATAATTGTTATATTTGAATCGTAAAATTACTTCTGTTTTTCGTTTTTGCTAAAACCATTTATTTATCTTATAATTTTCTGTGTGTAAAACTCTTTTACGCAACGATGAGATTGCTTATTAGCGATCAGCACGGTAAATTGTTGAAGATATTAAACCCGTCAAATTGTACACTAAACCATGAAATGTTGTAATCATTAACACTCATATTATGAGAAAAATATGACTAATCTGGTAATACAAATCCAAGATACAATAACATTAAGCAGTTTCTATATTTATTAATAAGCATTCAGCTTAATCAGTTGAAAATTTAAATTGTCAAGAATTGGCATTTGTTTTAATTATTTTTATTTTATTGATTCATATAATTTCATAGTGACTTAAATTTAGTGGCACAAATCATCCTAGTTTGGGTGGATTGATTATTATAAAAAAGGGTTCTGCTTATTTTAATATTTGAATATCATACAAATAAAACAAAAATAATATTTAATCGCTAGAGAATCATTTTCAAATCTTTTACTATTTCAAAATTAATTGAGAAAGTTTCAAGTTTATTAGATTCCAAGAAATTAAAGCTAATAAAAGACAAAGCGTTCTAAGTACAATTATTTTATATCGGCATTTAGTTTCTATTTTCCAAGAAATCTCTTTGTTAACAAAAGAAATTCGGTTATTTTCCATTGCCAGATACCAAAGTCTTGATAGTTAATTTTTATAAAACTTCTAAATAAGATATTAAATTTTATATACTTTTTTTACATTATATATTAAGAAAGACCTCCAAAATATGGTAAGACGCTTGTTATTCAACCCGTAGGTTGCAGGTTCGATTCCCGTTAGAACCAAGGTTTTTTTTTTTTTTTCCAGTATTGTTTACAAAGCCTCATTAACATTTTTTGTGGTTGGTTGAAAGATATTGCCACATAGCAGCCAGCCAGGTATTTTAAAGTTTGAGCTAGGTGCTTATTTTACTGTGAGCTTTCTCACGCGGTCAAGGGGGGGTCAAAAAGTATCCGAAAAATCTGTCTTGAAATATCTCTATTAAATAAAATAAGCACGCCGTTTTGTACTGACTCGGGGTGAATCCAAAGATAATTTTTAAGCATGCAATCATGTGAAGATATTGAATGGCAAGCGTTTATAACAAAATGTTCTTGTTACAAGGAATTGAATCAAAGATTTTCTTTTTAATTTACATATTTAATTATGAAAAAAAGTGGCGATCCAATGTAACGCTAACAAAATAAGAAAGTAAGTAAACTGCGGAATGCAGGTTCAAATCAAAGCGTCAAAATAGGCCAACGTGTCCTTATGGTAAAACATTTATATTTCATCATCATATATCGGGTTTAATTATACCTGTATATGGTTATTAAATAAAATTACCTCAATCTGGTTATTTTACATTGCTTCCTGAAGACTTCCGTAGTCGGTGCGATGCTTTACTTCAACTCGGAGATTTTAGGTTCGATTCACGAAACTCCCAGGTAGAAGATCTATCATTTTATTGAATATTTATTTGAAACCTATCTGTCTTATAACAGATATATGCCTAGTTAGAAATGTGACTGTTTAATATATTTAATTGTGAAAATCAGTATAATAAATAAGGCCAAACGACTTCCATTCGGGGGTGTTGGGTTCGTTTCCCGATGTAACCCAAAAAAAATACCACTCTAGCAATAATACTCGCACGCGCCGAGTGGTAAAACACGTTCAATGGTTAAACGCGAACTCCTTGCTTACTTCAATGGTTCTTCGCCCTCGGGGATCGATTAAGGAGTCTAAAGACAAAATTGCCTCCCGTCTACGCTCCTTAATATGTTTCAACCACAAATTTCAATATTTTGAAAAGTACCGTACGAAAAAAGAAGGATCCCTCGCTTTTAATATAATAACTTTCTAACTTTGGTTAAATTAGCAAACAATGATTTGCCACAAAGAGCATTGTTTTTAATTTATTCTACAGGGTGTCGCACAAAAATATCCACAATGTTAATGATTATAAAGTCTGTTTTTTATGATGATTTAGGAACGGTTGTTCCTTAAAGGAGAGATGATGAGGATGATTGTTGATAAATAAAAACTCGTCGAAATCGGAATGTGTAAAGAGGAATTTTATTGACAAACGTCGGTATTTATAATGTTTATTGAATGTGTGCGGGAATGCGCACGCGATATATCTTTGTCTCGTCTCTGCGTTTACAATACGTTTGTTGTCGCGTGTAGGTATTCTTTTTGTTTTGGGAGACAGGCGCAAAAGATGTGTTGCTTTCTCCTTTCCTCATGGAATGCGCTCTCGGTTGGTAGCGAGTTGAATGACCGACGCGTGGACTTTGTCCATTGTTGTCTCGGATTGTGAAGGTGTGCAAAGGTCGTCTCGTGGGTTCAGTGACCGCGCATACGGTCGCCACAGTGAATATAAATGTACGTTTTGTTACTTAGTGGATACTCTTTTTTGCGATATTCTGTATTTCATTTTACATTTGATGCATACAATACGAGTATGTTACACAATTACCCCAAATGCATGTACAAGGAAACATTCGAATATATAAAGGCTAAAAATAATAATTATGAATAATGATAATTCATGCTGCCCCGTGAAGTGTCTCGGTTATGTTTAAGTTTATTAAGGAGTTCAATTCTCTATTTATGTATCGAGATATTGAAGATATTAATATACAACAATATGAGGAGTGGCGCTCTTAATCGCTCAGTTCGTGTATTTTACCTTCGTTGTATACATAACAATCTAGAAACTGATTTCCACGCGGTTATTTATTCCAACCTACCAGAAAAGGGACGACCTCAGTGGCCTGGTGGTAAGACGCTTATCTGCCGATCCGGAGATTGCGGGTTCAATCCCCGCTGGAGTCCATATTTAAAAAAGAGGAATTCCAGTGTGGATTTCACTTAGGGGCCCATTAAAAACATTTCTAGTTGGTTGGAATAGATTGGCTCATGACAATGATCTCGCTGCGTTTTAAGTGAAAAGTGGTAAGAAAACCAGAGATTGATTCTTTTTAATTTTTAATAATCATATTGTTAACCAACCAAATGATAGTCGTAGAAACAAAAGTCTTTCTTGAATTTTCCGTGTATTAAAATATTTTTTTTAAAGAAATAATTGGACAAATTTTATTGTATTTCCACAATATTATTCATACAAAACATTAAAAAAACAACAAATAATATTCATCATTGACAATGCCATAAAATAATTTAAAAAAAAACTAGTAAAAGACAAACTTATCATAATAACAAACCCCACCCATACAATTGAATTTATTTACCCCGGCAAGAACAACTTCCCCACATAACGTAAGTAGGTCAAAATCACACGAAACTCCATATCATGCCCTTATTGATTGCCCAATATGTCCAATCTGGTTATACACTGTACAATAAAGTTATACGCCTTATTGCACACTGTAAATGTAAGCAGTGTTATGAAATAGAAAATAAACTGATACAAGACGAATCCAACACAACAAAGCAAAACCATGCAATGCAATCAATTTATCCCGGCAATAACAAATTCTTTACTTTATTTTTTTAGTAGGAAATGTCACATGAAAATCTTTACAATACTCATATCAATCAATGGCCCAAACTGTACACTGAAAAACCTTATTGTGCAAGAGTTGTACAAATAAATAATTTGTTGTAACCACTTGACTATGAAAATAAATATTTTGCCGGATGGGCCTACAAGGAACGTGTAACATGACAAGTTGGACTAGTTAAATCCGGACTGTTAAAATATGAGCTGATAATCGAAAAATAATGTGAGTCCAAATATTTTTCTCCTGTCGAATAAGATTGTAAGACTCGTCACTTTCAACGATAGATAAAAGTCCTATTCAGTTTTTGTTATCTTCAACGAATAATAAAGAGAAAAAAACGAGAAATATATAATATAAGAAGCATAGTTTAAACATTGTATAATATTTTAGACACATATAATGAAAGGTTACTAAAATTTAATCATTGAAATGTCATAACATAATACATATGGTTAACAAAAGAATGAGTCAGAAATAATTTAAACACTGAAAATTGTCTTATTAATCGAAGTACCGTCTATTAAAGGTTGAAATATAGGGAGCACTTGAAGCTTCATATAAATTATCGATATACGGATTTCCCTTTTGTTGTCGATGAAATGAATTGGTGGGTTTTTAGAATCCACCCCGTTTTATGGTCCTAAAGACATCCATTCAACATAAAAACTTCTATCAAACGTAAATCTTTTTCAGGGCAGCCTTAAACAAAGATTGACTGTCAAATGCCTGCTAAAATAAAACATTTATCAGTTTTTTATTTTCTAAAATGATTGATAATTTTTAATGCTTAGTCAGTCTCCTGCTATTTTATAAACGAATTGTCTTCTTTTTCTTCTTCTTCTTCTTAGCTCTATCCCATTATGTGGGGTCATCTTTCAAGTCCCCTCTCTTCAGAATTACCTATTGTGGACAAGATCCCTCCCCACTTTTGTCGCTCGGATGTCCTCCTACACACCATGTATCGGTGTATTTTCCTTGGTTTTTTAAAGGGTTTGTATTTCAATACAACCATTTTGCTAACAATGTGTATTTAATTTTATTAAATACAACATATTTTACTAACGACCTCTATTTAATATATTTAAATGCAGTCCATTTTATAAACAGATTGTGTTGGAACTGTAGAATATCCAATGACGCAAATAACCAAAAAGGGGAAAAAACTACCAATTTTATTATGCACAAAACATTCTACAAATGAGCTATGGATACATTGTAATTAATTTCATTAAATACAAAACATATTACAAATGAGCTGTATTTAATTTCTTCAAATACAATCAATTTCATACAGATTGTATTGAAATAAATAAACCATGGTGCAATTTCATTGACACAACACATTTTACAAACGAGATGTATTTAATTTCTTTCAATAAGACCCATTTTATTAACGCATCGTATTTAATTTTTCCAAATACAATAAATTTTATGAAGGAATTGAATTTAAAGAAATAAACCAATTTGTATTTAATTTCATAAAATACAAAACATTTTGCAAGCGGGTTGTATTTACTTTCTTTAAATACAACCCATTTTATTATGGCATCGTATTTAATTTCTTCAAATACCATACAATTCGTTTTTTAAACTGATTGTATTTGAACGCAAATAATTTTATAAACGGATTTTAATTGAATACAACCCACATTATAAACGGGTTATATTTGAAGATAAAACGTTCATTTTATTCCTAACATGATTTTTTTTTAATATTGAAAAATACGTAATGAAAGCAAATAAATGACTGGTTTATTATTTTTTATTTCCACTAAACATCCGATACATTCTAGGTCAGTAATAAAACACTCTGAATTTTCTCACAGAACAAGGACACTAACTGTCAGAAATATTATTAATACGTGTCGAAATGTTGGAACTGTAAAATATCCAATGACGCAAATAACCAAAAAGGGGAAGAAATTCAGCATTGTGTTACAGGATCAGCGCAAATGTACTTGGCGTATTTCCAGAAATATCCAAGATCTCTCAGTGTGTAATACGAGGCTTTATGTTAGTGCCCGAATCAATAAATTGTGACCTTTATTACACGAATAAATATATTGGTAAGTTTATTTCAGCATGAAATTTAATTTTGAAACAATACGATATTTCGAAATATTATATCATTATTAGAATTATAAGGCTTTAAAACGTCAGAGTAGATCTCAATTTCCTTGACTGGATCGTTTGTCAAATTTATTTTTATGAATTGGTATAAATAATTTATTTAAAACTGAGCAATTCGATTATGTCTGTAGTGTCACTTGCAATCGATACTTTTTGAGCCCTCATTTATAACTAGGACAACCACCGTGGAAAAGTTGGTTATTAGCATATGGTATGCTAGTCGGAAGTTGCGCACAAATTTTATAAAAAGGTTCCATTCTGGTTTACATTTAAATTCTCTAATAACTTTTTGTATTTAACTATCGCTACATACGCTATTACAACCTAGCATATTTGTGGCCATATATATGGCAAACTCGCCAAAGCTACTTTTAAATGTAGAGTAGCATGCTACACTAGTATGCTACGTAATAGGAAATAACGGCTACTCTTGGAGTGAATCGTACTTCTTTTACCCAGCTACGAGCTCGTACTCGTACTTAACTCAGCATCTAAAAATACAGTTCACACTCCCTATATAAATACACGGAACCTTTTACAATTAAAATTTTTCCAATATAAATTTGTGAACTGCAGTTGTACGTTGTAATTCATCAATTGTGAGTGTACGATTGAGTAAATCCATATTAGATGTTTTTAATGTAGTTATTGTTCAGCCTGAGCATTTCTTTAATCTTAGATCTTAACTTGGGGCTGTTTTTTAGCCTAACCTAAGTATTCATTTTCAATTGTTATCTGTCCTATAATATCCCCATGAGAGATTTTTTTAAAATTTATTTAAGTAATATTTATAAATGTTGTACTGTTGGTTACTTTTGTTGTGCATTAGTATTTTTTAGCATCATGTATTGAATGATATATGTAACATTGATTGTAACATTTTTTGGAGGATATTATGGAAGGGACTGAGTTATGCAAGGGACAGTATTGAGTCGTTTATTGTGTTTAAAAAAATCTGTTTCTCACATTGTTTTATGGCCTAATCCGTATTGTTATCCTTGCATTATATTTTTATTTCACTATGTCGACTAAGATCTACTAACATAGCTTATCCAGTCAACTTGACAACCTCAGATCGCTAGTTTTATAAGTAGTGATTGTTTTTATTAATTTGATATATATCTGTTTCCACGACCCGTCGACCTATTTTATACCAAATGACTTTTAAACAAGGATCGGCTTCAATGCACACAGATAGAATTTATACATTTAAGAATTATCGATAATTGCAATATAATGCGAAAAGTACATTTTAATAACCATGAACAAACTTCTAGAATCTTTCTAAATTTTTCCACTACAAGAATTGTTTTCATTCATTCTTAAAATGTTGCGATTCAGATATTTGATTTCCTAATTATTGGCTGTAGTTTTTTTTAATATCTAGTAAAAATATATTACATTTTTAATATAAATTTTAAGTCAAAAAGCTTAAAATAAAATGTTCAATCAACCTTGTTTGAAGTGTTTATTAATTCAAACTAGTCTTAATATCTACGTAAAAAATCATGGGGTGTCACTCCAATCTGGTGATGGTTGAATTCTTTGTACACCAAAGCATCACATACAATGATACGCATAATATTTTGCGGTTTACTTGACTTGGCTTTAGAACGATATTTCTGCTTCATTCAAGCACCAGTTGTGCTTCATCCTTAACAATATTTCAGAAAAAAGTAAAGAAGCATTATTTATATCAAATTATTAATCGCCCTTAACTCCTATATAATTCATGTCCTGACCCCTATTTTTCTTAATATTTATCTTTTAATTTAACTTTTTATCAAACATTATTTTTATTTACTGTGTTTAAGACACGGTCATAAATTCCCATAATTATTATGAAACAAAAACTAGTTGGTTGAACGAAATTGCTTCAAAGCAATAAATCCGCCAGGTGTGTTTGCATAAAAATGTTAAATAATGTAGGTTATATTTAAAAAAAATTATGAACATTGCCCTGAGGATAGCTTATTGTAATACGAAAATTCCCTTTGATATTACATATTTTTATTATAATACTAGCTGTACCCGGCCACGCGTTGCTGTGGCTCAGTCTGGTTAAATGGAAAATAAAGAAAAGAGAAAGCACACGTTTCTAATATGTTTAATTTCACAATGCTTGTGGGTATACAATATTTTTTATGTCTTTCAGCCACTCTCAGTCTGTCGCGTTTATTGCCGTGCTCGCAAATGATCGCATCACTCCAAGAGGTCAATTCACGATATGATTTGAATTCAAATGAAAGATCGATTGCACTGAAAAAGAAGAAAGAAAGTTATAACAAAAACATATAAAATTGCGAAACATTAAAAAAGGAACTGAATAATATTGTTAAGTTCGTAAACGTCTTTGTTCTTGGCGGCAACAATAGCTCGTTCACTCAGCCAATCGTGATTCTTATAATTGATTTGAATATTGGTAAATACTTTTTCAACCAATTCTTCTTTTGATGTCACAATCACTGATACAGCAGTATTTTCGCAAACGCGTCATTTTGACATAACGTGAAGAAAGCATTTAACGTTGTAGCCGGTGGATTCAGGGCTATTTGTTGCACATTTGCAGCTCTGAAATAAACGCGTTGTCCATTTTCTAGATGTACTGCTAAGTGAACAACAGCTGGACTTCATTCATGTATGGGAAATGAAAGATTTCGCCATACAGCTTCATTGCTGCTTATGTATCTTCCAGCCTGATACTGTGCGATTTCATCGATATGTATGACCGCATTCCCATCCCGCATTCTGGTTGCACGCCAAAAACTACCATGTAGCTGCCTTTATTCACGTATTGTACTTACAAATGTATTTGATCGATTTAACGGGGTTACAGTATTCCACGTTTATGTGCGCTTTGTATGTTTTTGATAGCAAAAGCGAATATGCAATAACCCAATGGTTGTCTACTTTGATGTCACCATTTCACATTTGTATGGTTGCTAATTTCCCGCCATCTTCTGTTGATCTTCTTCTTTATAAAGGATATCCATCGTTTCCTGTAACCGTGTTGGATACTAATGCTCGAGGATATCGCTTAAATCATTTTCCGTCTATCATGCATGGTGAATTTGGATTCAGTGTACCGCAAGGTCCATGTATCATATATTTCGTCACAACTTCATGCAAATCCTTATCGACGTCGGCATCGGGTATTTCAGCGCACATTACATTGTCGATTTCGTTTGAAGTGATTTTGTTATAGAGCCAGATTAGTACTATATGTGCATGTGGCCATCCTCTCTTTTGCTATTCCACTGAGTATATCCAGCAGCGCACAGACCGAAACACTTCATGTTTTACCATGAGCTGTTGTATATCGTCCCAAGCTGAATTGCATTTGAATGTAGTGAATAGGTCTGGACACCCGTAGTGACGAACATACGCAATTGCATATTGAGCATACTCATGCATATGACGTGGACTGCCTGTATATGAAGATGGCCAAATCGTTAGTCTTCATACGTTAGTTGTATTACCGTCATTTACAACTGTATCTCGCAAATGAACGTATTCTTCAGAGCGAAGCTTGGTCTGATTCAAACGAATGAATATAAAACTAATTAAAAAATCTCCATTTCTATATACGATTTGATATATTTTGAAATATAAACGTATAGATAAAATTAAATTCTATATAAAAAAGATACTTTTGATATTCCTAATGACCTATTTCAGCCACTATCAGCCTGTCGCGTACATTCTGTTGAGAACGAACCAGTTCTGAATCTGCAGAACGCGATCGCCGTGCTCCCAACCGTGCATCCTCAAGTCTGGCTACACGTCGTTCTGCTGCTTCCTCGAAATTGTGAAACATTAAGTTATGACACAGTGAAATTCATCCTGGGGTCATATCAACCTGCACCTTTCCGTCCCCAATTTCCAGCAATTGATGTGAGAATATCTCAGCTGATCGATTGTTTTGCAGCTGGACACGCATTTGTCAAATATTTGTCCAATAGGAGTATTGTTAAGGAAATACAGAGATAATTGGAACGAATTAAATGTTAAGCAAAGAGAGAGATTATTGGAATTAATTAAATGTTAAGGAAAGACATTGCAAACTACGCACGAATTAAATTTGGATGTGACATGTTTGGACGCGTCATTAATGAACAATAAATATCTATTCTAATAAATAGCAAGTTATTTAGGTAAATACATTAAAAAAAACAACAATGATGACAAATTAATACATCTTGTTACAAATAAGCAAAAATTTGTCAGTTCGTTTAAAATAAATATGACGTTTGTCAAAAATGTACATACCAGCATCACGTTGTCTCTGTGAAGCAAATAATCGCGTCACTCCAAGAGATCAATTCACGATATGATTTGAATTTAAACGAAAATCAATCAACACAATTAAATTTTATCGCTAATTGAACAGAAAAATAAAAAAATAAGTTAAAAAAACTAAGTGAAAAAGATAATCTTAGAGGTAGGTATGTTAACAACGCACATTATGAAATGAAAATGGCGGATAAATTAGCGCAGATATTTATTATTGTTTATTATAAAAAATAAAAAAAAATAGTTTTTTCATCGAATTAAAAGAGACTTTCTTGAATTAAATTCCACAGAACCATTTCCTAATCCTAAAAAAAATCGTTAACAAATCGAAAAAAAGCAATGCATAAAATCAACTTTTCCTAGGAGCTAAGAAGTTTCACTCTACCACGCGAGAGTATCACGCATCTGTTTTTTTATACATATAAGTTATATTTATTTTAGCGATCCTCGATCTTTTTATACATGTAAGTTATATTTATTTTAGATCTCTTTATACATATAAGCTATATTTGTTTTAGCGATTATATTTATTTTAACGATACTCAAAATATTTCAAAACAAATAAAATTTTAGTTGGATATTTTTTACAAATTTAGTATTAGTTCTGCCAAATATATTTCCTGCGCTTGCGCTATAAAGTCTAGACTCAGCCATATTAAGATTTTCTCAAGCTGCTATGACACAATGGAACTTATCCTTATTAACACAAATTTTATTTTGACGTATCTTGGATTCTAACCTAATTTATCGTAGAATTATTATTCAACAGGAAATATTTATTATCAAACATAAAATTATTTTATATTTTATGTATATAGACTAAATCATTGAATATCAAATATTAATTACTAAACCTCGAAAATGCAATATGCTCAACTGTCATAATATTTTGACAGTTGATATTCAATATTTGATATCTTTGTCCCCGACAGGTTCGCCTAGGTAATGTTTTCTGATTTAAAAATTTTATTATATACACTGATATATATATATATATAAATAAAAATCAAAAAACATTTCCGTTGACGAATATTAACTTTACTCAAAATTTCAAAGCGATCGGTAGAGAACTTCCGGAGATTAGCTAGCAATAATTAACGAACATTTACATTTTTATTTATATAGATTTTCCTATGTTAAATAAATCTACCTTCTTCATCGCTGATTTTATTTTCATTCATGGTTAAACTTTCAAATTTTAGTTTTTTTATTTCTAGTATGGGTTTTAATTTAATTTTTGTATGTATACCTGCCCTGAGGATAACGAGTAGTATAACCTTTGATATTTTAAGTTCCCTTTGATATCGTATCTTTTTAGTGTTTGGTAAAAAATTATGGTAGTAACATGTATTTTTAAAGAGTTTACAACATTAAACCCATTTGCAGATTTAAAAAATCCTTTGTTGTTAAATTAATTTCAATTTAACATTTCTGTACAATCCGAAAAGGTTTTGTTAATCAATTTATTTTGATCAATACATAAATAATGAAAATTTAAAAAAGTACTTATTTCACGTCTGTCTCTTCAAAAATGAGCACACATTTGCTGCTTTTGTTGATTTTTTTAATGTGTTCAAAATTTGAAAGATTGATAGAAGTCTCTAGGTTCATATTTCTTTAAGTAACTCATTTAATATTAAAATTGTTGCGTGTCAATGTTTATTTTAGCTTAATGAGTTGAAATCTGCATTTTTTTATAATAATTAAAGTAGATATGTAAAGTTTTATAAGTCATAGTGAGTGAAAAGTATAATTGGAAAATAAATAAAAGTATCTGAACAAAATGCAACGGAAATACGTGCACCGAGAAAATGAAGCGAAGTATCGATATGAAAGGAAAAGAAATGTTTTTTTTAAGTATTACTGTGAGCTTAACACTTATGTGTTAAGTAGGGTGAAACGAGAATATAGGGGTTTAAAACATGACTTCCGCTTACAAATGTAAATGGACGTTGCGGCAGAGGAAGACCGAAGAAAATATAATTGAACCAAAGTAAATGAAATTTAAAAAAAAGAAAAGTGGATAGTAGCAAAAATGGAAGAAAATGTATTAGAAAATGTGATGGGGACGAAAGAATAAGTCGCAATTGGAAGGCCTGGCGCTCTACTTTCTTCAATAGATGAATGAATTAATGATATGGATGTTTTTAAAAAGTTTAAAATTTCCCAAACTACAAAATTTATTTTGAACTTAACAGAAATTGATTCAAGACTGTATATATGTTCACAAACGATGAGATCATTAATATTATTTTTTGCTTCTCTCTATTCTCTGACCTTTTATTGATATTGCGGGTGCCTCGTGTCTATTCCTGACCTTCTGACCTTTTCAATAATTATTGTCTCCCACTCCTATCCAGCTGTTATCAATCTACCCGACGTCTCAATGAGCTCAAATTGCCAACTTAATTACCATCACTTAAACAACTGCAACTCCATTTAAACTAAAGAAAAAGTCCACATTTTGATTCGAAAATTCAACCGAAAAGTGTGCGCTTTTAATTTGTTCTGTTGAATCTTGAGAAAATTGATTTCAAGGATTTTAGTGGCTTCGAATCATTCTGAGTAGTCATCATCATCACCATCACGCCTTGTCCCTATTGAGGTAGGCAGAGAGAACATATTTATTTTCCATTTTATCCTGACACATATTTCGCTTCTGCCACTTTCATACATATTCACCTATTATAGAGGCTTTTCACTTTTCCAGAATTTGATTCATTTGATCGTACCACGTTTTTCTAGGTTTTACTAAACTTCTCGTACCTTCTATAATATTTCTTAAGCATTGCATCTTCTTTCAAAACACATTATTTCGTAATGTATTCATCTGTCTTACATTGTTTTTCCACATATTCTACGCAACGTTCTCATATGTACTGTATTTGTTTTACTTTCATCATTTTATAACCACGTACAATTTTCACTTGCATAACCTAATATGAGGACCAATATTCCATTATGAGCCAGTTTTTTTTTCTTGGAAGTAAAAATTATAAGATATACAGTTACAGTTAAACATGCAATTATAACAACGATACGTTTTTACTAATAAAACAAACGATAAATTACATGTCTCAATAGTTTTTTAATTCAAATTAGGTTTTGAATATCTCATTGTATTTTTTTAACAAAAAATATCTGCGCATTCACCCTATAATGTGTTCAAATGCTTAAATCAAAATATTGCAACTCACATTTTTGGACAAGCTCTTCACCCTTCAGTGAGTGATTTTCAAACATTTCCGTTTCACGGCGCCCTTAGTGTGAAAAAACATTTGTGCCTTAGATTTTTTCCCGGAGACCCTTTTTTCTTGGATACTAACATATGGGGAGTCTAACCCGAAACCCCCTTGTGAAAGTCAGGCGTCCTAACAACTAGGCTACAGAAGTAATTTTATTAAATATTACTAAGATTAACTTATATGTTTTGACATTAAAACAAACCAAGAACATATGTTTGTTCTATTATGTCGTCAACATATCCGCATTGGTAATGCGTGATAGGGAGATGCCGTCGTCTTTGAACCCATTGATTGAGGATTTAGAACCTTTTTTGAAAAAATTACCAGACCGACAACCATTTTTATTATATCATAGTTACTCTCAGAAATCAAACCCTGTTATCTTTAGATAGAACCAAATTGTTCTCAAATAAATCTAATCTGAATATTACAATAGCACTGTCAACCGAAATGATATCCTTTGTGAAATAGCATTTTTTTCTTTTGTATTAAAACCCTTTACCTCAATATTGAAAATCTAAACTTATCCCTTACAAGTGGACTCCGAAGGAGTTATTTCTAGTTTTTATTCCACCCTATTCGTTCTCCACAATGACATCTTGAAAAATGGTCCCTTTGAAGAAAATCGTAAAAAAAAATCTTATCACTCCTACTTCGGAAGTCGTTCCTCCACGCCAAGAGTTCTTAAAACGTTATAATAAAATATGGAGATACGTCAAGATAAAAAAATATATACAATATTTGTATGTTTGCCTTTCGTAGTTTTTTTAACCTCTCTCCAGTCATAAATCAGTTTTTTTTAACAAAATTAAGACATTGTTGTAATTTTTTAAGGAAGGTAAAATATCTGTGTTTTTATTTTATTGTTTACATTTGGTACAATTTTAACCCAGTAACATGAAGATTTTGTTTTTGCTAAAAGTATAAATATATAAAAGCATTATGACAGGAACAATGTTACTCATGCTTTCCTGCGAAATTAATTAATTATACCTACGTTAATTAAGAAATTTAATTCCTAATTTATCCACCGAGATGTGGAACATATCAATGTCAGAAAATTCATTCAACAAAGCAATTCAGTGTGCAAGTAGTAATGCAAATATTAGCTCAGTTCATAAATATGGCTTGGAAAACAATCTTAATTCACAATTAAGTAAATAATTGTCCGGTGCATTAAACAAAATTTGATATATGATAGGGTACAACAGTATTTTAGTGCCAATTTTAATGTATGGAATTGAAACGTGAATATGGAAAAGACTAAAAAGAGCCTCATAAATACTGTTAAAATGCGTTCACTAAAAAAAATATTCCAAATTATGTCATACATTGTCCTCCCATGACATATGGAATGAAGTGGCAAAGAATGAATTTGAACTTAAGGCTGATGAATTTAGTAAAATGAATTGAAGCACCCTGCGATTGTTTGGGCACGTGGAACGAATGAATGACGAAATACAAAATATATAAACCGTGTGAATTCGAGTGGAAGGCGTGATAGAATAATACACAATACCATAAAAAAGGTGAAATTGAATCAAGTGAATGGCATTTTGAAAAGAAAATATCAGAAGTAAGATAATACGTAGGAGCTGTATGAGAAGGTGTATGAATGTTACAAAGAAGTATAAGAGTTACGAAGATTAGTGACAATTTTCAAAAATGTTAAAAGACAAAAACACTGAAGCCCCATACTCTATATGCAGCAGATGTGTCTTATTACAAATTGGCTTACCATACATCGTTATCTCGGGTAACATCAGTCATAATCCCTTACTTTGTACAGTGCATTCGGTTAAACTCGTTACTGATAGTGGGCATTTATTGGTATTCGATGTCCTGCCTTAATATTCTATAAAATAATGAATCGGCAACAGTGTGAATGATAGAATAGCAATATGTTCCACTATCGGAAATATTTCAAGAAAAGCAAAGCTGGCTGCGTATAATGGAATATTATTCCTTACATTAGGATTCACAATAAAATGTGATGAAAGTAGGATAAATCCGGTAGATATGACAGCGTTGCGTATAATTTGTAAAAAAACAATGTATGGTAGAAAAAGGAATGAAGAAATTAAGAAAGATTTCGGATTGAAAGAAGATTCAGCGATGAAGAAGGAAGCATTTATATGATTCAGCTATGTAGAAACAATTGATTTACAAATTCAATCTATACATGTGGTCGTCATCGTCGTTACTGGGCCTCGTAGTCGAGAATTAAATATTTGGAAAAACCTACGTGACAACCAATTGACTCAAATAGTAAAATAAGGCAGAGTGAATATCCAGGACGAGGGATATGAACCTGACAGGAACGAAAGAGGCGTGATTTTATATATTTAAACATTACAAACCACATTTTTTTAAAACTCTTCAAACAGTGGGAGGTAACGTACGAGTACGTTCGTATATTGGTTCGCATAGGGTTGTGAGATGGTTCAGCTACGTAAAAGGAAGGAATGATTTACAATACTAATCTATATGAAAAGTACAGAAAGAACGAGTGGTTTTGAAAGGCCTAGAAACACGTGATACGACTAAATGAATCAAATTCTAAAAAACGGAATAGTGTAAAGGCTTTATAATAGAAGAGTTTACATACTTGCTAGGATCTCTTCTCCAGACATCCGCCACAATGTTGCATGTAGGAGTGAGAAATAATAAAAATATATTTATTTATTTAACACTTTTATTGCAAATACAATCTGGCGGGTTTATTGCCAGGCGGCAATCTCTTCCAGCCAACCAGACAAACGTAAACAAAGCAAGTTACGTGGTCGCATAAATCATTCAAATGACCATCCATCCCCACGAAATTCATAAACATATACGTGAACACATACCCACGAACCTCACAAAGGCGGACAATCATCCGAACATTATTTTTCATATAAAGTGAGATATCATCAATCAAAAGGAAAGGAAGGGATGGTGGAGAAGAAAGTAAAAGAAAAATCAGGAATGAAACACGTTATTTTACTGACTAAAAATTAAGAGTTTTTTCAGTCGCTTCTTAAAGCATGCCAAGGACGGAGCGAGTCTTATATTGGTTTGTAACTGATTCCAGAGTCTCACTGCATGGACAGAACAGGACGACGTAAAGAAAGAGGAGCGGTGAAGTGGAAAGGCCAATAAACAATCTCTGTTTGACCGTGATGCTAATCCATGATTGGAAAGACGCTGAAAATTTTCGGCAAGATAAGAGGGTGCGGCGGGACAGTTAAGGATATTAAAGTTTTTGTTTCGCTTTGTCACGTCTTGCCATGTTTTTTTTTATGTCGTCAGTCAGCCATGGGGCAGGTCTATGATTTAAGTAACTAAGTTTTAGTGGAGCGTGTTTGTCGCAGAGCTCTAGCAAAAATGTGTTGAATAGGTTATTTTATTATCTATAGTATCCAATCGTTCGATGGCCGCCCAGTCAACTTCGCTTGCATCGGAAAATAAGGCATCCCTATTGATGCGTCCAAAGCTTCTCAGGAATTTTCTCTCTTTTGAGAGTTTCGGAGCGCGGTTGATCAGTGAGATATACTCGTATATCAGATCATGATGCGAGAAGCCTGGAGCAATAATTTGTCCATGAGTGCGAATTCCAGAGAGATTTGAGGTAGTAATTAAATCTAGAAGGCTTTGGGAATTTCTTGTTATATGTGTACAGTTTAGGGGCATTATTGAGAGGTTCATTGACTATACGATTTTTAGGAGTTTATCAGATCGGTCGTCGTTTTTTTAAGGCACGTATTGAAATCTCCCTTTATGAGAGTGGTATTGAAATTAGGAGTATGATCTTCAAGAAGTTTTTCAAACTCGTCAAAATAATTATTATTAGGAGGACAGTATATGTATCACTCCGATGAGATATTTAATGAAGTTGTAATGAAGGGATATAAATAAATACTCTGAGCCTCCAGAGTAGGGAGCTTGGGATTGACAGATGATAGAAAAAATAATATTATTCCTCAAATACATGCAGACTCCTCCTCCCATTCTCCCCACCTTGTCTCGCCGAACTATATGGAATCCTGGAAGAGAAAAAAGTGAGTTTGATAGTGATGGCCAAATACCTTATCTATGGGACGAAAAATAGTGAGGCCAAATACCTTATCTATGGGCAAATAACACAGCTAAAGTTGAAGTCACGCAGAGTTTTATGACCATTCACAACCCTTTCGAAGGCTCGTCGGAAAGCTAGCCCGTCCATCCTTGGAGAGCTAGAACTAAAAGCCTTTGGATACAATTGTCGAAGTGCCTGCCTGGAGGTATCTTAATCGCCTCCACACCCACGTGGTAGATCAAAATATGATCTCCTCAGATGAAGGATTGGCGCAGGGAATCCACATCTTTGCATGTGTGCTGATATTCAATCAATGTTGCACCTTGTGGTTTGCCCACTGTGGCCTGTCAGCTGCTCAGAAAAAACCTGCTAAAAGTAAGTGCCATTACCAACGCAGTTTCATCTGATACGATATAGATCTTGAATTATCAATACCATTGGAATGGAATATTAGAGTATGTATGACGAGGTGTATGGACATGGCAAAAGAGAAAGTACATGTATACCAGGATAGAATAAAGTGAAAATCTATTGTCTGCCTACCCCAACAGAGACATGGTGGGATAGTGATAATAATAATGAGTAGTCAAGAAGATAATGATGACCTCTAGCCTAGTTGGTAAGACGCTCGTCTCCTTACCAAGGGGTTGCGTTGCGGTTTCAATCTCCGTCAGAATTCAGATTTTTAAAAAAAGGATTGCAGTTTGGTTTTGACTTAAAGCTTCTTGAACATCTTTCACGTTGGTTGGAAGATAATGTCAGATAGCAATAATCTCACCAGGTTGTACTGTAAACAACGTAAGTGTAATACAATAGAATATTTTTTACGTTACAATTCCCATTTTAAGCAAAATAATGCTTATTCAAAATAAATCATTCGAATTCATATATTTTTTATTATGGTATTGAACTTTTTAGAATCCATCCCAAATGTTTTCAACCTAAACAGCATCAAACGTCCTTTAAAAACCTTTGAAAAGCTTTCACCATATAAGTTTTTTAATAAAAATAAATTCTACAAGAGAAACCGTCTGTAAAATAACGTCCTTTTTTTCTCTAAAAGAATGGTTTACAAACGAGAAAACAAAGAAATATTTGAGAAATCAAAGACAATGCAGCCTTTGTTGCATCTCTGAAGCCAAATTAGAAAAAGAAAACGTTTTATGGCGCCACAAAGCCTTACAAAGTCTGCTATACTGAACTAAACTTAGATATAATAATGTCTGAGTGTTGCAAAAGTTTTAGGAGTTGTTTTTATTATAATATTCTGACAGTTAAGTGATTTGGTAAATACTTTTATAGAACATATTCAGAAACTTTCATCATTACAGCTCGCTATATTCTTTTTTATTAAAAAAAACACCATTTTACTTTTTTATTTAAAATTTAATAATAATTTTAATTTAGCTTTTCATTGCTTTCTTCTTCGACGATATTGCTAACCACCATACAATTACATTTTTTTCGGCGCTATTTACTGACCAAAGATCCCTCCAGAGGCGCGTTAGTAATCTTATTGGTAGAAGATTTCTCCGTTGTCTCTACATGAGAGAGAATGGATATTATCCCTGGCTTTCTCCAAGGATCTCTTACTGGGGGTGCTTAGTTACAGAAGATCTCTTCGATCGGGTGTCTACTTTTTTGTCCGCTCAGGGGTAATTAACTTAACCCATCCGTCCTGAACAGTCATGGTTTGTATCTTCCGGATAATTATAATTTGAGACATCGCACCCATGGATTGTTCTATCAACCTTCATATAAGTCGAACCAACCTGCCTTTGGAAACGCCGGTAGGTATAGCAATCACACTTTTTAACCGTGTGTGTCTTCACATAGACGTGTTTCGTATGTCGCTCAACTCATTCAGCAAAAATCTCTTAAATTTAGTGTAATACTGGAAATCATTACATTTTTGTATTGTTTAACATGCCATATTTTGTAACATTTTTTTATAATAACAAAATTTTGCTATTTGTTTTATCAAATCAGTCTTAAAATTTTGATTTGTATTACATATATTTTTTTGTATTTGTTATGTTTGGTCCTTGTACATGTTAGGGAAACCTAAAATGTAAATAAAAATCAATAAATGGAGTTTAATAAACAGAGTTTAATGCTTTATTCCACCCGGGGTTTCCAGTTCCATTCCCGATAACTCCCAAATAGAAAATATTTATATATTTGTTTTTATATAATAATTTAACGCATCTTACTTGTTTGTTGAAAAATTGCCAGCAGTTAAAAACACGTCCTGGTTTTACTACGAGTATATACAACGGAAGGGTAAAAATAATCTCCATGGAATATAATATCTAAAATGCATTCACCAAAGGAATACTTGAGTTGCAGAATATATTTTGACATTTAATATCGATAAATATATATATATTAAATCTCGTACTTAGTTTTTCACTAATTTATAATGAAATATCATAATTTATTTTTCAAACCCCCTTTAATATTCAGTACACAGTAGTTTTCCACATATGTTTACACTGTTCCTGTATTTTACATTGTTCCTGTCTTTTAATTTGTCATTGGGGCAGATAAGCTTTTGTATAAGATGAATATTTAATTAAACAATATTGATAAAGTATTATATGCTCTCAAACACTCTCAAAATAAAAATGGGAATTATGAGAAATGTATATTTTCTTCTTGGTCGTTCCCCGAATTCTGAGGATTGTGATGACCATGGTCGTCATCCATCCTTCTCCAGCACACGTAATGTTTTACTCAATGTTACGCTTCTTGAAATTAACATCCCGCTTCTTTTTCACCGGCTCCTTTTGCCATTGCCACTTCCCGCCAGAATTGACTGTACAGGCCTGTCGTCATCCCTCCGCACTATATGTCTGAAGTATCGTTAGATTCTTCTTCCACAAACAGAAACTTACGTATCTAACTTATAATTGTATTGTGCATAAGAAGCTGTTTGTATTATTAGAAATAATCGTTTCAAATTTATTATGAAAGGTGCCGAATAAGTATTTCTTCTTTTTCTACTTTAAATAACCCATATGGTTTGTTAGATGGGGAATTGATTCCTTCTGGAAGTCTTTGGGAAGGACAGCAATCGTAGGGTTTTCCATGCTTTGTTATAATTGGAAACTCTTAAAGTATTTTTCGTTATTTTTTATCAGATAGATTTTTTCGTCGCACATTTCTCAGATGCGTGATCTCCTCCGGAACCGACCCATCTCTTCATTGGCTAAGCTCGCAAGAATCACGTGGCTAGAATGGAGATTGGTCGACCACCTAAATTTGTATTTCGTATTATTTGTTATTTAGGACAGCAGACATGAAGGCCGTAGATTTGTCGGGGTATCCCAAGACTAATGGATAGACGGCGTTACTGAGGATACAAGCATAGCCAGAGATTTCTGCTGTAGAAGCCTAGTACACGATCGAAGGGAGTGGAAAATGATCTTGAAGGAGGAGGCCGGCTCCCACCAAGGATAATATTATGTAAGTGATGATAATTTCTCGGAGGTATAATAAATGGAAGAAATATAAAATAATTTCCGAAGAGATCTCCATTCAGCCTTACATCGGTACATCTTCGGACCATTTTACCACTCCAATATAGTGGCGTCAAAGAATAGTTTTGCTGTAGTTGAAGTTTTCTGTGAAAGTACTGGCAACTATCTTAGCTTATTTTCACACTCTAGTGTGTCGCCGCCAGAAGAAGACTCCCCTTGAGCAGCTTCCTCTTCGTCACTACTTGAAATCGCGCTCATAAGAAATAAAGAAGATTTTGATATCTAGTGCAGATCACGCTAGATGAAACATATTTTGTCCTCCATAACAGCGTGGGGAGGTGGTAGAATCAAGCTAAACAATTCATGGGTATGAAATTGTAAAATACTCGGTCAAATAATGAATAATTTGTCTTAAATAAATCTAACTGATCTCGCATTATTGAATTTAATTTTTCGATAGCTTTCTAAGGTTCGTAAAGATATTTATTTAAAAATTAACGTATGCCATTTTCAGTATCCACAACTTCCGCGCTGTTAGATATAAAAATAAATAAAAACTAATGCCACTTTTTATACTGGGAAAAATGTAATAAGAAATAAATGTTGCATTTATCAAATACTCCTAATACTTTTTAATGTGCTCTCTTTTCGCAGAATAAGCAAAGTTCAAATGGTTCATTTTTGTTCTTCGTTTCTACAATAAAGGGCAAATGACTATGAGAATTCATTGGAATTCTTTGTCAGTGAATCATCAAATAGGCATCTAAAGCCTAACTAAATTTGATCGGTGTTATGTAATGAATCTCGTAGTTTGACAAACTTTACCACTTAAGTCCAAAAGTTTCCGACCTGAAAATTTTTAATGTGTATGGACAGATACCACGTCCATCGGATGGTCATTTTACAAGACGGGAAAAGCCTGACAGAAATCAAACAAAGTCAGCGTTTAAACTTCTTTTAATTTCAGCCAAGTTTTCTCTTATTTTAAAAGAAACTTGATAATCACGTGATATAGAATTTTTGACATTTTAGAATATAACAAAACAACACGTCTTCTATCGGGTCTAGCTGACGTGCTACTGAGGGTAGGTGTATTAAATTTCATCTGTCACAACGCCTGACTATGCAATGAGCGTAGCCGGCGTGGTATAGGTACATACACGCTCTAACTTGTTCAGCCCGGTAACTTTTAAACCTTGGTGGTAGTAATACTTATAGATAAAAATTACAATTAATTTATAAAATTTAAGAAATTTTTTTGAAACCCGAAAAAAATGTCAAGGATAGGGAATGCTGAAAAGGGTATTGTCCTTTCCAAAAAACCCCGTTGGTTTCTTTATCTGCGTCAGTTTTCCTTATTGTTTGAGTAAGTCGTTACCCTACGTTGTAACTATAAACATATAGTGTATAGGTGCAAGGTACGAACTAGAGCCAACACCCAGCCCTGACAATCAATTCCTTAGAGCTCGGGCACGAGACTTTCCGTAATATAATAAACCTTTATACTGTCAATTCTAATTTCCAGTATAAGACGGCTTCGTTCTTAGAATGTGTGATTGTGCCGTTGTAATCGGTCACAAATCTGAAGAGATTCAGAACCAGATTTATGTTCTCAGCCATTAAAAACATTATCATCAGCTTTCTTATTTCCAGCGTGAGGCTATGACTCTCCTCATAAAAAAATCGATCCCGATGGAATCTTCGCTGCAACCCCTGAGTTGGTAAATAAGCGTTTACCAACTAGAAAACGAAGGATGAAAATAAATTAATTTAATATATAAAAATAACTGGAATGGAAAACAATTCTTTATTTTTTAAATTTTGTATGATTGTAATAGAGTTTATTTATTTATTTATTTAATTAACGACACAACAGTGTCTTTATATACAAATGAACATGTGACAGGTTATAAAGTACTTAAAATTATTGACAAATAATACAACTTTATCTTAAACTAACATGAAGATACAAAAAGCAGTAGTAATAATAAATTACAGTCATTGTTTAAAATGATTTAATAATTATATGTATATTTAAGTTCAATATATGTTATGTATGTATACCACAAAATATTACCAAACTTCACCAAGCAGACTTACGTAATTGTCCAAGACTTATTTTATAGAGGTAAAAAACTCAAATTTTTTTGGTGGAATAACGCAAACATAGAACAAATATAGTATTGGATTTTTTGAGAATTTTGTGGGAATTTTATGGATAGATATTGAGATATAGAAAACACATGGCCTCATTAGTAGAACGAGATGCAAGTTGAAATATGATTGTTAATGATGAATGTAAGCTAAAACCTAATGTGTTAAGTAGGGTGAAAATAGCACATTGAAGTGGTTTGGACATGAACGAATAGGTGATGAAAGGCTGACTAGAGAAATTTAAAATGCAAATAGGAATAAAGTATTGTTAGAGCAAGTCAATGGTGCATGGTCATGCGATAACGCACTGGGCTTCGTGCGGAAGGTCACCGGTTGGAACCCCGCGCTGTGCTAATTCCCTCAAATGTCACCTGCGTTTTTTTCCGCCTAGTATTCAGAAGTATAATAATACCTATGACATCGGTCATATTAATTTTGTCAAAAAGAGGGGGAAAATGTAGGTGTGCTCCAATCGTCTCACTTCAGTTGTTCTCTAGTACAGTGGTGTAGCCGGTGGGTTTGCTGGTGTGCAACGGTTCACTCACTTAAAAAAACGGCATAGCGTAACTTTCCAATAGAGGAACTGTATGAAACGATATATAAATGTGAAAAAGACGAACGAAGTATATCGTGATTGGCACTTTTTCTTCTTTGTTTACCGTAACAAAGAAATTATATGATGGTATAAATGTATTCTGTATACTTTTCCATAATTTGCAAATTTTCGTCGATTTTTTTACAGAACAACAATAATAGTCACTTTCCAATAGAGGAACTGTATGAAACGATATATAAATGTGAAAAAGGCGAACGAAGTATGTCGTGATTAGCACTTTTTATTCTTTGTTTACCGTAACAAAGAAATTATGTGATGATATAAATATATTCTGTATACTTTCCCATAATTTGCAAATTTTCGTCGATTTTTTACAGAACAACAATAATACAGGTAATAAATTAAAGTTTATTATTGAGTCGTTAAATGTGTCCACGAGCGATATTATTAGATCCAGACTTAACGACATAAATAACTGGCTGGCGGGAGATTACTGGGATTTATATCTTGAAAGGGATTAACAATAAATTTATCTTGATAACTAAATTAATCTGATTTATTTTTATTTCAGACAAATGGGAAATAATAAATTCAAATATTATTACAATATGTAAATGCAGTTCCTTGTGTCATAAATTTACAACACATTTCTCAGGGAAAGGGGTTTTTTTTTGTAAAATCATGCTTTCAAATATAAATATAACAAGGCGACTTTTTGATAGGGTAAAAACGAGGAGTAAGGAGCATTTAGAAGGCTCTACTCATGCAAATCTGATGCGAATGTAGAGCCTGTGATGAGGAGTTGTTGGACATGATTTTGATGTAGTTGGTTTTTTTTTATTCGAATAAACGGTCCTGAAACCTTTACATCAACTATATAAAAAATGACAAATACATTAATACGACAACAATGCGATATAAAAATTGAGGGACCTGACAAATAATTACGATACATTCGCAGAAATCCTAAAGTTTATAATGCAGTTGGAATTATGAATCTTATCGTTTCGAATTGAAGTACGTGTAAGGATTTGAATGCAGGGTATCAATGTTTTAGCTGAGTGTTTTATATATAATTTGGGACAAAAATATGAAATTTGTGTTGAAATGAATGAGACCACTTCATCACAGGTCTTGCCTAGTGAGGGTGTTCTCTAAATCCACAAAAAGAGGGGTTTAAATATTGCATTAAAACGATGCAAATTCCTAATGTTTATTATTTTCCTATTAAACACTTTATTGTAAAACAATCTTGCGGGCATAATCCTAGACGGCATTATCTTCCAATAAACCAGACAAAAGTAAATAAAGGAAGTTACATATTCGCTTAAAAATATTTAAATAATTATACACCTGTACAGAATTCATAAACAATAAATATACTCAATAAAAATAAAAAAGAGATGAAAAATCATAGGATAACGGAGGGATGGTGGAGAGAAAAGAAAAATGAGGAATCAAACACTTTATATTAATGACTTAATATCAGGTGTTTTTTTTTTCATTTGCTTTTTAAAATATGTCAATAGCGAAGCGAGTCAAATATGCTTTTATAACTGGTTTCAGTGTCTCGTTTCGTGGACAGGTGAATTGTTGATATTAAAAAAATTGGGAAGTTGTCAATAAGGAAATACTATGACATTAATTAAGTTTATACATTGTGAAGGATGAACGGTAAAATTTAGTTGAAGAAAAAACAAATGTTCAAAAAAAAGTTAACCGGGGAATCTCAGGTAGCTTTAGAATTTCAGATATACGAGTAGATTCTGTGAGTATAAAGAAGACGAGAAATGCACGGCTGTTGCAATTATTTAGGGACTACTCCGCGCCTAAATATGTATTATGTATACATTGCGTAAGAGAATCACAAATGACATGTAGAAGACGATCCATAAAGGAGGCATATGTTCCAATAAATGAATATATGTTAACACATTCGACATGGTTATGTGTAAATTTATGTATGTATGTGCGCATGTGTGTATGTGTGTGGGTAAGTGGTTTTTCCACGTATTCCAGTAGCCCTGGAAAAGTAAGATTTCGTTATTTCCACACAAGATATTACATGTTATTTGACATCTTAATATTTTTTTAGTATATGCACACGTGCATGTAACATATGTTAATGGATTTAGAAAAGAAATTAACATTTTCATATTATATTTAAAACTGTGCACGATACGTAATGGTAATTATAAAATGGACGGACAAAACAACAATGAAGTTTAGTCCTTCAACATCTATCCGAAATGTGCGAAACTACTTTCCGGACAACTCTCTTTTAATAGATTGTGTACCCCTGCCATAAGCTTTGAACATTTTAAGGATAGTTTAACGTGTTAGGTAAGTACTGCTTTTATCGAGGACGTCGCCTTTAATAAATGAGATTAAGGGCTGAGTGCTCCAACTAGCTCCATTAAGGCAGTGCATCGCACTGCTCTTCATAGCGGGGGGTGGTTCGAGCCATGAAGCAATCAATACCCTTCGTGTATCAACTGCATATGCATTGGAAAATATTTTATATGTTAGTATCAAAGATACAGTCAAGTTTGAATTGCAATTAAGGTGATAAATATCACCCTTATAATGCTACCTAATAACCAATAACACGTTGGTTATCTCGGGACTCCGGTTTCAAACTCCTTTACAGAGTACTTCGTCAGACAAATTAATCCTTAATACTGAGGCAGTTTGTATAAATAATAAGTGGTAGAGAATGCGTATATTGGAAATTGAAAGTCCTGGAATGTGTCGAGAAATGATTATTAATAACATAGGCGTGTTGAGACATCTTGTATTAGAGCAAGAAACATTTTTTACTGAATACTATATATATTTTGTATTGAATTTTATTACGCTTTCGTTCTATACAATTTAATTTGGTGGGTTTATTGCCATATGACAATCTCTTCCAACCTACCTAAAGACAAGAACTCTGTTTAAAAATAATGGGTACTAATGCGAATCAAACCCACAACTCCCTGGGCGGAAAACAGGTGTCTTACCAATTAAATAAAGAAGGTCGAATTTTATGTTATTTACCCCCTAGTTTCAATAGCAAAAAATATATAACAGTAATTTACATTAGTTCAAAAGTAAAATGGAATATGAATAATAATAAAAGGGCAAATTATTCAGCGCCCTTTAGAAAGCAAACTCTCCCCAAGAGCGCTCTAACTCAGGAGTCAAACTCATTCTTATCGAGATTAAAAACATTGAAAAAACACGAGTACAAAAAATATATTAATAAATAATTTTGATTTATAAAAACAGAATATATAATAACATAAAAGGTTTAATGCTTATTCTGTAACCAATACGTGGTCTTGGATATCTTTGGCCAAACATTCAATTAGGAGGGTGTAACATTGCCATATTAAAAATATAAGTAAAATCGGGAACCAAACCATGAAATCTATAATTTAAAGCAAGTATGTTATAAATTATAGACCACGGGTATCGACATGCTCTAAACATTCATGTCAAATACAATTTTTCTATTTCTTTAGATAGGTAACCTCTTGTGATAGAGTATGACTGTCAGCCATCTTGCGGACGTGAGACGCCTATGCGTGTATTAGTTTATTGTGTGCAAGCTTTTACACACATATTTTTTACTGATCGAAGCCAAAGTTCTAATGTCAAGGAGATTAAACTTCCAAGACGTTCGAAAGTTTCAAGCCATTACAGCTACGAGTATTTGCTAGTCAGAGTTTTTACACAGTATTATTTTTGCGTTGCTTAACAGCTCTATGCGAATTTGTGATAAGCAGCATATCAGCAACAAAAGACAAAAAATTCAGGATGTATATCGATCTAACAGTAAAATCAGTCTGGAAGTGAATCCTCTATGAATCAAACCTAAGACTTACCTAAGGCCCAGTCGTAATTCTTTATAAAATATTCACCTACAATTTCACAAACAAAAAGGGTTACCCAAAAAATCGAACAAAAAATCTTCAAAAAAGTTACATGTTGGAAATTTAGGGGAAATACTCGTACAACCCTCCCCTCTTCCTTTTTAACACTGAAAGATATCATTTTTAAATAAACAGAATGAATGCTCTTGTCGAATTAGAATTGCAAATATTCCAATTTTCAAAGCTTGCCTAGGGTTGAGAAACTCCGAATCAGCATCTAACTTAAGGCTAACTGAAGTAAAACAGGTACAATAAAATACATTTATATCAATTTTAAAACGGTTAGCAGTTCGATGGGATCAACGAAATATATTTTATCGTTTTTTTTTTCAATTTCGCTTAAATCAGCTTTCAGGCAACATTACGTAAGATATGAATTCAGACTTATTTTTCAGTAATGTTTTGCAAGTGAATTAACAATATAATTTTCTATTTTACAACGCACAATTTACTTAAAATTTCGTTTGAAAATCCACACTTTTAATCACATGAATACTTACTCTTATAGATATATGGTAGTAAGACAACCTTTTTATTTTCTTATTCAGAGTATGATAACGATAATGGTGATCAAAAACCACCCTTATATTTATCGATTTGTGACAAGATATTATTGCAATGAATAAATTAATTCATTCCTATGGAACACCTCAACATACATATATCAACAATATAGTCGTTGGTCTCCAAGGGAACCAATATAGTAGATAAATATATCACAGTTCGCCACCGTACGTGTTTGAAATACTACAGCACGTGAATAGGCTACGACATTTGCACACGTCTAGCGTGTGCGAGTATCGTTACCAGACGAACTTTTTAACGAGACTAATACCCTTTTTTAATATTTTTTTGGGTACCTTCGGCAATCGAACCCGAAACTCCCTAGAGAAACACCGACGTCTTAAGAACTAAACCACAAAAGTCGTCAACTATTACAAATTATTAATGTAAGATTATCATTGAGATTACCATCTTACAGCTCTATTCGTCATCTTACTTAAATATCCATTTTACCCATATAGTCATTTCTTCTGTCTTAATTCTACATTGTTTCATACATTGACACTCCACATTTTTTCAAAGTGCACACATTTCCACAGTATTAATATTTTATCCTTCTTTTGCCAAATCCGAATTTTACTTCCATCATTCAAGGCAATTGCATCAAGGCGAGCACCAACTCCCTATTAAATATTATTATTTTGACAAATCTTAATATTGCGCTGTTGTATATTGCATTAAATGCTCTATTTAGCTTGTTCCCTGTCGCTACTCTTATTTAAATGTCCCTGACAACTCACCCATCACATATATTCCATGTTTAAGGCTAGAAATCCCTGACGATGAATTAAAACAGGAAAATATCTTTGAAAAAACGTGTCTCCTGATAACAAAGGAGACGTGACACTAATACTTGTAATTTAGACCCTTGATCTATATACAAAGCCTGAAATATCTATGGAGGTCCTTGTCGTTATTCAGGAGATGTTGCTGTTGATAAACACTATTTAGCGAATGGCCGTTAGACACTGCGAGTACCATTTCATTGCTAACACTTGAAAGTAATAGCCTGGCTTATATCACCGTTTATTGCCCTCTCTAAAAAATTTGGCAATTTTCTTCTCGTCGCTTGGGGTACTTATCAGCTCTAACGTGATTTCAAACATTTTGTCTATTTTTCAGCAGCCCTGAAAAGTGTTAAGATTTAAAGAGGTCAAGGCCTTAAAAAAATATTCTGAAAGCATGTGGGTCGAATTTGATTTCGAATATTTTTTTACTCGTTTATTACTTGAAAAACCAACTTATGCATGTGTATAGAGAGTAAAATGTTAATCTTATATTTACTAAAACGAGAAATTCTAATTAATTTTTTATTGAAATTGATTAAACACTATTTTTCTTTGCATTGAACACTGTTTTAGTAATTCAATTCACTACCGATTTCAAAGATCTTTGTCTTCTTAGTCAGGTGATGAAGAACTTAATCAAATGTTCATAATTTATATTTTATTACTCACACATATGTTGGTATCCTTGGATTAATTGGTAAGAAGTGTGTCTTTCAACCCTGGATCTACAGGCTCAATTCCTGTTGGTACCCGATTGTTTATCAATAATGATTCCAGTCCGGTTTTCTATTTAGAGTTCTATAACATCTTTCTGGTTGGTTGTAAAGAGTAGCATATTGCAACAAGCCCATCAGTCTATACTATACATAACAAAAGTGTAATACAATATAATATTATTTTTAATTGGGGTAGGCAAAGAGCAATTTTCTTATTGGGATAGTCAAAGAGAACAGATTTCTATTTCATTTTATCCTGGCACATATATTTCGCTTCTGCCACGTCCTTACACGTCGTCGTGCATTCTTTCTTGTTATATTAATATTATAAAGGCATTTCACTTTTATATTATTTTATAGGGGTTTATTATAAAGGCGTTAAACCCTTCCTTCTGGTTGGTATTAAAATTGATTGGTCTGGTTGGTACTAAAATTATAGTGTGACCAGCAAATTTCCCTTTGAAATGATCCAGTAGATAAACAATTTATTTAACAGTTGGGTAACTCCATGCCTGGTTTGTTATATGTTTTTAATTTAGATGTTGATAAGTTCAGGACGTTTTTTTTATTAATTTCCTTAAACTAGGATCTTGACTGAGATACCGATTATTCAATTTTCATTTTGTCTTAATTTTTTTGTTTATTTCATTTTTACGACCTCCGCTACCTACTTAGTACAACGCTTGCCTTCCGACGCAGTATTGCATTATACTTTCACTGTATTCAGTATAACCTGGCGGGTTAATTGACATGTGGTTATCTCTTCCAACCAACCATAAATGTTTTAAAGATACATTTAGTGAAAACCAGACTGGAACACTTTTTTTATAAATCTGGGTACCAACGGGAATCTACCTCGTAACTTTCAGCTTAGTAGACAGGTGTCTTACCAACTTGGCAACAAAGATTATCTTGTATTCCTAAACTTAGTTTTTTTTATTGAAAATTTGAGCTAATGTTCATAAATTAACAAACCCAGTGCTTTTGACGTGATATTTTATCAAGGAAAATCGATGAACCAGTTATCTCTTTAAAATTATTTTACTGTTCAAAAATGAAAAGTCAGATATAATGGTGTAAAAACGTTGTAATATGAATAATTTAGCAAACACTAAATAATAATAGCCTCTCTCACAAAACTACATATAATAACGAACAAAAAGAAATTCCGAATTTGTGAGAGAAACAAAACTAACCGTGAAAACTCCAGGTCTCACCCCCCCCCCCCCCCTCCATATGTAGCCTAAACAACCCACTTAAGGAAAATAACAGCAGTGATATGTTTGCTGAAACTTTACGTAATTAACAATTTATTCATTCCCTCGTGAAAGTTTTGTATGACCTTTGTTTTATATATATTTTGTACTTTATTGGCTTTTATCAAAGGGTTTATCGAAGGTTTTAGCTTCTACTTTCTGGAATTTCATATTTACTTATTGAAAATATATTCGACACTTGTGTTCTTTAAAAATCAAAGCAAAAATTTCTAATCAAAAGATAAACTTTAAAAAAATCAACGCAATTCCGTACACATACAGCGCATGAAAACATTAATGAATAATAAATACAACACTTAAATAAAAATGACACACAATCAATGAAAATACAAAACTGAATTATATTGTATTGTATTTAACTTCGTTGTATAGTACCTACAACTTGGTATAGTACATTTTATTCAAAGTGAGTTTTAATAACTCGTATGTTAGACAAGAACTTCTGGGCACCAGTATAATTATAAATTCAAATGAAATAATAATGATAATTATTATAAAATTGGTACAACTGTACCGTTTTAAACATTCGCTGTACACAGAACAACCTGACGGGCTTATTGTCATGAAATAGTCTCTTCTATCTAGCCTGAAAAATGTTAAAGTGGCATTTAGTGAAAGTCAGACTAAAATCCTGTGTTCTAACGGGAATGGAACCTACAACCAACGGGCTAGAAGACAAATATCTTACCAACTAGGCCACAAAGGTCGTTATATTCTATATAGTATATTCTTATATACATTGCAATTATATAGAAATATACGATACGGAATACTTAGTACACACTAGATTACAAGAACGGAAATACCACGTATTAGAGATTAAAAAGCCGAGGTGGGTGGTGGGTCTCACTCGTAGAGACAAAGTACGTAACGGGTATATCAGAAATTTCTAAGTGGCAGCATTACAAAACAAACTGAGGAAAATCAGGTTGCAGTAGTATGTGCACATCGTTAGAAGACCTGAAATGAGTTGGAGATTAATGGTTCAGCACGTAAAGGTTGTCCAAATTACATTTGGATGGATGGTGTGGAGAAGGAATTCTGAGTGCTGGGAGCGGCGTTGGATCGACTTGAAAAGCCGATCCCACATATTAAGATGGAGTTATGAAGAAGAAGAATAATTATTTGCATGTGTAAAGATATCAAGAAGTCTTAGCTCATTTCATATTATCCTTCCTATCAGGAAGCACCTTCCCTAATAGGAAGATGCCAGATGTTTTTTTTAGCCCAAATACTTCTGCACGTAAATTATAATCAAAACTATTAATTATATTATTTATATGTGCAGTTAACACGTTTTTCAAAACCGGTAGGGTTATACCGTTATATTAAGTGGAATAAATAGTGTTTGACTAAATAAATTACAATCAAAACAATTCAATGAAAAGAAATGAATGACTTTAATATTATATAATAAAAAAATATCTACAAAAATTGAGAAAAATCTAAGATATACTTATAGGGAGAAAAAAGGATATGGAAAAAATATCCTTGGATTGACAATGTAAATTTAAAAAACTAGAAGACAATATAATGCTAAACGTCGAAGAAAATTTGCAAAGATAGAGTAGAGGAATATGTAAGTATCTTAAATCCCTCTAATGGTGTATTTTGGGAGGATTCTGAGAGAAACACCCAAAGAAGGTCTGAAAGTATAATCAACCCGAAATTTAATCAAAATCTTGATTCGCATGGTACGAATACTTGCGTATACGCCACGGTGCCGAATATTATTTTTGAATGTATAACATAAGTTATATGTATTATTTATAGTTAAGTCATTAATATTTTGGAGGTTTAAAGACATTTTAATTTGTTTTATCAAACACTGTTTATTCCACTTTATGTAACGGTATAACCTCACCGATTTCAAGGTTTTCACCTCATCATCAAGGGATGTTTGTGCTTTTGTCATCATCACCTTATCACCAGGAGAGCACAATTCTTGTTTGTGCTCCCCTGATGCTGAGGTGAAAACCTTGAAACCGGTAGGATTGTACCCTTACATAAAGTGGAATTAACAATGTTTGATAAAACAAATTACAATGATATGTATGTACATGACAGACGATTCAAGAGATACGATTAGAGATATACAATACGTAATTTGATTTTTATTCGTATGACTGTTTTATAAATAATTCTTTTTTTTTCAGTAAAGCCTATCTGCCTTAGGATGGGCATGTTTTTAGTTAGGCTTGGGGAGTGTTTTGTTTACTTCATTCTAAAAATTACCATAGTAAAATGGTATTTTGCACGCGGAAAAATAACAAAGGACCTAAACCATGTATATCCAAAAGATCCTTGGATTATTTTATGAATACTCGAGGACATTTTTTATTATACGGGGCTATCACACCATGTGCAATGTGTATGGTGAATGCAGAACAAACAAACCTCCATTTCGTAATGGATTCGATCAATTCCCACCACATTCAATTTTTGACAGCACTCAACTAATGGAATTGAAGCTGTTAAACATATTAGTTTCGGTACAAAAACATTACACAATACAAAATTGGGGTATTGGACTCTTCAAGTTTATTATAATAAAACATGTTTACTTTGTTTTATTCCACTTTATTTATTGCAAATCACAATGCGTTTTAACACTCGCTGTGTCGCAAAAAATAACTTAACACAATACTACAAATAGCAGTTTATAATGGATATAATAAAGATTTATAATTAGAATAGTACAAAAATAAAGTAGAAGTAATTTAATTCACACTTATATTTACCCAAAATTACACAATAATGAAAAACTAATATAGAAAATAGTTTTATATATCAATAAAATTATATCTAATCAATTCATAAAAACCTTACCTAATGAGATTAAATCAGCATTCTATACAAGAAATAATATTTAGCGTTCAATGTCTAATACTTAATACTTACTTTAATATACGTGTACATATCATCTATGATAAGAGTGGAGTTTACCAGATTAACTGTAATTATTGTAATGCGGTATACGTAGATATGACAACAAGGAATTTCAGTATACGAAATAAAGAACACATTAGAGCTATAAAAAACATATTTTTCTGAGTTCACTGAACTCCTTATAACACATGATCACTCTTTATCCCCAATAAACACAAAAATACTACATAATAAAATGCCTAGAAATCATTGAAACACATACGTAAGACAATCACATAGGTAAGACAAACACATAGGTAAGACAAACACATAGGTGAGACAAACACATAGGTGAGACAAACACATACGTGAGACAAACACATAGGTAAGACAAACACATAGGTAAGACAAACACATACGTAAGACAAACACATAGGTAAGACAAACACATAGGTAAGACAAACACATAGGTAAGACAAACAAACAAAACAAAATTATATATAATCTATTAAATATTATATATCCTCTTCTCCGTTTCTAACCATTTTCTCCCTAGTACTATAAACAACAAATACTATAGGCACTTTTACTCTATTTTATCTGGAACAACACACAACAGGGTGAAATTAATATAGACTTCAGTCCTTGACAGCTCACCTGATGATGACACAGCGAGTGTTGAAATGCATTGTGATTTACAATAAATAAAGTGAAATAAAACAAAGTAACCTTGTTTTAATTGTATATTAATTATGGAGTTCTACAAAGTGACCCAAGTAATTTAAACAACTATTTTTATTTTGCTCTAAAATGGCGGCATTTAAATTCGAGCACATTGGCGGCACTGTCCAAATCTTATCTGCATACTTGTCAGAACCTAAGGGTGGCGTTCGACGAAAATGGTTATTGTGTTATAAATACGCAGGTACAAACAGCTAAGGGGTTTTATCCAGGATCGTGAAACGTTTTCGTGTTAAGTGTCAAATAAAATTCAAGCAAAGTTATTGACAAAGTAGCACAGCGATTAAATGTCTTGAGATTAATATGCATGACGGATAAAGTTATTTAATTGAAGCATTGATAACAAGAAGAAAAGGACTATGTATATAGCGGGTTTTTGAGAACAGACTCTCCTCAATTGTGCAGTGACTTGGGATTCGAACTCACTATTATTGGCAGATTAAGAATATTACAAGATAAATATATTGAGAATAAGGATATGAAGGTGATGACTACGGCCATTACACTAGGTACTTCCCCGTATCTGCATATGAAAAACATATTTGGTAATAAAATCGCAGAAAACTTACCAATAGAGGATGAACTACAAAAAACCTTTGTAAATCTTTCAATATGTGATATTAACACATTCGACTATGGAATGTAATATTTGTATACAATCATAAATTTGTATAAGGCCTCCCAAAAAGGGTTATCTTCAATTGCTTCCTCATGCTACCTATATACACATACTACCCATATATATATATATATATATATATATATATATATATATATATATATATATATATATATATATATATATATATATATATATATATATATATATATATATATATATATATATATATATATATATATATATATATATATATATATATATATATATATATATATATATATATATATATATATATATATATATATATATATATATATATATATATATATATATATATATATATATATATATATATATATATATATATATATATATATATATATATATATATATATATATATATATATATATATATATATATATATATATATATATATATATATATATATATATATATATGTATTACTTAAAGGCAGACTATTTCCCGCTACAGTACCAGCAACGGTAAAAGCTTTTCACAATAGTACCCAGCACTATTGTACCAATTCAGAATAATCAATTTATTCGATGAAGCCGAAGTCAACCTCAAAGTTCTACTCCTCTCCGAAAGAACATCTCTCAGACACAGATTCGAAAAATATAATGAAGACATCCCATTAGAGACCTTGAAATATAGTGATGGTTAACGATATTTCGTTTTTCTATTTTTGTTCCAAATGTTATTTTATGCCATTTCGTTTACAACAGCCGCTAACAAAAACGTTTGTTTTTAATATTGTTCACAACACAATATTCCGATTTCTCAACTAAAACTCACATGAGTTATCCGTGAAACAGTACATTTTAAATAACCTAGAGCATATCACATCTAATTATACGAGTACATACTTTAACTAATTAAATTTGAGAAAAGGTCGAAATTCTCATGTCTTGTCCCTTCTATACTCGTATAACATAGGAAATGTTCAACGACTTTCCGACCACTGACTCGCGTCACGCTCCAGCAGATTGCTTTTTAGCTTTTCCAGCTCACTTAGGACTTTTACGGTCCATTTTGTTCGACTCTGGAACTAGCTACCAACTAATATAAAACTAGTACGTACTATCGTCGACGTGCTTCAAAAAGTGTATTTAAAAAAATACATCTCCCTTAAGTAACATAGCGTGTTTTTCCTTGTTTCCCATTCTCATTTACCTTCTCCTGGGCATTGATTAATTTAATATAATTGTTTTTTTTTATTCTGTGTTCTTTTATTTTTGTTGTTTTGATATTGCATTTTTTCTGGACACTAATAATTTAAACTCCCACTTTTTACACAAAACCTTTTTGAATAATTGGGGTTAACGTACTCGTATTGGCACATAGCAATAAGCGTTCCATATAGCACTTGTACAATGAAATTCGATATAAATGAAAGTACTCAAATTTTCATTCCATTCAATCTACACATCTATTACTAGTATCACTTACTCGCACTCAAGTATCCATTGAAGTCATATACCATTTTGTCCTAAACTTTTAAAATATTAAAACTATAGTAGTTCTTACTTATTATTATACTGTCTTCTTTCCTTCAAATTTTTGTTGGCACAAATCATCATCTTTATAGAATGGAGTGCCTAATGAACTAATAATAATAATAAAAACACTGCCTATCTTGTACGTATGCGTTTACTATACATACATCTTACAGACCAACAAAAAAAATGTTTATATGTTTGTATGATATATAAAAAAAACACATGGACATTTTTGTTATACCTATGATAATCGAAACCTTGGAGTAGAATTCAAGATTTTCACCAATATGCCACGAAAGATACCATGAACGAAAGAGTGCTTCAGTTTGGCTCCGTATCCGCCATTTCTCAACCCTTGTTCCGAATAGGTGGCAATAAAATATGAATTGGTATAGTGCGCCCTGACCTACATTTTATAGCTCGTAAAGCATCCGGGGCGCTTAGTGTGATAACGATATAATATTTATAGTAATCGGAGTGCCTACATCCTTCGAGTACGTCTTGAACTTACGAGGTTGTTATAATATATACATTCTGAAGGTTTGTTAACTAATGCACTATATACATATGAATAAATACTTCAGAGTATGTGGTAGTATTATTGATTTGCAAATTCAGTAATACCGATAGTATTAAGAGAATGGAAGCATCATAGACAAGAACGATTTTGGCCTAATTGTATATTATACAAACTAATATCGAACTCTCCTTCAACTATATTTATTAATTAGTGAAATATTCTTTATTAAAACATGAAATATTTTGTATTAATCTGTAAACTTTTTACGGTAATTAATTTCGTCTTGATCTAAAACAAAAAATATTCCTATTTCACCGTAACACTGAACAAATTACGACCGCTAATGGTTGGTTCAACTCAATTTTCTAAGCTTAAAACTATTGAATAGTGTTTATTAAATACCCTGGTTTCATTTACTGATTTGGTTTTTAAGTCTCAAATTAACCAATTAATGCGTTGTTTGAAAAAATAGTTTCGTATTTCTCGAATAAATGTCATTAGGGCAAAAATGTTATAGCTAACTTCGTTCCAAACGTGATAAATTGTATTCTTATGAAAAGTAATAATTTAGCATATTTTTCGGCAATTGTTTGCCCAATTTGCTTGAGTGTTTTTGCCGTCATTTTGGAAATGGTATTAAATCATTGTTTTTCGGTGCTTGGTGCTTTTTTAGTACAGCAATGGAAAAAAAGTACTACACAAATGAAAAAATAGATGTAAATAATATGGTTTTAAAAAAATCGAAATTGTGATAAGACAATCGAAGATGGTGTTCGCTCTGGAAGGCCGATTACCTCTGACCATGACCAAATCAAGGTTTTATCGATACTTTATATTTCTCTGGGACGAGAGATATTGAAAATATCAAACACGATATTGAAAGTATCAAACACTACCATCCACGAGCATTTGGAACAATTTTGCGTTTAAATTTGACCTAATTACTAAATTTCTTTCCCGATAACCTAATATATGATAAACGAGTATGTATGTTAGATCTACGTTAAAATAATATGTTTTTTTCTTTGATGTACTTTTCAAAGAAGTCAGAACACCAATTTTATTATTTTTCCTTTTAACGTCAATTGTTAACAAATAAATTTCGTTAACTTCACTTTTCGGTTGCTGTTAAAATATATTAGTTACTAAACTTACTATTTTCAATTGCTGTCAAAATAAATTAACGCTTCTGTGCAAACATTGTTTACTTTTAATAAATTATTACTTGGATTTACGGTGACTGGTAAATCAAACATAAAAAATGTAGAATGTCTGAAGGAGAAAGTAGAACTACGAAGAGCGAGAAGCTCCGAGCAAACAAAGCAAGGTAGCAACTTTATGTAAAACCAAAGGGTATAATTGAAAAGCGATGCATAAGCGAAACTTCCAAAAGCAGGATTGTGCTGGATTTAAAATAATCATAGTTTTCCTTTTAATTTACCTCATCTCGCGTCATAATTGAATGACGATTTGAATCTAAGATAAATTTTATAAAACGCTTTATTTGTGTATTATGAAAATTATTAAACAACTGCAAAAGTTAAAAAAATAAGCACAACGTAAATTAGTATATGAAGTCAAATCAATGTTAATTATTATAAAGATGGTTCTATGGACTAAAGTCATCCAGTGGACATGATATGTAAACCGTGTTTTATCTCAACAGAATTCACTTATGTATCGATGACTTGAAAATTATGTTAGATTCACTAATATTACACTAAATATTAACTAAAGAGTGCACCCGTACCTAATTAATTTCGATATTTCAACAAACGTAAAAGTAAGCTAAACTAATACCACGTTTCAAAGTAAAATAAAATATACTCGTAATTGTCGAGCTTAAATATTATAAAACAACATTTTATGCAATTTAAAACACACCATTCTCTCAAGGATTCAACTCAACGATGATGAGTGTAGATTTAGTGTGTACTGCCGTTTCAACTATAAAGAAAAAATCGTTTACCCAAAAACGTATAAAAAAAAAACTGGTAAAGTTTCTAAGCCGCTATACCAAATGCAACAACAATGTACTCGTAATATCATTTGAAAAAATCTCAACTATCACACGGCTCACCTCTAGGAGACTATCATACGGCTCACCACAAGGAAATTTTGACGTAATAATATTTTGAAATGGATAATTGCCTACAAAGTCCAGTGTATTGATTTTTATATCGATTTGTATTAATCACTTCATAATTCTACCGGAATACATTATTTAAACATTCAACATTGGTTATTTTCTACAAATTTTAATAAACTATCCCAAACTAATATTATAATATTTATATATTTTATTATTATAATAACAAATATCTGAAAAATTCATTTTGGTTTGCCCTTTACTTTTTACCCGATATGCTTTTCCCAAAAGATCGTTAAAGGCTAACTTATTTTTATAAGCAATCCACCCAAACTAGGATGGGTTGTGTCACCAAATTAAATAAATTATGAAAAGACTAACTTTATCGTTAAAAATATTTAATTGTAAAAAGTCCCTTTAAGCGAGTATAATTTACAAAGTTATCCTAAAACTAGAAGGAAGCAAACAATAACTAAAATTCGCGCATTTCGAAATGAAATTGGAATTTCTCAAGTTATGTTACTCGTAATGTGTGTATGGCTTTATAATTTTTCAATATACGTGATATTGAACTCGATAAAAAAAATATTTTTAATTAATTTGCATATCTTTTACATAAAATATTTTTTTTAATATATTGGCTCTTTCCGTATTCTTGCAAGATATTTCAATACATGTCAGAAATATGGCTCTTTCCGTATTCTTGCAAGATATTTCAATACATGTCAGAAATATGGCTCTTTCCGTATTCTTGCGAGATATTTCAATAAATGTTAGAAATAAAATGCGTGAAAATGAAAACAAAACAATAGTAAAAAGATTTTTAATATTTTAAATTAAAAAGTTAAAATGATTAAAAAATAAGAAGGAAAACTTTTTTATAAGCTTTATTTTTTTATATTTTATCTAATGTGATCAATAATTTAAATCACAAACTGAATCAAATGAATAAGGTTGTTATGAAACTTTATTTTTTTTTACTTTTATCATATGCGACCAGTCATTTAAGGCATAAAGCTGAAGCTGAAGAATAAAGTTGCAAGTAAGCTTTTTTTTACTTTAAGTGTGGAATAAAATAAAGATATATACAGGAATTCAATTTGGACGTTATAATTATCCAGGTCAGTCGTGGGAAATAAAAAATTTGCGCCATTAGTCTAAGCTTTTGCAAAAAATAAAAGCGGTCGTTAAATGTCCTTTCTTCTCTTGAATATATTTTATTCTGAACTTTATAATACTTTTCGGGAATAAATATTATCCTCTTTTATAACTTCGCTCTCGAGATTCTTAACATAAATATTTGGCCTAGTTGGTAAAATGTTTGACTTCCACCCGGGGCTTCATAAAAAAACATGGGCCCCAATATGATAAAAGAGATCTACTGGTAGTCATTTTCGTGCGCTCCAAGTACGTGTGCGAGTATTGTTACCTCTTCATGCGCTGGGTAGTATTCCAAACCTGTGCCTCTTCCAGTGTTTCTAAATCTGAAGGTGCGAATAATGGTGCCAACTACAATATTATCTTACACTCACGGTATTCAATATGTCCAAATCCCCTATTCAGATATATTGAAGGGATTCTATATGAATTAATGAATAATCGTTGTCGATAAAAATTGTCTAAAATATAAAATTTATATAATTATTATTACGTTTATCAATAAACCGCGTATTTCGTGCCTACTCAAATGCTTCTCAGTCCGAAGACTCGATTAATAAGGCTGAAAACAATTTGGTCTCTTGGTCACACTCTTCAATATATCCGAATCGTTAAATCGGATTTACTAAAGGCTGCTATACGAATGAAAAAAATATCTATTTTAATGAAAGTTAAGTAATATCATCAAGAATAAGCCAGTCAAGTATGTCCTTAATAGTTGAATTCCATTATGTAAGAATTTAATCCGTTCAAACGCATACAACGCACTGCTATGTTTGCTCAAATATCTCAAAATAGCTAGAATTTAGGTCTAGCATGGCGCAATTGTATTATAAAATATATTGAAACAGGTATTTGTGTTTCCGTCTAATTGTTTCAGTTTAACCTTGCGTGTAAAAGGGTAATCTGAAACTCTATCGGATTGAAATTTGAATTAACCCTTTATGGTTATATGATTTCTAAAATCTATTTATAATACCGATTGATACAATAGTGGGCCAAATGAATGTGTCTACTATTTTATTACACTTAAACGACGAAAAAAGATCTCCAGACAGTACTTAAATTGGGCAGATGATCTTCGCCCTCTCACACTGTCTCTTTTAATAAATAATGTTCCTTTACACTCGTAAAAAATTAATAGCCATACTGTGATTAAATGTATGGTTATCCATTTTTTTCGTGAATTTTAGTGTAAAAAGGATACTGGTGGCACAGACAGACAGTCAAATAGCACGGACAAAGATAAAATTCAAATTAACTTAAAGGAAATAACAAAATAGAATAATTAATACCCACAGGAGGCCTTTAAGAAGTCACCATTTTTTTCACAAAATTTGGAGAAAGCTATAAAATTATCTTTGTTCGCCATAACAGCAGATTAGCCAATCAGTCTGAAGTTAATTTGACATTTATCTAAATGGAGTTGCCTGGATGATTAGACGTCTGTATTGATAACCACCGTTGATTGATAACGACAATTGATAACCGCCTAGTTGATAAGATGTTTGTGTTGATAACCACAGTGGCCTAGTTGATAACGTTAATAACCATAACCTAGTTGGTAAGATATCTGTTGATAACCACCGTGACCTTGTTGGTAAGATGTATGTTAATAAACATAGCCTAATTGGTAAAAGAAGGCAAAAAAAGACTTGGATAAGGTTATTTGTTAATAACTGTATCCAAGCCTGGTGATTTCGATACCTGAAATCACCAGGCTTGGACGACATATCAAATGAATTATTAAAATATGCAGGCGACAAACTACATTATGAATTATACCAACTTATCTCAAAGATATTCGATTTAACAATAATCCCTACAGAATGGCAACAAGCATTACCATCCCTATATTCAAAAAGAGAGACAAAGCAGATCCAGCTAACTACAGAGGCATATGCCTTCTCAGTTCAATACTGAAACTGACTACAAGGATAATTAGATCAAGACTGGAAGGGCATTTAACAAACAGAGACAAACAACAGGGCTTCAGGAAGAATAGATCAACCACGGACGCACTCTTCGTGATCCGTCAATTAACTGATAAATCAATAGAGTATAACAAAACAACATACCTCTGCTTTCTCGACCTCACTAAGGCATTTGATAGAGTTAGACTGGAAGATGTGATAAAAATACTCAGTGAGAAGAATGTCCCCTCGAACTTAATAAAAATCATACAAGGATTAAATACCAATAGCTACACCAGGATTGAAATAGAGAATGACCTGACAAATGCCATCCCTACTCCGATTGGAATTAGACAAGGGGATAGCTTAAGCCCGTTCCTCTTCAATCTAATAATGGACAAACTAATTGAGGAAGTTGCAGACATGGACATAGGATACAGACTGGGAGGCAAAAAAGTCAGCATTGTATGCTACGCAGACGATGCAGTAATCACCGCAAAATCCGACGATGACATCCAAAGGATGTTATATAGACTCCATCAAACCTCACTAAAAGATAACATGTTGATATCCATGGACAAAACAAAGAGCCTCACAATATCTAAGACCCCAATGAGATGCAAACTAGCAGTGAATAACAAAATAATAGAGCAAGTGATGGAGTTTAGGTATCTTGGAGTGAGCATCAGTAGCAATGGAAATCTGTATGATGAAACCTTGAGACAGGTCAATAAGGCGGCTGCAATATCGGGATGCCTAAAAACACCGGTGTGGAATAATAAACACATGAGAATAGAAAGTAAAGTCAGAATATACAAGACATGTGTGAGACCGATAGCGGAATAGAGCCCAGAGCACATCTAGAACAAAATCTCTCCTGAGAACCTCGGAAATGAAAACACTGAGATGTATAACCGGAAATACACTAAGAGATAGAATCAGAAACACCAAAATAAGGAGAAAGTGTAGTACGGAAGACATCGTCAGGTGGGGAAGACAACGAAGGCGATACTAGAACGAACATGTAAATAGAATGCAAGACGACAGACTTCCACGTGTCGCCCTTCAAGGGAACCCAGCCGGAAGAAGATTACCAGGAAGACCTCCGAAGAGATGGTGTGACAGCTGGCAATCTACGTCACAATAAGGGGAACAAGCGGAACAAACAGATCATGATCTATAGGAAGAGGAAGAAGATGAAGAAGAATAACTTTATATCGCTTTAATTAAAATTATCTTGTTTAAAATTTAAAGAATGTATTAAATTTATCTTTGCACGTATCGATATATAATCGTCATCACCATCACCATTACTATAATGATGCTAACGATGATATAAGTATTGAACTTAAAATTACGACCTTCAAAAAATAAATGTAGCAAATGTGTTGACTAAGGAAGGGTTAAAACGAAGTGCGTTCAACTTGTATTGATTTTAATAGGTCGCCCTCTATCCGTAAGGTCAAGATGTACATTCATCAACCCTTCTGCGTCTTTACCTCATCCGCTTTCATAAAATGGACATCCAATGGCCGGAAAGCATTTAGTCTGGAGAACATTTATTCCTCCTTCCGCTAGGACTGGAAAAGGAAGGGTAAAATCATCAATAAAAAGGGATTTTTACCAATTTCTTAAGACGTTTTTTCTTGACGCCATGCATTTCCAACACAAGTGAAGGTTGGTAGTCAACTCCATATTTTTGGCAAAACGAAACACTTCTTTTCCTTACCAATATATTATTATTCTACATACTCCCCCCGTCAACCATCTAATGTTGCCCATAATTATGAGCCGCAGTAACTGGTATCTTTCAAATCTCAGATACTCAACCTTTTTTATTTATAGTTTCCAAGAGCTCGTGTTTCTTCTTTATTTATAGTTTTCAAGAGTTCGTGTTTCTTTTCGAAGTGTCTTAAGACATTCACATTTGTGTCACTCTGTGCCCTGCTAATAGCCAATTTTACAATAGGGCCACATTTCAAATGCCTCAATGTATTCATACCATCACTCCATGTCGTTTTTGGACTAAGTAGAGAAGACAGATCTCTTCAACATTCTATCCATTCAACACACCTCATACGTCGTACACATCTATACATCTAATCATAATGTTTCCTATATCTCATACTTCCAACCTTTCCCTTATTTTAAATTTCTTCGAGTATCTCCTTCCCCTCTTTCCTCTGCCTTTCTCTTCCTCAATGACATTTAGAAACTAAAGAAATCTATAAAGTAAAGTAATAAGACAAAATAAAAAATCAATCAAATGTGTCCTCTTCTCCGTTTCTTGTTTTATTCCCCATAATACCACAGACAACCTTTATATAATCACTTCTTACTCTATTCCAACTAAGACCATAGGTAACATTTAGTGTAAATTATAGTGAAACATATAATGTGTTCACTTAACACTGGCGTATTTTCCTTTATATGGCATACGAGTTCAAGTTTATTATTCAAGAGAGAGAGGAAAAGAGAGATGGCATTTAGTTTTAATTTATACACCTGCCTTATAACATATAACAATGCGCATTTAAAGACACTGCTGTGTGTGTTGAAATGTGCATAGATATATGTTAAAATATAGTGGAAGAAAACAAATTTAATTGTATATTTCATTATATAAGAATATCGCATAAATTGAAAGTAATTTCAAACAAGCTAAAAGTCCAATCCCTTTGAAATCAGAATTCGTCAATAATTAATTTGGACGTCCGATTGCTCAACCAGCACTTTCAATAGAACCCATTCAGCACTACTGTAGCTAGTTCTTACACTCAAACGAATCATGGCATAGTTAAAGAAAAAAATATTATTTTGCACTTATTAAGGAATAATATTTGATTATTAAAAAAAATATGTATTCATTTTTATATAACATAATTTGTAGCATTAACCAGACTGCCGAGATTCATTCTGTGACTTGACTTATCTAAGCTTTTCTTAGAAGTTTTTTTTTGATACGATCAATTTTAGATTACATATGGTCAATGTCCATTTAAAAAAAAATTGAACGCATACAGCAAAAGTTTTCAAGTTTAATAAATTTTAAACTGCAATCCTCAAGAAGTGAAGTTGACCACGGCATCTTGTTGAATCTTACGACCTTGTCAAATAGAAGAAAAATGATTGATATCACATTAAATATGATTATCTGCACAAATTTCAATATCCTGTACCTAATTCAGTTTATCAGGTTACATGTTCATTGTAGGCCCACTTGACAACATATTCAATTCTACAATGATGTGGTTACACAAAAGTATTTGTATAACGCCTGAATAACAAGACTACACGTATTGGGTAATCAGTATGAACATTATATGGACTTCCTTACGACTTTGACTTCTTACAAGAGTATAGAAGATAATTTGTTTTTGTCGAGATGGATAAAATAAATTATTTATTTATTTATTTAACACTTTTATTGCAAATATAATCTGGCGGGCTTATTGCTAGGCAGCAATCTCTTCCCGCCAACCAGACAGAAGTAAATGAAGCAAGTTACGTGGTCACATAAATCATTAAAATGACTATCCATCCCTACGAAATCCATAAACACATACGTGAGCATATGCCCACGAACCCCACAAAGACGGACAATCACCCGAACATTATTTTTCATATAAAGTGAGATATCATCAATCAAAAGGAAAGGAAGGGATGATGGAGAGGAAAGGAAAATAATCAGGAATGAAACACGTTATATTACTTACTGACTAGAAATTAAGAGTTTTTTCAGTCGCCTCTTAAAGCATACCAAGGACGGAGCGAGTCTTATATTGGTTTGTTGATTCCAGAGTATCACTGATTCCAGAGTATCACTGCATGGACAGTAAAGGACAACGTAAAAAAAGAGGAGCGGTGAACTGGAAAGGTCAATAGACAATCACTGTTTGAACGTAGCGCTAATCCATGATTGGAAAGACGCGGAAATTTTTCGGCGAGATAAGAGTGGGCGGCGAGATAGTTAAGGATATTATACAATAGAGACAGTATATGAATTTGGCGTCTATTTCTAAAATTCAACCAGTTCAATGCCTTCTGGTATGAAGTTATATGATCGTACTTTCATAGGTTGAAAATAAATCTTAGACACACATTTTGAAGACGCTGTAATTTTTCCAGCTGTTCCTCTGTAACATCCAAGTAACAAACGTCCGCATAGTCCAGAATCGGAAAGTATAGTCCGTCCGCAGTTTTTAAAATATACCGCCAGTTAATGCATTATTTATTCGCATATTCGTTAAATAAATAAACTTAATTGAAATATTAGACTTGCGATTATTTCAAATCAGAATTAAATTTTTGATAATATTGTAAAGCTCTGTTTTGTTTCACATATTTCCAAGAAAATCTACAACCTTTAATTAAGATTATATTTGAAACAGAAACCACAATTGGAGCAGCGATACACCAGTGTTTTGGTTTATTTTCACCTGAACGAAAATTAGAACAGGTACCAAAATGTTGAAATAAACCCGGCTGCGAGACTAAATGCAGTGTCGCTTCAAGATTGAGGGTATGACGATAAAACTGCTTGAAAGTCCTGCTTCATAGTCTTCAAAAGCGTCACGTGAAAATTTTCTTGTTACAATTTGAGCCCTGCGTCTATGAAGCTTCTGCTATTTTTTTAGATCGAACATTGAGGTTTGCCATATTGAGAAATGCGATAAGCTAGACCTGATAAGGAGTGCGACCAATTGATCACTCCGAGAGCGTAGTAGAAATGCTACTGATCATTAGAAATGGAGGAATATCATACTTTCTGTAGTGCGGTCAATTCGCTCGCCAGTTCAAGATCATGATTGCTCTCTGAAGAGCATAACGAATTAAAAAAAAACCGCTGTAAATGAGTGTTGCGTGAAACATGTAGAAACATAATATGTGTACCTCAGAGGCAGACGGATGCAACTCCAAATAGTGAGTTTTTCAGTAGAGCTAAAAACAAAAGTACTTTTTTATGAATGCCTGTTAAATCATTCAAATAGATAAACTGAGTGGTTATTTATTGTTTTGTGTTGGAGTTCACTTCAAGTACTTACAGTTCATGTAAAAATATATTTTATTTGATTGCTTTTTGACCTTAAAAAAAACAAAATAAAAATAGTCTTATGGATTTGCATCCTTCTGCTTCTATGTGTTATCGTATTATTGGCAGTTGGGGCCAAATGATAAAAACCTACTTAGCTTTTAAAATCATGATTTAAATGGTGATAAATAGAAATAAATACAAATTAATTGTTTTTACTGTTTATTAAAAAACCTAACTTAAAAATAATACAAAAATCTTAATAAAGAAAGGAAAAAATAAGGTTACACTGGAAAAAATGGTTTACAGAATTTCTTCATTATTCATCTCATCTATTTCGGCATCTTCTGGAGGGTATTCAGGAGCATTATATTCTTTGTGTGGCTAATTTTTATAAAATAAATGAAGAGGTTTCGGTATCCACCTCAGCATTTTCTCCAAATCCATAAACTTTGGAATACTCGATGGAATCAGATTTTCACGCATTTGCGGAAGTGTTTGTGGAGTGATCAAGTTCCCTCTTTTCTTTCTTCTGAAGTGTATTTCTTTGAAACCATCGTCCATAAAATTATTTTTATACAATAGTATTCCTGGTTTATCCGCCTGAGCACGCAGCACGCAGCCAAACGACCTGTGACATGAGGAAATCATCTCCTTTCATATTTTTTTCCTGCTCACAAATGGTGATTATGATCCACTGTACAAAGATGATACATTCTTAAAATCCCCTGTATCCATAGAATGTACGGTATACTGGTTGGCAGATTTACAATTTCTAATAAACTGTTCCCAGTCATGCGGTATGAAAATCTGAAAACTTTTTAGTTTTTCTTGGCCCGTTCAATAACTGAGTGCGCAGAATCTACTTCTAGATGAGTATGACCTCGAAGTAGGAATTTGTGGTTTATAAATTTTAACTTATAAATCTTTTGCGAGACTAACCAGATATAAAACATTGAAACGGCTATATTTATGTTCTGGCCTGCGCAGTTGTCCGACCATATTGTGATCCATTTTAGCAAATATGATGCCACTTCATTAAAACCCCTTGCAGCTGTTTCATTCCTCATACAACAGTAAACTTCATATTTTGAACTGTCGTATATGGGTTCATTAAGAGCCCATAACTTTCTGAGGTAAAAAGATTGCGAATTTGTTAAGAATGGACAAGGGAGATTCTTTTGCATGTCAATCAACATGATTACTTCCCATACACTGGTTTTCCCTCTAAGTTTATCAGCCCTTTTCAATTCATAGCGCAGTTTTGATTACATTACGTGAATATCTTTTCATAGCTTAGTTGATTTTTTTCAGCATCGTTTGTAGCATTATTTAGCGACATAGCATAAGAATCACAAGTATCGCAAGTGTAATTTGCAAGGGGCCGAAGAGAATAGTTAAATTTATTATAATACAATTTTGGGTAGAGCCACTCCTTAACTATTAATATTAGCCTCAGGTACATTGTTTTCTTTACTGTGTTTCACATACAATTTATAAAGAGATGACAAATTAAAATCAGCTCCCAAATATTTCCTACTACTCCTCTCACTCGAGTAAAGGCATTCATATGTAGGCAATAATTTAATATGATCAATTATTGACTGCTTGATAATATGGCTTATCTTGTTAATTGGTGGGTGTCGTCCTCTCGCATCTGGAGGTAGCACTGAGCCTATAGATTGCAGTTTTTCAATAGTGCTAGGGTAACAAACTTATCTGTGACACTGAATGTATTTAAAAACATGATCTCGCAAACCCTGACTATTATTACGAGTGCGTGCACCTACTGCGAGATAATACATTCTAGTTTTATTTCTCATACCAGTTCTCGAGTTATCAGTCGGTCTAGATCGTGCAACATCTATTCTTTGATGTGAAATAGAGAAACAATGAATTGACGTCTCAGGTCTCAAATCTCGATTCACCAAAACTGCTGGCGAATTTCAATTCTTCGCTGATGCGTAATGGTATTGCAGCCTTTCTTGCATGTTATACTGCAACGTTGTTTTAATGCCTTTACAAGATTCAATTTGGAATTTGAAATGGATTTATATTCCAATCCTTTTAGACGTTCGGTTTGAGCTTCCACTCTTCTCCACTGAATTTATTCATCACTCGTTTCCTCCCCCAAGTCATTTCTTAACCATTGATAATTTAACCGGAATAGAAATATTATTGTCATGTTCACTGTCACTAAGAGATCCGCGGGAACTCTGTAAAGTCCAGTCAGGATCATCATCAACTTCTTCTACTGATGATGAGTCATATGCTGCATCAACTAATTATAATTTTAGAGACATTTGATGGTGGTATTTATCAATCAAAGCCGGCGATGAAATGGATTGTAAATGATGCTTATTTCTATTAGCCGTTGAAGAATCTGTCAACAAAAATATATAGGTTAATTATACTAAATAAATATCACTTATAAACAGTTACATTTTTATCTAATAATAATTCATATAAATAATTGTGTCTACTTACATTGTAAATTTTCTTCCAAATCAATAATCGAATTAGTTAAATTTGATAGCATTATGACATCAGTGCTAGATTTGTTCAGACTGTTTGTACCTGGCAAAATGTTATTATTCACATCTACATAATAACATAAGATATATTGTCTTATACAGAAAATTAACCATTATATTGTACTATAAAAAGTTGTATTTTAAATTAACATTAGTATGTGAAATAATTGCCAACCCTTTGTACTCACAGTTTGGAGGTGCTGTTTCTAAATCATCTTTAGACTAAATTCATGGCGATTTGTAATATTTTAATTGTTCTAGAAGACATGTTGACAAATTATTCTTGTATAACAATGTGTAACAACGATAACTATTTAAAATCCAACAATAATAGTCGAGCAAACGCGTCATAGCTATATACAAAAAAGATGCAAATCCAAATATTTTAGAGGCAGAAGGATGCAACTCCATATGCATCCTTCTGCCTCTAAGCTCCTTCTGGTATTTACATCCTTTTAAAATTCTAAATTCTTAACCATAACATGTAGCTCTTCCATCTTTCTACCACTAAAAGAAGAGGTTATTGCGACCTAATGGTCGCAATAACCTCTTAGCACCTTTTTATTATTCCATTAAAAAGTCATTTTATGAAAAATGGTCTTTGCATCCGTCTGCCTCTCAGGTACAGATATATGATAGAATACATTTTAAGAACATGAAAAAGTAATGTGGATTGAAAGAATATGCAGTTTTTAAGATGAATAAAAGAGCTTTTAGATGGTGTTGCACACACTAAGAATGAACAATGATAGATTTACAAAAACCTTATTTTATACATTAGTAGTATAGAAGCTATCAAACGCTTGAAAATACCTAGTAATTTAAATTATCAAAGGGAGACGAGTGAAAATTCTTTATGAAAAGAATGTACTCGTACATGATTAAGTTTAAGGGCGTAACAAAAGCGAAAAGTGTATGCCAGGATATAATGAAGTGAGGATCTGTTCTCTCTGCCTACCCATTAGGAGTATGGCGAGATGGTGATGATGGTTTATAATCATCAAGCCACACAATATCAACAAATTGAAGTTTTCCACCGAAGCTTTCAGTTTTGCTGTACCTACTAATATTATATTGTAGAATGATCCGCCTATGGGGCTGGCAAAGTGCCTGGAGTATAATTTGGAAACTTTAGAAGGAGATAAAATCTGTTCTCTTTTCAAGAAACCATCAAGACCCTTTTGTATTGCAGAACGGCGCCAAAAAATAAGCTAGCATGATCATCATCATCTTATCGACGACTCCCGTGGCTTAGTTATAAAGTTGCATAACTTTCACTCAGGGATTTCGGGATCGATTCTCTATGATATCCAAGAAATAAAAAAGATCGGTCTAGTTAAATAGTTCGCCTGGTAATAATTGTCTCACGACCTAGTGTTGCTGCCTCTTCATATTTGGTAGTGTTGTCAACACATGCGTTGATGAACTGCGAGTTTTATGCCTAGTCCAGTGGTTCTAAATCCAAAGACTTGATTAATGGGGCCAACGTTGATGTTGCCTCCCAACTTCCTCCTCAATATGTCCGAATCTTCAATTTAGGGTTACCATAGAAATGAATAAATGCATTGTTGTCGATTGAAATTGTCTAAATTACTAAACTGACCTTAACATTATGTATTCTTCTTCTTCTTAAAAAAGCACTCTAATATGTTTTGATAGAATTACCTATCTTGGATGTTCAACTCTCAGTTGTACTATTTGTTTTAAGATCTTACAGAAGAACTGATGTCGACTGGTTTTCAAAGCATTTATATTTTATTACACTTTCGATGTGTACAGTACAACCTGGCGTGTTAATTGCTATGTGGCAAAGTCTTCCACCAAACTAGATATGTTAACAAGGCATTAAGTGAAAACCAGACTTAATCTCCGTTTAAAAAAATCACATTTGGTAACAACGGCAATCGATCCTGTAAACCCCGGGTTGGGAGATAGGCGTCTTCCCAACTTGGCCACAGAGGTCGTCATGCGGAGGATACATTTACTTTCATTCTGTTTATCTTTTCCACGCGACCTCACTTGTATAATTTTTAATCTCTTTCGGATCGAACAACATATTTAACTTAACATACATATTATATTCCTCACATATGGGGATCCAACAAACTCATTTGCAAGTGTTTTTTCCCGCAATAGCTAAAAGTGTTGTTTTGCCTAAGATTAAATGGAACAAAAACGTAATAAACCATGGTTTATATATTTTTTAAATCATCTTTAGGCTATAAGATAAAAACTCCCAGATTAAAAAACAAGATTTATTAGGTTTTTACTAGGGTATTTTACTAGGGTATTTTACTAGGTATTTTCACAGAATTAGCTTAAGAGTAGCAGACGTTGTTTTGAATGAAATTCTTAGTTGCTTCTCATTTCTTACATTACAAATATTGATAGGAACGTTTTTTAGACCTTGTTTTGTTACATTGGCAAGTGGCATACATTTTGTAATAAAATAATCATTATAAAGAATCAAACTGAGTATATTCATTTAAGATATTAATTTTAGAATATTAGAAAAATATTTTTATTAATCGGGTATTGTCAGCAATCGAGAAAATAAAATAAAGCCTTTTCTCAGCATTCCCAATATCTCAAATACGTTTTTTTTTTATAAATGTATGGAGGAGATTGTGGTATGGGCTATAAATGTATTTTAATTGATACAGTAAGCCAAGGATTGACTCACGTGGTACAAGCCTGTAATTGGGTCTCGCAACTTACCAAGATGAAAAATTATGACAAATGGAATAAATAATAATCAATAATCGGTAAAAAGTTTCAACCTATTTTTCATACGCATATCTTCAGTAAGACACAAAGAAAAGTTTACTTCTGGCGGAACGACAACTATCAACAAACAAACTCAAATATATATAATTTGAGAGTGTTCACTTAACACTTAACCCATTACTAAGAAAGCTCAAAACGTTTTATTTAAAAACATTTTAGTAAATGTTTAAGATGTCAATATCCGAAACCTTATTCAAAAGGTGATACAGAGAAAAAGCACTTGGCAGGTTAGTTCTGCTAATTGTACGTCTATACTCGTATGTCAATATTTCTATACTTGGAATAGTTGGCATGAACATAAAACTTTATATTTTAGTAGGACTAGGTGTAGCTCCCCTCAGAAACTCAAAGGTATAAGAAGAGATCCTTACATCCCTCCTCACGCTAAGAGGATAGTATCCCAACATACCAAGATGATATCTTATAAGATAGAGGCACTGATAATAACCGCACTCCCGTAAGTAGAGAAATCTAAAAAAATCTTTCGAAATTCCTCTACTTTTTGAAAGTAACGAATCTCCCACAGGATCCACACCAATGGTCCATATTTGAACTTGCTATGAACAAGCGCATTATAAAGGAACGTGAGAAGCTCTCCCCACACAAATGATTTCGAAACTCATATTACAAATCCAAGTAGACTGGCCGTGGCGTAAGGAAAGAACTGTGCCTGTATTGTATTATAGCGTAGGTACGCAGACGTGTGATTGTGTTAGTCAACTTCCGTTTGCTGATTGGTCAGTTTCTAGTATTAGTGTGTCATCGTGTCAAAAAAATGGTGTCACCATGATTTCTAGTAATAATCCACGGCGAGGTTTGTTAATTGTATTTTTTTTATTTCTGTGTATGTCGACGTACTTATTGTTACATACTATTTATATCTTTTTATACTACGAGTATTTTAATTATTTTTAGAACATCGATGTTTTGGTTCTTATCGCTGAAGTCTCAAAGGCCACGGAAATATCAAAAAGTTCCATTAAATTGGTTGTATATTCCAATAAAAACAGTGGGTTGTATATTCCAAAAAAATCCACTTCTGTATTTTTAAAGGAATAATAAATAAATAAACTAAATAATTTGAATATATAATAAATAAAAAATCATGCTCACCCTTCTACACTATTCTTTCCTTATGGCGCGCGGACTCTACCCTATAAGCGGACTCACATAGTTCCTCAACATGATGACCAAATGAGAACCTATTGGTAAAATTGATATCAAAGATGTATTATCGTATATATGGTTGTCATTCAAAATAAATAAAATATTTTGAACAACCCGATATTTATTATATAATATTATAACAACTCAAACGCAAGTAAACTAAGTATTTATGAAATGTTGCAAAAATACAATTAACTGCACGTGCATAATACTCGTGGGTGAAAATAATTCTTAATTTATCAACCCTAACCTGTATGATGGAGATCAGATTCCCTGTATCTATGGCGCTGGAGGGTTTCCATGGAGACGGAACACACCGTGGGCAGTTGGAACTGGTGGAAGCTGAACCCGGCCCACGCTTGTGGGGGTCCATAGGGGTGGGAGGACGGGAAGATATGCGCAGAGGAGCACGGTTGGAGGATGTTGATGATAAAGAATATCTGGAAATCTAGAAAAATCGTCAGTTCATTATGTGAATTAACAATATATGTACGTGCATTTTCCTTTGTTTAAAAGATGAAAAACTTCAGCAAATTGTCATTGTGTAGAGTAAGAGTAGAGTGTAGAGTAGAGTAGAGTACCTGATAAATGATGGTGGATTTTTCCTCAAAGAAAAATAAATGTGTAATTATATTACAGTAGGTGAAATAAGTAAGTGAACACTATTACTAGGAAAAAAACATCAAAGTAGCATTACCATCTAATAATATGAAGTCGTATAAATGTTGATTATTCTGCCAAATTAAGCAAAATTCAACACATATTGTAAAATGTAAAAAAATACAATCAAACCTTGGCAATCGCTCGCTTGGCATGACAGTTAACCGTTAGACTATGTCCGCTGACGGTTACTGAACATAAATACCTGCACTAAGGCAGACAATAATTATATTATCCTAAGCGAAATTTGTGATGTACACTGTATTGCCAGCAAGAAAAAAAGAAAAAGTTGCATTTCTATCGAATGTAATGGAATCACATGTATCTATGTTGCGTACAACACCCGTACAAAAACTGGAGAATAGGTGGATGACTCAGAGATTCCGACGTGACTTCAACGAATCTCGGTGAAGAGAAAAGATTCCTTGTTTGCCGGTAGCAATTTCTAAAAATTAAAACACAGTATGACGTTTCAGAAGACGAGAATATATTTTACTTATTTGCGTCCCTTAGTTTGGCCCATCGCACATCGCAAGCACCTCGATCGGACCGCTTATGCCGTCAGCCTTCGCTAGCTCAACGCTTGTCGCGCACTCATTGCGCTCAGGGACTGTACGATCACATGTAGTGATAATGCGAAGACCACACAAAGGGACGTTTTATTACAATACAATAACTCTCAATAAGCCATAATTCAACAATGTTTACGAGTTATACATAAATAAAAATGACTAATCTACTCGATGCATACGTGTAGATTATTTTAGAAATGTGGCAAAACAAAAGCATGAACTGTAAAATGTTAAGGTCATTTCTGAATATGATTATTTAAGTAAATTAAATTCGAGTAAAATATGGAAACCATTTACTTTGCGATTTAAAATGCCCACTCGAAAATAATTTGAAAAAGGATTCTTTTAATAATAAGTATTCCACCCACACTATGGTGGTTTATGCAAAATAGAGTTAATATAAAACAAAAACATCAAATAAAATTATTAATTTAAACAATTTTTAATACCTTAGAGAATTAAAGTACTAATTAAAAAATAAATGCTTTATACATATTATACACATAGAATAATCTTAACATTAATACAATAACCGTCAGAATGATAACATAATGAAAGCATAAGAAGGATATATTGAGTGTTGTGGATTAGAACCTAAGTTTTGTCCGTTTTTTTTCAAATTTAAAAAAGAGCACCAAAAGTAAAACAGTAAATGTTATACGTCATTCGAAAGAATTTTTTCTGCTCTACAAGATATTGTGTTTGCTTTTACGTTACATATATTATTTTATTTTATTACAAGCCTTCAAAATGGAATGTCAAGTAGACAAAAGTGAGCATTTTCGACACATCCTTCTGTTCGCGTTCAATCGAGGGAATAAAGCTGCCAAAGCTGCTCACGATATTTGCGAAGTGTACGGTGAAGATGCTATGAATGAAAGGACAGCTCGTCGATGATTTTTGCGTTTCAAAGACGGTAATTTCGGCCTGAAAGACATGGAGCGCTCTGGACGACCAGTGGACTTCGATGAGGACCGCTTAAACCGTATTATTCATGAAGATCCCCTTCAAACCACCGTAGAATTGGCTGAGCAGATTAATTGTAGTCACATAACTGTATACCGCCATCTTAAATCAATGGGGAAAGTCCAGAAATTCAGCGCTTGGGTTCCACATGTTTTGAGTGAAAACAACAAAAATCAACGTTCGACAATTTCTGCTGGTTTGCTCGCGCGTCATCGAGCTACGCATGGCCACAAGCAAAAGTTCCTTTACCGCATCATTACTGGTGATGAAAAATGGTTTGAAAATGGTGATGAAAAATGTTTGAAGGGGATCTTCATGATTAATATGGTTTAAGCGGTCTTCATCGAAGTCCACTGATCGTCCGGAACGCTCCATGTATTTTTTAGGTCGAAATTACCATTTTTGAAACGCAAAAACCATCGACGAGCTGTCCTTTCATTCATAGCATCTTCCCCGTACACTTCGCAAATATCGCGAGCAGCTTTGGCAGCTTTATTCCCTCGATTGAACGCGAACAGAAGGAGGTGTTGAAAATGCTCACTTTCGTCTACTTGACATTCCATTTTAAAGGCTTGTAATCAAATAAAATAATATATGTAATGTAAAAGCAAACACAATATCTTGTAGAACAGAAAATTTTCTTTCGGATGACGTATAACATTTACTGTTTTACTTTTGGTGCTCTTTTTTAAATTGAAAAAAAAACGGACACAACTTATGTTAACACCGAATATATAACACAAAGAAATGAAATAACAAGGGTAGGTAAACAATTTTTAAAATCTCAGTAAATATGATATTTTTTCGTAAAACAGTAAGTTCGAACCATGCCAAGGGGCGCCCAGTTCCAATACGGGGCGAGGTCGTAGAGCGATCAAGGGCGGAGCCTCTAGCGCATATACACAATACAATGTCTCAAGAGTTTTTTTATGAGTGAAATCTTGGATACAAAGAGTATATGTAGTGAATAAGTTTTTTTATGGAACAGCTAGTTGAAGCCTCGACTAGCGTAGACGTTAGATTCATGCAATTTGTATAAAGAAATATAAAACATATTAATTGTAGATGTACTCGTGTGGAAAATTCTGTATTTAAAATATGTTCTTAGATTTTACAGAAGAAAATCAATTTATTTATTTATGCTATGTGAGCTAAAAAGTGGAGAAGAAGAATGTAGAAATTCATGTTGAATTCTATAATTCAGAAATATTTTTGATTTGTAGAAGCAAATGATCTAAAATATTCTTGATACGTGTCAAAATACGTGTTGTAGAAATGCATAAAGAAGAATACATAGTAACGTATAAAAGTTTGGTATTCTGCCTTATCGGCCTACCCCGACAGAGAAATAACGTAATGGTATATATGTTTGTAAACTTTAAATACCCATCGAAACACCAATTTATACGCGCTGTACTCGTAGCTTGTGACGCAACAATACCAAATGTTACGGTAGAAATAATATCCCTACGTTCAAAAATATATATTCAGTATTAAAATATATTTTTTTAAATATTTACAATATTAGAGATAAACTTATACCAATTCACATTTGATATTTACTAAAACAATTTACCCATACGTTGCAAATACCCTATTCTAGAACACAGTCCGGATCAAATCGCAACTTTTGGAACTGCTAGTTGAAATCTGTGGGCGGGTGCAACTATTGATTCATATTTGTGCTGCAGAGAATGTGTAGAAGGGTATTACTGGGGAATTTTAAACTTCAGTTATTTTGACGCGGTGATGCTTTTAACAAAAATCATATAACATATAATATTTATACGAGTAGAACATAACTCTCAACAGCTTTTAAGGTAAAACTGAAGTTTATTTTAAAAGAGAGGTGTTAAACGGAACAAAATATATATAATAGATTAGCATTAAATAGGTAAATATAAAAAATTACTGGATTTTAAGACACTGGAAAATACAGGATTCCCCAAAAAATACAAACATACTTTCAATGAGTAATAAATTCAGTATTTACTGAGGAATATCTAAGATTAAAACTTTAAATTAAGAAAACACTCATGTTTTTTTAGCTATCGCAAATTCTTTAATGGATTGCAGTTCTAGCCCATGTACTGCTGATAACGTGGAATCGCAAAAACCATTTTGGTATTTGGGTGCATTCTCTTTCAATGACTGCGCTCAATTAATTTATTGTTGCCGATTTTGTACCGCAAACTTTATTTTCAATAAGTCTCTATAAAAGCGCTGGGTTATTCAATGCCATCTCTACGTCTAATCCATCTGTTCGGTAATTTTTCATCAATATAGACCCTAAAATCACGACGGTAGTAAGGTGTGCCATCTTGCTGAAAATAAAACTAAACTCCTCACGAAGGCGTGGTATGACAAATTTCTGCAGAAAGTTCAAGAAAACGGTACTGTGTAAAAGTGCGTACATTTTTTAGAATATCTTATATAAAACTGAGAAAATATTTGCTTTTCAGAAAATATTAGACTTTGCAAGAGATATAATATTATCAGCTCAAATTCCAACAATTCGAAACTAACACAATTTGTCAGCCTACAGTCAGCAGACAGTCCTTGTAGGCCCAGTCGGCAAAATATTTAATTTCACAATTATTTAGTTACAACTAATTATTTGTATGTGGTAACTCGTACATAAAAAGATAACATCGATTGGGCAATCAGTATGAGCATTGCGTGAACTTCTATATGACTTCGACTACATATTAAAAAGAGTAATCAATGTAGAGAAGTTATTTGTACCGAATGAATTTAGAAAATTATATGAGTTTGATTATTTATTATGTTGGGCTCTCCATTTAGGAAGTTTTCCTTTCTTTATTATGTAAATATCTACCATCACGCCATTTCCTTGTTGGGATAGGTTTAGAGGACAAAGCGCCAAAAATATTATCACGATATAGTTCCTTTACCTCTTTCACATCTACTCGTACAGCTTATTGTTTCTCTTACTCCTAACTTCTCCTTCTTTCAAAATTTCTTTCACTTGGTCCAACCATACTTTTCTCGGTCATACTTTACCACGATTCCCATTTATGCTTGCATTATAATTCAACTTTTTTCAGTTTTTCATCACTCATCTGTTCAACATATCAAAACCACATCAACGTGTTCTGTTTTACACTTCTTAAGACATCAGTTTTTGGTTCACATTCATCCTAAACAGTTTCATTTCTGATTCTACCTTACATCGGCACACCACATTTTCTTCTCAGTGCACGCATATCTACTGCATTAACTGCAAACAGCTTTTTTTTTATGAACTTTCTTATATTGGTTTACTTCAATCATAATCTCCTCCACTGAATTCCATCAGACTTTTCTCAACTTCACCCCCTACTCACTACCTACGATGGCATTTTACCATAAATTCGTACATACATACATACCATCACATAGTTTCCCTCGTAGGTTAGAGGACAGAGCTCCAGATTTTCCTATATCGACACACATGACATATTTCGCCTCTTCCACACCTTTACACCTTCACATGCAGCTCCTACACTTTATATTGCATAACACTGTTTTAATGTCAATATTGATTTTTAATTGTCATTTTTATATATATTTTTTTTACAAAATTTCATTTTACTGTTTAAATTGATTAATTAAATAAATATAAGTTGTATAACTTAAGGGATAGAATATAAAAAATATATGGAGAAAACAAAGATGAACCACTGACATACATATGTCGGGGAAATGGAAACATCAAGAAAGAAATAATTCTTGGAAGATCACCTTAAGATGAAAAGCCAGCAGAAGAGAGTCAACGTCCCAGGAAGAATACAATATTCCTAACGAACAGATCCTGGGTCTTACATAAAAAGAAGAAGAAATAATAGAAAATAAAAAACTCTTAAAAGGAGCTTAACATATGTTTGAAAATCTTCCGTAGTTAAAACGAATCGTAACATGGGTCTCATTGTATTACTCGTAGTATAAAAAGTAACACCCAGACATTGCTCGGCGACACATTTTATGTTCAGGATGCTTGTTAGTCGTTAAAAGGGGAGGGGCACAATAATATCGCCAGGGAAATCAGAGATGGCGTTACATTCTTCCATTTTCCCGCCAATTTGGTAATTACACCGCTCTCTGCAATCGTCCCGAAAAACAAATTGCTTCTTTCGTTACCTGTGGCAAAAAAAATCACATTTTTCGAATGAAAACTCAGCGGTATGCTACGGAAAGAATAATCTTAAACGCGAGATTTTACAAAATAATTGAAGAACTCGGAATGTTTACAAAGACTTAAGGAGGTAAACTTACTTTTTTTTTACGAGAACATTCTTTATGTAATTTTTTTTTATCTAGAACTTGTAAAAAACTTATAAATAATAGCCAATTTATGTTGAGTGCAAAGTTGGCTCATGGGGTATGAATAATCTTAACTTTGGTACTGAATAATCCTGGGGTAATAAGCATGGGGTATAAATAATTTCGACTTTGGTACTGAATAATTCTCGTGGCCACGGCTTAAATCTTAAACTTTGAATGCGTGTAATAGGATATTACCTATAAATATTCTCTGCCCTGTTGTATGGTTCTAAGGTATGGACAAAATAACATCAATTAAATGTGAGTGTATAAATGACTTCACGTCAACAAAACACATGAAACACAAACTTTTATTTTTATTCATACAACGTAAATACCATCACGTCGTTTTCCTGTCGGGACAAGCAGAGTGACAACCAGACTTTCCTTTCGGGACACAAAACTTTCACTTCTTATATTGTACATCCATACATCTTCCGTATTATATTGTATACAATTAAATAACAAAATGAACTCTAAAAATACTAATAGGTCTGAGTCAAGTTAGGAGTAAAAAAATATTTTTATCAAGATAACCAGTAAATAAATAAATGAGAAGAAAGAAAACAAATCAAACAACTTTTTCCTCTTGCCTGGGTGACCCCATTACAATTTGGTTCTTTCCTTTCTCCTTTCTGGGTGTGTTTGGCTTGAAATTAAGTTTACGAGAAAAAATATGAAAGAATAAGAGAAAGGGTGCTGCCAAATTTACCATTTGTAATATGTATGTAACGGGTTGGGTTATAAAATACCTGCCAGCAATCGGCAACCAGTTTACGAGTACGAGTATGTATTATACATCAATTGTTACAACTATGTCATGTTTGCAAAAGGAACAGACAATATATTTCCTTTAAAAAACAATCCAACTCCCAGTATATGATACTCGTATGTTGTTAGTCAGGTACATATAAAATGCAATAGTCATTCCTTATCCTCGGTTTCGTTTCCACAGTTTCAATAACCCGCGGTTGGAAAATTCCAACGTATAGTCAAAAGGGCAATAGTAACTTAACGCTACGTCATTCATCTCACTTCATTATCACATCATCACTTTCATCGTCAAAAGAAGAGGAAGAGTGAGTACAATACAATACGATATTTAGGGATAAAGAGAGAGAGATTTTTTTTTGTAATACATACCTTCCATCACGTCATCTCCCTGTTGGGGTAGGTAGATAGGACATATGTCGGACTTCTCACGGTTTGTAACTATAGAACTCTCGAAACAAGAAGGCAAGAATACATTGCGATATTCCTACTTAAGGTTTTTCAAGGTTACTTTAACTGTCCCGCGATTCTAGAAGCACTAAGTTTTATATGTACGCAATAAATATAGCCGTGCAAGGAATCACCCTCAGTTCTACATACCAACTTACCGGACGAATATCATGGATAAACACTCAATCACGCGTGGAATAGATATATTAAACCAACTGAATGACACTGTTGATATATTCTCGGTACCGCCTAGCAGTATGAGAAGAATCCTGGCTGATATTCTTCCTAACGAATAAGCTAACGCTAGAAGCAGACCCACTGTGTAACAAGAGAAATCCGTGCAAAGTGGATTAAAAAAAATTAAAAAATATCGTTAGTCTTTCCTTTCTCCATTATTTCGCATCTTCCACATCCATACACCTTCTCATACAACTTCATTGATTTTTCTGACGTTTTATATTTCCTTCTTTCATAATATCATAAACTTGGTCCAACCATACCTTCCTTGGTATTTCATTTGCCCTGTATATTTGTTATGTTAGTCTTCATTCATTCATACCACGTGCCTAATCCATCTCTATAGTGCTCTTCTTCATCTCACTCAACACATCAGGCTATTCCCATTCATCCCTAATCCCTTAATTACGTATTCTGTCATATTTGTTATAATTGTTCTGGTTTATAACTATTTATTTTTGCTAATCTCTTTATTGTGTTTAATTTATAAATACATTTTTATCAAAGCTATAATTTAAAAAAAATGTAGGAAATTTAGGGTTTGGCATTTTCCAGGATTTCAGGTTTACACTGGAGTTCTCTAAACGTATCCCCTTGTATAAGGGGGAACTATTGTAAAACGATACACATGAAAATGATTTGCAGTCTTTTTACCTATAAATTATGTATTATCAATCAGTATTTCTAGAATAAAGGCAGATTTTGAACATTTTGTTTATCAATGAAATTTGAAGTTTCTGATGTTAAAAAGGTTTCCTTCTACTGATTATTACAATAGTATAGTTGAAATAGAGGAAGGAAGTTTTAATAAAAGTGTTTTTTTCGCGTTTGTTACTTATTTTCTATTTTGTGTGAAAACAATTGAATCGCGACATTTATTCACAAGAATAAACTAAAATTTAAATAAATGTAGTACGTTTCAAGAGGACTGAATTTTATTTTTATTAGACTTTTTTCAATAATTATATTTTCCACAAAATGCATTGAAAATCATTTCTTAATATTAAACTAATATAAAAGTGGCATAGCTAGTATAGTAAAGTATATAAAATATTCTATATACATACATTATATTACGAGGCATATCCAGAAAGTAAGTGTACTGAATTTTTGTAGGTTACAATTTTTTTTATTTAAACAAAAAAATTACGTGGTTACCGTAGTACATATGTAAGCTATTTTTCGACATAGTCGCCATTCCTCTCAATGCAGGTGGTGAAGCGGGGTATCAACTTTTTGATGCCTTCCTCGAAGTAGTTTCCCACCAACCCCTCCGTCCACTTCTCCACCTCCTCCTTTACCTCCTCGTCGGTTGAAAACCTTTTTCCACCCATGTGCAGCTTCAGGGAGGTAAAGAGATAGTAATATGAAGGTGCTAGGTCAGAGGAATGCGCGGGATGGTTCAGGACATCCCATTTAAACGAGGCGAGCAGTTCCTTCGTGGCGTTGGCCGTGTGTGATCTGGCATTATCGTGCAGCAGGCAGACTCCCTTTGTCAGCATGCCTCTCCTCTTGTTCTGAATCGCCCTCCGCAATTTTTTTAGGGTCTCACAGTATCTTGCAGAGTTGATGGTCTCCCCTTGAGGCATATATTCAATTAAAATTATGCCTTGACAGTCCCAAAACACGGATGCCATGATTTTCTTGGCTGAAATTGTGGTTTTAAACTTTTTGGCGGAGGGTGAAGAGGTGTGACGTGACCGTTTTTAAACTCGCGACATCACTTGTACACACTCGTACGATTCATAGCTTTATCACCATATGCAGTTTTCACCTCATTATAAACCTCAACCGGAGGTTTCCCTTCCAAACGAGATAACGGATGACGCCGCGTATTTCGCACTTGGCGGGAGATTGGATTGACATTTTTCACGAAACGTGTTGTCGCGTCGACACTTCTCAACGTACTGCCCTCGAACCGGTCTCGTTGCGGAGGGGAAGGGTCAGGCTACACGGAAGTGTAGCCAACATGTCGAAAATAAAATCCATCCGGTCGTGAGAGCCTCAGTATACTTACTTTCTGGATACGCATAGTATATAAAATCAAATGAATTAAGTTTAACAAAAAAATTTACAATTTATAACTTTTTAGAATTGATTTACCAAATCTGACTTTTTGTGCGTATATATTGTAATCAATAATAATAATAAAGGACAATTTATACAGCGTCATTTAGAGAGCATATTCTCCTCATGAGTGCTCCATTCGTGAGCCGAACTCACTCTTATGGAAATATCAAAAACTTTTTAATAAAACAGAATGAATATAGGATAAGGTGGTGGCTGCAGTCATTAGATTGGGTATTTTCACATGTCTGCATACGTTTAGATAAACATATTTCAGGAAAAAAACTGTTGAAATATTGTTTTCCATCTATTCATATATATTTACCTATTTTGTACAATGATGGTCTGTGTTGCGTTGCAGCATTCTACACACAGGCTCGAATTATATTATTATTTTTTCGTTTATAGTATTATTATTATGATTATTAGTATCACTAATATTATTATTATTATTTTTACCATTATTACTACTTCTACTACTACTAATATTATTATTATTATTAATAATAACATTACTACTATTTTTTATTATAGTAGTAGAATTATTATTATTAATAGACGGCCTGAAAACCAGACTGGTACAAGCGACAAAAAGATGAAAGGGAGAAAATCAACTATTTGTGTCATACAAGATTTGTTAGTTTCATATATCGTCACATGATACATTCGCTCAGAAATGGTGTTATTATCGATAATTCACCTACTATATATCCCTTTGGCACAATGAGGAACATATGAAATGCTTTTATTTTAGCACTTAAACCAGTTTTTTTTTTTAAATGTCATTTGTACCAGTCTGACTTTTAGGCCGTCAAACGGTGGTATTAACGATTATTCACCTAGATATCTTTGGCACAATAACAAACATATGAAATGCTATTATTTTAGCACTTAAACCAGTTTTTTTTAAATGTCACTTGTGCCAGTCAGGTTTTCAGGCCGCCAATAGTAGTATTATTATTAGTAGTAGTATTGTTTTAATTATTAATTTTAGTATTGTTATTATTACTATTTTATTTATTTTTATTACTTTTATTATTTTATTTGTTTTATATAACTATTATAATTATTACGACTATTATTGTTGTTATTATTAGTATTATTATAATGATATTATTATTAGTATTATTAGTATCAATATCTTCATCATTATTGGTATTATTATTAATAGTATTGGTTAATTTATTATTATTGTTATAAAACCATACGCCGTGGACGAAAAACAAAATATGCAAAAACAAGTCGGTTTAAGTGGATACACTCAAATTATTTTATATGGATCCAAGTTTGTTGCCTGTCATTTGTCGTAACCCCAGTAATTTAAGTTTTTTTTTAAATTAATAAATGAATCTGTGATATGTACCATACATTTGATAATGGCTATACCTATATACAAATTTATTACTTAAAGACTAGATCTTTTCTAATTTCTATATAATAACCATAAGTTATAATTTTAATTTCCCTCATGTAATGAAACTAAGCTTTTGCCTGTATTTACAATTCTTCGAAAAGCTCTATAAAACGTATCAATTTCTTTTAAAATGACCTATTCATATTTTCAAGGTCGCAATTATTTCTTTTTCTTTCAAGGCTTTCTAAAAAAAAACAAAAATGTATATTTTTCAATTTGTACGAATTTCTCTTGTCTTAAAAAACAGGGAAATTTTTTATACATTTCGCTTTCCGTTGTTTTACGATTTTTTTTTTCAATTCAAAAGTAAGATAAATGCGTTCATTTCATCATTTTCTTTCCAACACATCGAACAGTATCAAAAGAGCTATGCTTTGATTAACATTTTTATCGATATTTTTAAAAAGTTATCACTGGTAATTCATTTATTACCATTAAATATCATTTTTACTGCATTTTTTTCATAAAAATAAAAAAATCTTCAGAAACTCGACAAAAATTACCACATTATGTTTAAAATAAAAATTAAATGTCTTTTTTTTCTTTTTTAAAAGCGCAAAGCGATTTTGAAACAAATTTTCAATAGTTAGTATTTTTATATAGTTAATAAATCAGAAATTTTATGCGAAATTGACCCAACCACATTTTACCTGTTCTGAAATAATTAAAGAAACATCCAGCTGCTTTTTATGGGATTGTATGGAAAATGGAATTGAACCATGATGTACTTATTTACATGGCTTTATATTTTTGTACAAAGAATTGATTTATGTTTTTTTTATGTTCCAAATAAATCAAATAAATGAGCTTAGAGCGTTGGATCATTTTTACAAACATATGTACAATTACGTTTTTATTTTTTGTGACTTGTCTGCGCCGTAGTTTGGTGTTTTTAAATATCTGCTTAGCAACCAAGCGTTTTGGTATCGATTGCCGGTGATTCCCTGAGTATTTTTTAACCACAATACACCATTTACACTTTACATAGTTTTAATACAAAGGTGAACCATATAGTACAAATACATAACAATACAAAAATAACTTTTTTTTTGTGAATATAAATAACTATTTCACTAAACAAAGCCTGTGGTAAGGTAGTCTCATTTTTTAATCACAAATTTCATATATATTTTCCCAAATACCCACATACTTAAATCCTTAGCTATCAAAATACCCACACACTTAAATCCTTAGCTATCAAATATCCACATACTTAAATCCTTAGCTATCAAATACCCACATACTTAAATCCTTAGGTATCAAATATCCACATACTTAAATCAAACCGCATTATAATTTTAACAACCACATAAAAATAATGTCCAACAACTTCTTATTACATGCTCTACATTTGCATCAGTCATTCAAAAATATGTCTACATAGAAAGCTCCAAAACATATGCTTTGTTTTACTTAAAAGTCTTTTTTCATCTATATTTATTGTCCTGGCGCAGAGTTATTGCTTTGCGTGAATTTTAGAAGCGCTCTTGGGGTAGAATAATTGGTGTTGCAGAATAAGGCTATTCAAATTCCTAGAACTTTCAAAATCCTCTTATTCAATTTATCATATCTAGCAGGAAATAACTTAATTATCCTTGGATGAAAATTAGCCTCATTTTTATATGTCAAAAAAATATAGGTTTTCAAAATATCTAAATACAAAAGGTAAATCAAAGAGTAACGCGTTGATAAATAACATTTTTTACGCCCCACGTCATTATTATGTTTATTTTTGTAAGCTTAAATATTTATTCAAGTAGCAAAAAAAAAGAATGGGATTACAAGAAATGTGAAAACATTTTTTTGAACGAAGGATTATTTTTTAAAGTAAACGAAAATAAACATTTAAATAATTGGGAGAGTGATACAAACTCTTTTTCAACACTTTTAAATTCTTGAATAACATAAGTGATGAAAATAAATATATATTTTTTATTAACGTGTATTATGAATTTTAATTTTTATGTCATAAATATTTTATTTTCAACCGTACACTGAGCAAATAAATAATAATTGGACTTAACCATGACACTAAGGCCCGAATTCATAGCTTGGCCTAAATACTAATTTCTAACCCTCAAATTTTGTGGTTTGTATTCTGAGTCGGGCCTCATGCACTTCAAGCTTTAAATTAAGACAATGAAACGATGTAACGCCGTTATTTAAGGTAGCTGAGATAAATTTGTATACAATTCAGCTTTGAATACTAATTTCTTTAGTTAAATAGATAAGATTTAGTAATAAGGTCAAACTATGAATTCGGGCCTAAGAGTAAAAGTAACACATTTGTTTCGTAGTAACATAACATCTTTCAATGTTATATTAGTATTAGAGGGTGTCTTGGTAGTTTTTATTTTCTCGGCCTTTCGTAGTAATATAACATCTTTCAATGTTATGTTAGTATTAGAGGGTGTCTTGGTAGTTTTTATTTTCTCGGCCTTTCGACACTCAAGAGCCTATGCCATGCAATACGACTTTTTCATTAATTCTTATGGTGTCCCTCAACATATAATTGATGGTATAGACAGCAGGAATCGAACCATCAAATTAAGTATCACTACAGTAGGCAAAAATTGAGGTTCGCCATCGTACGTGTTGGAAATACTACCGCACGTAGAGAGGCAACAACACTCATAACCATCTAGTACGTGTGAGTTTTGTTACCAGACTGATTTCCGTTTCAATTATTTTAATTTTTTATGTATCACTAGCAATCGAACTCAATCCTACGGGTGCAAAACCAGCGTCTTACTAACTAGGCCACAGAGGTCGCAGTAGGATTAAGTCCTTCAATATGAACTTGATAATTTAGATTGTTTGATTTTTAGCCTTAACATTTCAAGTCCTAATCAATTTTATTAACAAAATATTAATGACTTCCGTAACCTATGTTACAGTTACGAAGTACGTTTCCATCCAGATCCACTCGACGGTTTTGGATTCAAGTCTTGATACGAACTCAAAAGTATATCAGACTAACATATTTTTAATTGCATTGTTTTAACATCTTTCTGGTTGGGTGGAAGAAATTATCACATAGCAACAAATCAAATTATATATATAATCTGGTTACTAACACGTATCTACGCATACAAATTTTCCTCACAGACGTTTCGGATTGTAGGAATTTTCAACTTAAATGTATTTCTTTATTTAAATTTTATATCCGTTTCTGGACTGTTCTTGAATTGGATCTTCTTCTTCCCAGTGTCTTGTCAGGTCCCCCCAACGTTGAATATCACCTGAGAGTAGACATCTTTGTCCCCGGCAGCCCAAAAAAAATCTCCAACGCCCCTTATGCCAGTCCAATCACGTATATTGCGGAGCCAGGAGATTTGCCTCCTGCCAACACCTCTTCGGCCTTCTATTTTGCCTTGGATGATCAGGTGCAGTAATTTGAATTGGATAAAATGTAATATTAAAAAAAACTATAATGTTTATTAAGAAACATAGTTAAATCTGAGCTTATTACAAAAAGGATTAAATTTCGTTTTTTTTTTCATTAAAAAGTAAAACATCAAAATGAGTCTCTCTGCCTTTGAATGTTTAATTGTAATATAAATATTACTCCATTTATTGCACCATTTTATCAGATTATTAAATAGTTAAGTTCAATTCTATTTGGAATCGAACTCATCAATTCAATTAATAAAAAACATAGTTAAGCTATTACAGCAAAAATGAAGACAATTTAACAAAACAAATTCAGTGATTGTAATAACTGAAAGGTATGGTGTGTTTACCTTCAATGCGGGACTTACCCGCATTTGAAAATATGCGTGTCAATAAATAGTATTTCATTATCAGAATTAATTGGACTTATTTTTGCAAAACAATAATCCAATTCAATAAAAACATTAGTTGGTTCATTTAAAATACCGAAAGGGTGTAGATATGTTATATCTTGTAGGTGCAAAATGTCAACCCCACACAAAGTTTCCTCAAATTGATTTTTTTATTTTCTCAATACAGGCTTAGCCCAATTACATGGAAAAATACAAAAATTGTTAACATTTAAAATTTAAAAAAATTACAATATATATACATATTATATCATATGCATACGAGTACATATATACACGCGTACTGTTTGTACACATACATACACACATATGTTCAAAGTCACTTAAATACATGTACGTTGATGAGTGTTTTCTAACGCCCCCAATATTAGAAGAAAAAAAAATTTGGCTTTTGGCACTGTAATATGAAATATGTCAATATCCGAAACAGTTACGTTCAAAAGAGTTAAGGCCCTTCCAACATGTATAGCAACTGGAAGACCCGTTCTTGCGTATCTTATTGAGAACAGTTCTTACGGGCGCAGTTGAGTGTCATTGTTAGGGACATTTAACGCTAATCTTTGTAGTAATGCTATCTCACAACAGTTAAAATGTGACTATTTTATTATGTATACGTCCTATTATCCTTCATAAAAAAAAAACATTTTAAAAATATCAATATTTCTTAGCGAGGAACAAAATTAAATAAAGAAAAGAATATATCCTGAAGAGAAATGACCAAGATTAGAAATTATATAAGAAAAATTTCAAACATTTTTTTAAACCATCGTTGTTTAGAAAAAAATCCTCCAAGGGAAAAATTAATAAGAATGCAATAGGGCTTACAGAACAATGGGAAATTGTAGCGAAAATTTTAAAAACACCCCATCTTTTAATATCACCTTAACTTGCGGATAATCCGCCCAGTTGCCACCCTCGTCTCTGAATATCAAAGTCAGAGCCGTCCCTAGTTCATACAGTGAACACAAGACGTCAATTTAAGGGGTGGGGCGGTTTTAAATATTGGCGTTTTAAATTTTTAAATGTATGATAATTCAAGAAATTATAAGTATTTTTTTTTATTTCAAAGAAAAAAGTTTTTTGTTTCAATTATACTGTATGTGTATTCTCCGTTGTATACTCGTAAGCTGCTTATTCATATGTACCATGATTACTTTCGTCCAACCAGAAAATTTTTAAACAGTCAGCTTTGATACAATCATATAAGGACCCATATACTCGTATTTAGGGTATATTTTTAAGTTTTTTTCTCACAGCTCAAGTTTTGAGCTCCTTTATACTTCATACTTATTTTTTCCTTTTGACAAGGTTTTTTAATAAGTAAAATTAGAGAATGAATTCGATAATGATAGGTACTATGCAAATCTACGATTTATAGCCGTAAACATTTAATATTTGTTTTAATTTAAAATATACTGTAATGACTTAGTTGTAGAACGATTGACTTCCACCTGGAAGGTGCGATTTTCTATAAAGGTATAAAAAGTGCCAGTCTTGTTTTCTTTTTACAATTTGACCATTTTAAATCCAAATTCTACTTTTTACAAACAAGGTTTTTCCCTGCTTTAGAAAGAGGCTTGATAATCACGTGATATTCAACTCTTAAGTGGTATATATCTTTTAACTCGTTTAGCCTGTAAACTTCTAAACCTTACTGGTATAGAGATTTTAAGCTAACTGTACTGCCAGAGCACAAGACAACCTACCGCAAAATGGACTCCTGCTTATCGAGTCAACGGTATAATTTTATATCCGCCTAAAACATGGTAGCGTTAGCCTGGAAAGCACTAGGTGATCCACGAATCAAGTCCTCCTTTATGCAAGACATCTAGCTCTTCGGGTACTGCAGCAGTAATCGCATGAACCACAAATATTAAGAGTCGATCAATCATATAAGTCAGGCATGTAAAACACGCGACCTACCTACAATAAATCTGTAACCTACCGAAACTTCTTGATTTTGTAACTGTAAGATGGAAAAGTATTAAGTAGTTATTTAATAGTTTTTGTTTTGTTTTTTAAAATATTTGAAATATGCAGTCCTCATCCCAATGCAAAATAGCTTATGTGGACTAGTGGAAAAATAGGTTGAATTGCCTGATACAGATTGTCGTATAAAATTCAACATATTGTTATTTATTTTCCCTTCGTTCATTCGGAGACTATTAAGATATTTATAGGTCTTTCAGGACAGTTACGAATTAGGTTGTATATACAAATACACAAGATTCACTGACAATCTCTGAGTCAGATGCATGGGCTTAAATTCATTTCCATCCCTAATGTATTTAAATTCATTTCCATCCCTTCCTAAGTTTGCGGAAGCACGTCAAAAGACATTCCAACGTCAGCCCTGATCACACCCTCTTTGCATCTTCTTATAGCCTCTCTTTTTCATTTTCCCCTAAACATACCTCGTCCATTATTACCGAGGTACGATCTTAACCACGTTTTATATTTTTTATACTTTATAACTAGGTTAATTTTCGATATTTAACCACATTTAATATTTTTTATACTTTATACCTAGGTTAATTTTCGATATTTAACCACGTTTTATATTTTTTATACTTTATAACTAGGTTAATTTTCGATATTTAACCACATTTAATATTTTTTATACTTTATACCTAGGTTAATTTTCGATATTTAACCACGTTTTATATTTTTTATACTTTATAACTAGGTTAATTTTCGATATTTAACCACATTTAATATTTTTTATACTTTATACCTAGGTTAATTTTCGATATTTAACCACGTTTTATATTTTTTATACTTTATAACTAGGTTAATTTTCGATATTTAACCACATTTAATATTTTTTATACTTTATACCTAGGTTAATTTTCGATATTTAACCACGTTTTATATTTTTCATACTTTATACCTAGGTTAATTTTCGATATTTAATCACGTTTTATATTTTTTATACTTTATACCTAGGTTAATTTTCGATATTTAATCACGTTTTATATTTTTTATACTTTATAACTATTGTAGATTAATTTTCGATATTTAATCACGTTTTATATTTTTTATACTTTATAACTAGGTTAATTTTCGATATTTAACCACGTTTAATATTTTTTATACTTTATAACTAGGTTAATTTTCGATATTTAACCACATTTAATATTTTTTATACTTTATAACTAGGTTAATTTTCGATATTTAATCACGTTTTATATTTTTTATACTTTATAACTAGGTTAATTTTCGATATTTAACCACATTTAATATTTTTTATACTTTATAACTAGGTTAATTTTCGATATTTAACCACATTTAATATTTTTTATACTTTATAACTAGGTTAATTTTCGATATTTAACCACATTTAATATTTTTTATACTTTATAACTAGGTTAATTTTCGATATTTAACCACGTTTTATATTTTTTATACTTCATAACAAGGTTAATTTTGGATATTTTACTTTTTTCTGAAATAATGAAACCATTCTCTCTAAATTTAAATAGGTTCATCCTTGTTTCTTTTTTTGTACAAAAGCTTTTTTTTATAATCTATTCATTAATTTATATGGTAGTCGTCAACATATCCGCATTGACGATGTGAACTTTTTATATGGTAGTCGTCAACATACCCGCATTGACGATGTGAACTTTTTATATGATAGTCGTCAACATATCCGCATTGACGATGTGAACTTTTTATATGGTAGTCGTCAACATATCCGCATTGACGATGGGAACTTTTTATATGGTAGTCGTCAACATATCCGCATTGACGATGTGAACTTTTTCAAAGCGTGATCAGGATACAAAGTTGCCTTCGGCCTCATTAATTGTGTTTTCGGACTTAAAATCACTGGTTGGCACCTAACGTTTGATTAGTCATCGTATTTGTGATCAATATCTCAAGCGAAGAATAAGTAATAATCCTCTAAAGGAACTTTTAATCATACTACTTCCTTGTTTAATAACCACTGGGAATCGAAACTCAAAATCCAGTAATGGAAAACAAGCGTCTTATCGACTAAATAACTGAAATCGTTGTTTTGTATAATAATACTTAAAAAATGTATTCAAAGGCTCCATATCCCGTCCAAAACTGCGATGGACCCTCAATGCTATAAGAATAAGTGAAGGAAAAATGAAGAAAGAAGAACTTCAAACAATCGGGAAGGTGAAGGGAAAATTTTCAACAGCCAACGACTTTTTGGAGTTTCAACAGATTGAGTTTCACCACTAAAAAGTATCAATCCTTTTGATATTTCCTAAAATTTTAGATGATTAAATTTGATATCAGATTTGGAAATGGTTTTAGGTAGATAATATTTTTTACAGTTAACAAGATCGAAACCCCCTCGATCCCCCCAGCCCCATCCCGCATCCTTTAGATTTATGTCTTAACTTTTTTGGATCAAGATTTGATAGAGGTAAAATGTACACATTGATTCTATGCTATTTTTTTTATGTTGAGTTATGCCACAAGTCACTTTCATACATACGTACAATTAAAAAAAAAACTATTAGCATATTTAGCATAGTATATTTAATTGCATCCTCGTTATTAAATACCTCAATCGGTCTATCATACGGAATTTCACGCTAAAAACTTAACGAGCTAGTTTCAAAGCATCTAAAACTTTTTAATATACGAGTATATTCATATGGATTTTTTAAACACAAATTGTCCATCATAGTATAAATAGGCCAAAAACCCATACGACTGTCGCCAAAGAAATAATACGAGAATTGAATTTCGAATACAAGAGAGCGAGAGAGGAATACTTGGATTCTCTCCGAAAGTAATTCGAAATTTGAATCTCGGTGGAGATACTGAACGAATTTTAAATACCTAGCTAACAATTTTTGAACCGGTGTAAAAGGGGACGATGTATAAATGATATATAATATATAAACAAATTTTACATTTATGATTATATATTTTCATAAATGTAGAATTTGTTTTACTTCCGTGAATATTTCACGGGTTGCAACTAGTTTTTAATTATTCTGATATTATTTTAGGTATTTTTAGGTACTTTGGCTCAGTATTTAATCAGTATTTTGAAAACATAACACATTTATAAGATATTAAAAAAAAGTTAAGACATTATCTAAAATATCCAAAAATGTCCCAAAATTAAGAATCTGCAAATAGAAGGTGTAAAAATGTATCAAAGAAATAAAGAATATATTTGGGTCATATCCTTTTCTTTAACACACAAGAGGATGAAGATATTCATAGACAAAGACTATATTTGGGTCATAAAGAATATATTTGGGTCATATCCTTTTCTTTAACACACAAGAGGATGAAGATATTCATAGACAAAAACTATATTTGGGTCAGATCCTTTTATTTAACACACAAGAGGATGAAGATATTCATAGACAAAGACGTTTGTTATGTATAAGATCAAATATGATTGGTAGACGCTTTAAAGAATGCAGTGATTAAATAAACATGCAACTACAGGCGGCCCTCGACTTTCGCACATAATTGGTTCCTGAAAATGTGTGCGAATGTTCGAAAGTAGAGGAATGTAAAAAAAAATCAAAAATGGTATTTTAAAATATTTATTTATCAATAATAATATTTATTTATCAATAATATATTAAGAATATTTATTTATCAATATACAATACATAATTAAGTTAACGAGGAGTGTTTAAGTGCTTTCAGGTGTTTTCTTTATTTGTCAAAATGCATGAAGACTTCATTCATATTTTTTATTGTCAAAGTCTTGACGATTTTATCAGCTTCTTCTTCCTCACTTTCATTGTATATTTCATTTAACTCGTGTGGCTCAATTAAGCATTCATTTTACAGAGGTACTTAGTGAGATTAAATCAACTCATTAACATCTTCGTTGTTGACGTCCAAGTTTAGTTCATTCATTAGGCTAACTATTTCATCTGTGATAGTTTCCGGAGTCAGAATTTATAAAATCACTCATCATTTATGGACATAATTGTTTCCAGGAACCTTTCATTGTTGACTCTTTTATTTCAGGCCACGAGCCTCCAACATTGTTTATTGCGTTCCATATAAAGTGGGAGTGACTGCATGGAAGCGAACAATTTTTGCATTATCGACAAAAATCTTTAAAAAAATGAATTTTAAAAAATGTGCGAAAAAGCGAATTGTGCGAAAGTAGAATGTGTGAAAGTCGAGGGCCGCCTGTATTTCAATCATATTGTATGCATTGTACTCAATCGAACTTTAGCTAAATTATACTTTAGAGGTTTAGAAGAACTCAAAGTACAGTATAATAATCAGGGCTGTGGAGTCGTGAAAAAAAAACACGACTCCGACTCCGATTCCTATATTTACCAACAACACGACTCCGACTCCACAACTCCGACTCCACGACTCCGACTCCACAACTCCGACTCAAAAAAGCTCAATTTTATCAGGTTGTTTCCTATCTTTGAATATAGCCATTTTTTTCATGTTATACGGATAAAAATAAAACAAGATCAAACTTTAATAATTATTTATTAGAATTTATTCTTAAAAACAACATTGCTTCTATTAAATCTGTATTCGTAGAGGCTCTCAAATCAGAATTGAGAATTTTAAGAGCGGAAAATAACCGCTCTACGGATACTTGGGTTGGCGGTAATGCTGTAACGATCAATGCTGAATCTTTTACGATTTCTAGATACCGCTGTATTGCCATTTCAACATTTAACTTATAAGTTCGGTCAATTTTTTCCATTATTTTCAATGCATCATAAAATTTAATTTTAAATTTTGAAATAGAGTCTCCTTCATCTATATTGGGACTGTGATTCAAACGAGGACGTTTTAGTTTATTTTGTTCATTGAGATATTTTTCTAAATCGTCTTCAGATTCAGCGGTGTCGGATGAAGATGATGATACTTGGTGTACGCTGCCTGCTGTCGTCTCTTTTTCTAGTCGAAAGCCTTTCATACGAACGGTTAATTCAAACAGAGCGTTTTTAGCTCTATTTATTTGTTCTTCCATCAATATGGATCGAACCATGGGGTTAACATAGATCCCAGCCAACAGAATTTTCTTTGGACGTGAGAAAGAAGGAGACAAACACATTTTCGTAGACTTGATGCATTAAATGGATCTCGGTGAATCACCATATCGGCGCGACTTGCGCCTGCAAGTTTAATATTCGTGCAGAATACACATTCATTATAATAATTTAAAAAAAATGTATTTTAAATTTTAACGAAAAATTAGTCGGAGTCGCTCGTTTTTTACGACTCCTACTCCGACTCCGACTCCGGCCCAAACACCGCGACTCCGCGACTCCGACTCCAACTCCGACTCCGACTCCACAGCCCTGATAATAATGCATCCCTCTATATTTGTAATGCGAAGATATTGTAGTGCTTCAGAGATGTTTGCCTAAGATTGTTTGCCAGGTTTTGATGCACTTCAGACGACATGCGTGTGAAGAATACATAAGCGTACAATGCAAACTGACAACTGTTTAATTAGACGTATTGTAAGTTGATAATTGACACTATTCCACAAGAGAATGCGATTAACGACAAGTTGAGCATTTATTATTATTTTTTTTTAATTGTATTTTTCCAAAAAAAAGTAAAAGCTTATATATTTTCATAGCTTGTTTTGCATTGCACATCCTTGTACACTTACTGGAATAAATAAAAATAAATATTTGAAAAACGTCCAAAAATCACAAATGAATGAAAAATATGACAAATTCTTTTCAACAAAGTTTCAAAATATTTCACAACATCGAAAATGATTTTTTCTGTCTCTAAAAGCACTTTGTCTGCAAAACGGCTCCAAAACAATTGTCTATTTCATAATAGTTCCTACAATACATAATGTTATATGTACATACGTGAGTTAACAGTATCTTCCCTATTGAACATTAAAGGAATTTATGCTACGAGTAAAAAACAATATTCCTATAAATAACAGCAATAAACATAAATAACAAAGCGCTAAATAAATTGCGAAATAAACATTTCAAAACAAAAGCGGAAGTTTCATAATATCTGTGTTTATTTACGTTTCGTTTCATTGTATGATACATCTGTAGCACATTTTTGAAATGCTCAAACGGTCGATCGTGCGTTATTTGAAAATCGATTACTGAAAATTATGAAGTCTTATTTTCAGTTAGATCTCATTTGAACTTTTTTCTCTCGCAAATAAAAATAATATACTTAACGTTTGTATTTTATTTTACATGTTCATAGTAAAAATGTTAACTAGAAATTGACTGTAAATATAACTGATGTATCTGTTCTCCGAATATCAATATTGGCAAAAAAACATGAAAACAAAATAATTTAGGAAACCAAACTTACACTAAGATTTTAGGAAAAGAAAGAAAACTTCCGTAGAAAATTTGCTAATCAATAATATATTTTATTGGTTAAAAAACAGTAGTGGTACTTAACCAACCGATGTTAGTTGCGTTATATTTTTGTCGAGAATAATGGTAAAGAAATACGAGTACATCGTTATTAAATAAGACTAATTTATTAATTACACTTTACATGGCTTAGTAACCGACCTCCATACATGAGTTTTTTATGGCTGACCTCAATGGCTTGGTTGATAAGACGCCTTTCTTTCAATTTTGGGGTTCAGTGTTTGATTCCCATTGGTACCCAGATATAAAAAGAAATGTTTTAGTCTGGTTTTCACTTAATACCTTTTTGACATTTTTCTATTTAGTTGCTAAAGATTGCCACTTGGCAATAAACCCGCCAGATTGTGTTTTATACAAGGAGAGTTTAATATAATACAAGGAACAATTTTCTCCATAATCGTAAAAAAATAAAGATAATTTTTTGGTTACCATCAGCAATTTTATCCAAAGTCCTTGAATGAAAAACAATCGTTCTACCACCAAGCCGCAGAGATTGAGATAAAAATATTTCACGAAACACGGAATCTGTTTATTTAATACCTATACTGCTACATGGAAAAGTTAGAGCATCCCTGCTGAAGTTCATTATTTTCACACCTTTTCTATGGCCCTTCGTAGCAATATTGTTTTCCGGTACGTGACTCTCCAGCCATATTTCGCGCTATATAGTACAGAAAGTACAAGCGGGCAATTAGGCACCGCCGGTCACTTACACCAGCGCGGCGCGCAACATGGACTCGCTAGTGGAGAAATGTTGCCCGACAACCTGAAATGAAAATAGATTACGCTCAATGTTCGTTAGACTTTAAAATGGAGGGAACATTTTTCAATCTGTTTAAATCGTAAAGTACTTTTTCGTTTCTGGTCTCGCCAACTTAAAAAGGATTTGTTTTTTAACACAGTCTAAACGCGAGCTATTAAATTTCTTTGCCGTACACGATGAAAACGTGATCTAATACATTCCTTCTTTATTCGAAATAACAATATTAAGATTGAAAAAAAAATAGAGTTCAGAATAATTAAAAAATATTTGCTTGTATAGAAATTTTCCAGATTATCTCTTTTAAATGGAACACGTTGTATTTTGTTACTTATATATTTTCACTCCATGAATAAATCTAAAAAAATATTGATTTTTCTATGTTCGTGTCGGTGTTTCCTCTTTTTAATTATTTTTTCAATCAAAAATATATATGAAATATGTCGTGTGTGGAGACAATCGACAGACTGGTAACCCCAGTAATAAGATCCAGGAACAACAGTATTTACAGGTTAAAAGTTGCCAGATGTTATATATGACATTCATTTTTACTTAGCGAATGATAAAATATAAACAATACACCTATTTAAACTCTACATCACTTTTGCCACTGCGAATCATTTTTGTAGCGGCCAAACGTCAAGTGTATGTAGGTTCGTTAATCATTCCTTCCTGAGGGTCTTAGCTTTTTCTGACATGGGTAGAAAACAGTACATCAATTACTATCATGGGTTTTATTTCCTCCCATAAAGAAACAAAATTGTGTGATCCAGATATTAAAAATTCAAAGTTCAAAGCCACCTTTTCCTCGGTGTAACTTTTCCACCAAGCATATCTAACTCATTTAAACGTTATGCATTCATTATCTTCATATATTATCCTTCTTTTGCCAAGTCTACGTTTGACTTCCTTTGTCAAGGTGGGCACCAACTCTGTATGATATATTGCTATTTTTGCAACATTTGATACAGCACGGTTATCGAATATAATGATAAGTGTCGTTGCGTTTGTAGCCTACGAATAAATGTTTTTAAGTTTAAATCTAATGGTTTAAATATTTTTTTCTATTGAATAAACATTGTTTAAAAAAACAGTACTTAAAACCCTTCCTGATTGGCTGATTTAATTATTTTAATTTTATGGTTTACTAGAAAACAGTCTTTTGAATACATGATATGGATTATACGAGTACATAACTAAATAGAGACCAATGAAGTTTTCATGCATATAACGAAAAATCAAATACAGACACGAAAGAATAAAAAAAAACATATGTATTGAGATACAAAGAAAAATTATATGAGAGATGGAAAACAAAAGTTGAAATAAAATGAAAACAAAAAATTTAATGGTAACCAGTGTTTATGTTGTTTGCCATCAGGTTAATCAATATATAACAAAGTACTCATTTAATCGTCTTTTGAATGCAACAATTGATATCGCAAATATATCCAACTCAACGAATTTCTAGTTGAACGCAAAGTAACTCTTAAATTCAAAGAAATAATTACTTTTGTGCTGAAATAAGCGATAAATTTTCGATTGACTCGTATCACCTTAAACTATTACGATAATGTATAGGTATTGTAATAAATTTTTCGTTTTCCTTTCAAATCGACACCTCAGATTGGGAAAGATTCCTAAGTTGGTTTATAAGTAAAAAAAATGATAAATATTAATAATGTATGCATAAATATATCATTACCATCTACCTATTGGGGTAGATAGAGAGAACATATCTCCACTTCATTCTTTCCTGACAAACATTTGATATTTCGCTTCTGTCACGTCCTTACAACTCCTAATGCATACTCTTCAGAATTTGATTAGTTTGATAGTAACACATTTTTCTAGATTTTTCTAAACTTCTTGTACCATATATTTCTTTCCACACTGCTGAACCATCTTAATGTATTTTTCTATATAATACTTTTTCGATCCGCATTCCTAAATTTGCATTCCTTATTCTGTCATACTTAGTTTTTCCATACGTTCTACGGAACGCTCTCATTTTTCATCGTATAGATTTTTTCTTCACTTTTTTGTCACATCCAAGTTTCGCTTGTATATCGTAATATTGGGAACAAGATTCCATTGTGAGCAACCAGCTTCGCTTCTTCTTCTCCGGTCTATAAACACATCGTATACCCCAGCATTCATTATATTGCCTGCTGCTACTTTTTTTCAATCCTCAACGTGCTCATACTGAATTCATCTTTGTTGTACTTGCTGCGTATAAATAAGATGGACTAATCACGCTCCCGATCCAGCTTGGACTGCAACTCTGCGGTGATTATCCTGTGGTACAGAAGAACATAGAGGATTAGGCCATCCATGGAGCTTGAGATGCCCTGTGTACCGGACAGGTACAAAGACTGTAGATAGGGCGTTGGTCGCTGCGCGATGCTCGAAGAATTCAGCTCGCGGATAAAATCGTCAATCACCAAAATATTAATTGGTGGCGATTTATTCCGTTCGTCAATGCGCCCCTGTCTAGGGGCGGGGCTTGGTCACTGCTCCGGGCGGAGCCTATACGTGATATCCAAGATGGCCGCTCGACCTAGCTCCAGTGGTGTAACGTTGACGATGGTTCCGGAGAAGTGAAGATGATCGAGAGAGATTCCTCTCTGGTGGATCGGAGAAGGTCAGATGAAGTGAAACACAGTTGTAGAGAAGTAACAGCGATGTTTTGAGGTATATATTCGTATAAGTTTGGGGCTCTATATTAGCGGAAAGTCGGTCAGAGTAAGCGCCCGCTGACCGCGAGGTAAACCCATGTTCGGGGCCAGTGGGGCCGCTTAGACTGACCGCTTTCTGCCTTGGTCTCGATGGCTCGGCCACGGCACAATTTCCACCGCGGTCGCGAGCTCATTCGGGTTCAATGTGACAGTTATTTTACATAGAAATATAACATACAAATTATAAATATTTTACATAATTATAATGACATGATACAAATATAAGGGCAGATTTGCCTCCAGATCTACACACAATATTGTCTGTCTAATCATACCACATACACACACAAGGGTGACGGCATACGTCCGATACACTCCCCTCGATGTTGCCTCCGTATAGTCATCTTCGGAGCAACATCTAAATGGGCAAGGACGTGTGCGTTGTCACCTCGCAGAGGTTAATATCCTCCCGGCGTGGTCTCCCTGTCTCGTGGTAGAGAGCCAGCCGTGATCATCGCCTTGTTTATCCGTGTATGTGGTACGCCAAACTCTTGGTAGGTGTGTAGATCTGTCTGCTCTGTGCGCAAGTCAGTCATTGACTTGCGCGATGTCCTGTGCTGGGGGAAGGTGAGGCGTGCATCCTCTGGATGCGATGCGCCCGGCCTCCGTGTATCCCTGGTCTAGTGGTGAGTCGTCTTGTCCTCTTCGCGCTCGGATGTCGAGCCAAGGCGACACTCCCCTCAGTCTCGTTCCAGGGAGGAGACTTTCGCCGCGCCGCAGAGCTCTTAGGTCAGCGCGAAAAGTTTCCTTTTGCGCAATCCCAATTAACCTAAGCTCCGCGGTTCGAAGCTCCTCCGTGGTCTGCGCGCCGTTAGTCCTGTGGTATCTAGGGCGGCGGCAGTTTGACACGCACCGTTTCATCCATCTGGTGGCGCGTGTCAATCTCGCGTTAGTTGCGTAAGTGACACCAACGTGTGACACTTGCGCTTTCATTGTCGAGGAGGCGTGGTCCGGTTTCTGCCGCGACCTCTTTTCACGCCGTCCTCCTGGCTTGCGCGGTTTCACCACGCCAAAGCGCGGCGGGCATTGTCGCGCCGCCATTTCTTCCCCAGACGTCGCGCCTTTCTTCCGTATGGCGACGACGCCATCTGTCTTGGCGCGATGTGTCGATGAAGGTCGCGCGTTCTCTGCGCGCTCCGCTTCATCCCGGCGCATCCGTTGATCCTCGGCGTGATGTGTCAGCTCGGGTCGCGTATTCTGGTCACGCGACGCCGCATCCTGGCACATCCCGGCGCGCCGCCCGTCTCGCGGACACGCGTTGTCTCCCTTCCGGGCAGACGCGCGCATTGCACAATGTCGTTTTGCGCAATGTCCGGTTGCACAATGTCCATTTGCGCAATCTCGGGTTGCGCAAATCTTTCCTTGATCTGCGCCAACCTTTTCGGACGCCTCGCTGGCGTTTGGCTCGGCGACGGCGTCCTCTCTCTCAGCGTGATGTGTCAGCTCGGATCGCGCATTGTCATTGCGCTCCGCTGTGATCAGCGCGATCATCCGTACAACCACTTCACAGGCTGGTGCTGTTAGGGTTCCCCTTTCGTGTGAAGATCGGATGAGCTCCGCAAACATCGCTGCCATCTGCACGTATGGATCCTGTGGCTGGCTCACCCAATCATTGGGGAGCCGCAGGGGATCAGCTGCCAGAGCATCAGGAACGCGTTCCTCCGATGGTCCACGGATGGCGTCATCCGTCGCAGCTTGCAGTCTCAGCTGTCTCTCAAGAGCGGCCGTTTTCCGCTTTGCGTTGCGGAGCACCCTCTGAAGCCTCCTGATCTCGTCCTCCGGATCAGCATGTGAGGACCAAATCCAATCATCGTCCGATGAATCGTCGCTCTGGTCTCTCGCTTCCATTGCGGGAGTTTTGCCAGAACGAGGAGACGGCATGATGATGATGATCCAGGTTGCTTCTGATGCCGACGATTCTCGAGACTACGCAGCGGATCCGGCTCGAAGGACCACTTTGTACCGGACAGGTACAAAGACTGTAGATAGGGCGTTGGTCGCTGCGCGATGCTCGAAGAATTCAGCTCGCGGATAAAATCGTCAATCACCAAAATATTAATTGGTGGCGATTTATTCCGTTCGTCAATGCGCCCCTGTCTAGGGGCGGGGCTTGGTCACTGCTCCGGGCGGAGCCTATACGTGATATCCAAGATGGCCGCTCGACCTAGCTCCAGTGGTGTAACGTTGACGATGGTTCCGGAGAAGTGAAGATGATCGAGAGAGATTCCTCTCTGGTGGATCGGAGAAGGTCAGATGAAGTGAAACACAGTTGTAGAGAAGTAACAGCGATGTTTTGAGGTATATATTCGTATAAGTTTGGGGCTCTATATTAGCGGAAAGTCGGTCAGAGTAAGCGCCCGCTGACCGCGAGGTAAACCCATGTTCGGGGCCAGTGGGGCCGCTTAGACTGACCGCTTTCTGCCTTGGTCTCGATGGCTCGGCCACGGCACAATTTCCACCGCGGTCGCGAGCTCATTCGGGTTCAATGTGACAGTTATTTTACATAGAAATATAACATACAAATTATAAATATTTTACATAATTATAATGACATGATACAAATATAAGGGCAGATTTGCCTCCAGATCTACACACAATATTGTCTGTCTAATCATACCACATACACACACAAGGGTGACGGCATACGTCCGATACACCCTGAAAGGAGTTATTTCATTCTCCTTACTATTATACTTTCCTTATATGTAGTACAACCTGGCTATTAGATATTTCAACCAACCAAAAATATGTTAAAAAGCCCTTAAATGAAAACTAGACTAAAATCCTTTTTATAAAAATAAAATGGGTTCAAGTGCGAATCGAACACACAACCTTCAGACAGGAAAACAGGTGTCTTATCAACTAGGCTACAGAAGCCTTATAGTAAGTTCCAGATGTTTCCGGCTCAAAGATATAAAAAAGGTGATAGAATTTTTTTTCCTCATGTTTCAATATTGTTACTTTGTACTTCAATATTTTTTTAGAACCATGAATGAAGTTTACAATGTCAAATAAAAACATTCAGAATTTTTATTCTCAAAATGGTTCTAAACGAGATCAATTTTTCGTCACTTTTATTTTTTTCCCCACTTAAATTGAATTTCAGTTTTGAAATTAAAAAGTAATCACTAGGAGCCGAGTCGAGACTATAGGGTGGGTGATTCAATTCTTGGAAATCAGACTATTAAATGGCAGCCTTCAAAGCAACAGAAGTGTGTATTGGCGCATTGTCGTAAGATAATCTCGCGCTTCTTAACAACTTTACTCGGCGTTTTATTTTTATGAGATCCTTTTATTTATACATTATCTTGATATATTTCTATACGTATGTAAACTTGTTCAGGCTAGAAACTTTTGGACTTACACCGCCGATATACGTGTATAACGTCAGTTAACTAGCAAAGGCACCATATGCTGGTGAGGTTGACTTTTGGAATGTTGAGATGTTATTACAGTTATTTAGACCCACTTACGACTTGCTCAAATGTCTTAATTTAATCTGATGATATGGAAATATATTTATTTATTTCACATTATGTTTCCATGGATGCTTATACTCGTATTATTACCAAAAAATCTTACAAAATAGACTTCAGCCATTCTCGTAAATTGGATGGACACTAACGAGAGTAATACAAAAATATCTAAGTAAATTGTAGCTCGACTATAGTAAGTAATCTTTTACTTATATTATAGGAAATCTATTGACGTCAGCAAACACATTGTGAACATTATTTATGACGTCAATGAAAATAGAAAAAACGCCGTTCCGAATATCGTTTCAGCACCTCTACCTATCCCGTAAATAGGCTTTTTTAGCAGAGCTGAACTTTATCTGTCATTTAAGGATTCGAACCTATTACATCGATGGTTTTGTCAGTATACATATACAATGACAACCTCCGTGACCTAATTGATAAAACACCTGTCTTTCTACCCGGAGATTAGGGATTCGATTTCCTTTGATGTTCGTATTTTTTAAGGATTCCAGTCTGATTTTCGTTTAATGTATCTTTAATATATTTCTGTTTTTTAAAAGAGATTGCCACATAAAAATAAGCCCGCCAGATTGTACTGTATACTAAGAAAGTGTAATACAACCCAATGTATACATATCCCTTTTGAGGTATGCAGAGAAGACAGATATCCACTCAAAAAACCTTTACCTTATCCTTTGCTGAGGGCTAAAGCTCCGCAAATCCTGATTCCATTTGTAACGACTTACCTCTGCAAAGCAGGATTTTCGTTGGTAGCTGTAAATAAACGAACATAGCTCTAAAATCTATATGGAGCAGGAGACCGTGTCTAGTTTGATTCCACCATTCGATAAACTATATGGTGAACAACAAGCTCGCCATTCCTACTACAATTTTAAGAGTACCCTGAAAAAAAATTACACAAAGAATCCGTGAAAGGAAAAAGTTTGGAAACTACTGTCATAGAGTATTTATGTCTAAACATACCTTTCCTAAATAACAACCCTCCCACCCACAAACTAAGTCAACGGCTATCTCTGTTTCTTAACCCCGACAGCACATTGTATAGTGTACCTCATCCCTATCTTAAAAACAATATAACTTGGATCATGGCGTTTCTCAGACAACCGGATGGGAAGACAATAGATTAAGCTTTAATAAACAACGCTTTTTATACTTTCTTATTAGGGGCTTGAGGGTTATTTAAATCTCGGCGTAAAATATACGAGATCATAATATTGTTATCTATTGTTTGCGAAGACATTTTAATTTTCCTCCCCTTTGTGCTTGCATCCGACTAAATTTTAAGCTATGTTTATACAACACAACACTTATAATTGAGATACATTATATTTTAAGTTATCAGACGTTCTGCTTTGTTCATATTTGCCAGGTTTAAAAGCTTATTCACCGACTTTTAATATATTATAGATTGAGTGCGGACAAACCGAATTAAATGAGAAGTAATCGCGTGTATTAAATATCTTGTAATAAACTCGCCCGCAGGCTATATTCGACCGAAAGGACTCCTAGTCGTGACTACCAACGGTTTCAGTCATTTGCCTAAAAAATATAACCTACTTTGCTGAAATTACTCGAAACATAATACGCAATTATTTTAAAATTATCAGCGCCATTAACTTACCCGATTAATTGTATTGTAAAAAATGTAAAATAGCAATTCAAATGTAGAGGAAGTTCGAGATGTATAGTATCTCTTAATCTAAAATGTTGAGGCTGTATCATCTTTGTAAGAAAAGTAGTGTTATATGTAATATTTTTTCACTAGTGTAATATTTTTTACTCTCGTATGCAATGAAAATGTTTTTTTTTGTTTCAAATATTTTCTATATAATTATACATATTATTTGTACGTTTGAACAACATCTTCAAAAGTAATCTCCCAATATCCTTGAAGCGAAGGGTCTACAACCAGTGCATTCTTCCAGTACTTACGTATGGCTGCGAGACATGGACGCTCACAGTAAAGAACACACAAAAGCTACAGACCGCACAAAGGGGCATGGAGAGATGCATGTTGGAATATACTAAAAGAGATCGTAAACGAAACACCTGGATTCGCAATATAACAAAGGTAGAAGACGTTATAAATATGTGCAAAAGAATGAAATGGCAATGGACAGGACACGTAGCCAGAATGTCAGACTCCCGATAGACATCCGAAATAATCCAATGGTACCCAAGAGGCATAAAGAGGCCCAGAAGAATACCGAAGGTACGCTGGATAGATGAAATCAGGAAGCATGGCAGCATCATATGGCATCACAAACCGAACTATTTGGAGTCAACTTGGGGAGACCTTCATCCAGCAGTGGATCGACCCTGGTTGACAATGATGATGATTTGTACGAATAGGTCAACGCATGTTATTTATGCTCGATACGGTTCAAAATCACATTCAATTTTCCAAATATTAATTACAATTTTAAGAGCAAACGTACATATAATACATACCATCACGTAATTTCCCTGTCGGGGTAGATAGAAAGGAGAGGGCGCTAAACTTTACTATCGCGACACATATCTTTCACCTCGGTCACATCGCAACACACACACACATCTTTCGCAATCGATTCTATTAAGGTTCCTACTTAGCTACATTTTGGTTAATCGTGAGCTGACCGTAGAAAACCCACAGCATTATAAGGCATGTATTTTTTTCAGATCTTGTTAAGTTTCCTACCTTAATATTTTTTTCCAATATCTGATCGTTGTAAAATTTGCGCAAACAAACTTGCGTTACAGTCGGGGTCAAGTAAAAGGTCGGGTCAGTTCAATACAATATAGTATATGCAAGTATTAAAACCAAAATTTTACTCGTGCAATCTCTGCTCTTTCCGATTCTGGACTATGCGGACGTATGTTACTTGAATGTTACAGAGGAACAACTGGACAAATTACAGCGTCTTCAAAATGTTTATTTATTTTCAACCTACGAAAATACGATCACATAACTTTATACCAGAAGGCATTGAACTGGTTGAATGTTATAAATAGATGCCAAATTCACAAACTGTCTCTATTATATATCCTTAACTGTCCCGCCACCCCCTCTTATCTCGTCGTAAATTTTCAGCGTCTTTCCGATCATGGATTAGCGTCACGCTCAAACAGAGATTGTTTATTGGCCTTTTCAGTTCACCGCTCCTCTTTTTTTGCGTCGTCCTTTACTGTCCATGCAGTGAAACTCTGGAATCAGTTACAAACCCATGTCAGACTCGCTCCGTCCTTGGCATGCTTTTAAGAAGCGACTGAAAAAACTCTTGATTTCTAGTCAATAAATAATATATGATAACGTGTTTCATTCCCGATTTTTTCTTCCTTTCCTCTCCACCATCCCTTCCTTTTCCTTTGATAGATGATATCTCACTTTATATGAAAAGGAATGTTCAGGTGATTGTCCGTCTTTGTGGGGTTTGTGGACATACGCTCACGTATGTGTTCATGGATTTCGTTGAGATAGATAGTCATTTGAATGATTTATGCAACCATGTAACTTGCTTCATTTACTTTTGGCTGGTTGGTTGGAAGAGATTGCCGCCTGGCAATAATCCTGCTAGATTGTATTTTCAATAAAAGTGTTAAATATATAAATAAACCAAATGGGCTGTTTTCCGCTGTAAACCTAGTACCTCGAATTATCAACTAACTTCGCCCATATAGAATGCATCTATTTGAAAGTCAATTCGCTGAGATTATCGATATATTTTGCCATAGCCTGTTCAGTAATAAAAACAGACTGAATTTATAAAATGTTTAATTTGTATCGTATTTTTCTTTCCTAATGAGTCAAAAGTGGCGCTGATTGTGGTGAGGTGCGGGCGGCCTGCCTTAAGACGGTCTCATACTGTATTTATAGCTGCGAGTATTGTCAATTTATTTGAATAATTTTGCCTTGTGTATTTGTATCTTGCATACCTGTGACGTATCTTTTTATTTAGTTTTATTGTGTTATAAATTGTTTTTTACTGTAGTATTATTTTTCTTTGTAATTAATAAATCACTCACTATTTAATTAAATATTGTTGTCAGGTACGTTATATCGTTGATGAAAATAAATTAATTAGTTTCATCTCCTGTGAATAGCGAAACAAAGAAGAGTTATCCGTTTATCCTCGCAATTTTGTGGTAGGCTCACATAAATAGTCCCTTTACGTAATATGGGCAGTTCATAATTGAATAGGATCCCCTATTAATGGATCAATGAATTTTTAACGCTCAGCCACTTCCCCGCCCTCCAGGTCGCTTCCAGTTTCCAGTTCACAGTTCCCAGATCGAGTCCCATCGCATTAGCTAAAGGTGGTTTATCAAAGGGTTCACCATCCCCATCTCCTTACGCGGAGCGGTGGAAAATCATTTTTATGCTCGTGTACCTAATACAGAGCTAATAATGTCGTAGTTTTGGTCACAAAGTTACGTTGTTTTGTCAACTCATCGTTATCAATTCCACCGTGTCTCAATTGAAATATTATTGAAGGCAACATTGTTGAAATATAAACACAATACTGTAATAGATATTTCTATAGTTGTTTTTGTATAATATCTTTTGGACCAATTTGCTAGATCTTTCTTTGTTTTTTTTATGTATATAATTACACTAGATAAAGAAAATAAATTATCCACTAAATTAATTACGGTCATTTGCTTTTCGAGAAACAATTAAAGTTGTATTATATAACACTTTCGTTGTATACAATACAACCTAACGGGCTTATTGCCATGTGAAAATCTCTTCCAACCATACAGAATGATGTTAAAAAGGCCTTCAGCGAAAACTAGATTGGATATTGTTTTAAACCTGAGTTCCAACGGGAATCGAACCTGCAACGGTTGGAAGACAGACGTCAATTAGGTCAGGAGGTTATGTTTGCCAATATACAGAGTGATTGATTCTCGAAGTGAAACAATAAAGAAGGTAATAAATTGGTTCAATATAAGTGTAAAATTTTATGTATACCACGTAAATGACTAATTCTCCACCATTACAGAGTAAGCAATTATATAAAAAAATGTCATTTAAACTGAACTTTATTTTTGTTTGCAATATATCATAACTATCTCCCCAACTACTGCACAAATTAGTATGTTACACAAATAAATTCTATTGAATGCTTTTTTTCGAGTAATTGGATAAATTAAGTAGATATCGCTCTGTTTTGACTACTACGCGCTAAAATAATTATATTATGCATGGGCATCAAATAAAAAATAGATTCTCAACCACCTGTCTGAGGTGTATTCAGTTCTTCAGCTAAGTGACTTCGAAAAGAGATGATAATCTGAAGAGGCTTGTAGTGATTAGCAGTCGATGAAACAAGATGAAAAGGAGATCACTATCATATAGATTGATCCAGTCAAGACTATGGCAGAATCTTCGATGGCGTTAGCACTCCACTCAACTTAATCTATGGACAACTGGATGAGAGTATTGAAGGGAATTGGTGTAATTCATGGAAATTCCAATCCTTGATGATGAGGCATGATTTCGGCTACTTAGAAGAAAAGTACATCCCCTTCCCCTATTTTATAATTTCACAACAGCATATTAGTGCCAACATTGATGTATTGGAGCGAAACATGGAAGTGGAAAATGAATTAAATAAGCCGAGTAAATGTGATATACAGTGGAACCTCTCATAACGAGCACCTCTCATAACGAGTAATTCGCATAACGAGCTAAACAGGTTGTGAAAAAAATGCTCCCTTAACGAGCGACATTTCGCATAACGAGTGACGCTGAAAAGGGAAGTCCCATCTTCACGTCACTCACTTGTGAGCCGGGACTTCCGCGCCAGTGCGTCAGTCTCTGGTTAGCACTCGTTCCGCTAGCGCGTTAGTGTCACATGTGATCACACATTTTTCCAAACTTGTGTTCAGACATTATTTGTATTTTTTTGTGCACAGTTTAATAACCCTTGCAAAAATGTCCCTGAAGAAAAAGCCACAAGAAGACAGCCATAAGAGAATAAAAGTAACTGTAGAAATGAAACGTAAAATCATTGAAAAGCGAGAATGAGGTGTGAGCGTGGCTGATCTAGCGCGCACATACAATCGGTCTACATCAACGATTTGCTCTATCCTCAAGAACAAGGACAAAATTAAGAAGACAGATGCTTCAAAGGGAGTGTCAAGAATGTCGACGAAACGGTTACCTATTCTTGATGATGTTGAAAGGTTGCTTCTCATATGGATAAACGAAAAGTAATTGCAAGGCGATACTATTAACAAAATATAATTTGTGAGAAGGCGAAAGTTATTTTCGCCGACCTCGTTAAGAAGACGCCAGGATCATCAACTGCTGAAAAAGAAGTACAATTTAAGGGAAGTCATGGATGGTTCGAGAAATTTAAGAGAAGAACCGGCATCCACAGCGTTGTGAGGCACGGTGAAGCAGCAAGCTCTGACACAAAGGCAGCAGAGAACTTCATCAGCGACTATAAGAAGCTCATAGATTCTGAGGGTTACCGGATTTTACTTCTAGTAAAAAAAAATTAATTATGTATCATAAATAAAAAACTAGTTATTTCGATTTTTTTATTGTTTTTTGCAAATCGAAATCGCGTTCCGGGTTGTTACGCTCCTTAACAATTTATAAATATGTAATTTTATTTGAATAAACATTAAAAATTTAGAAAAAAATTAGTATTTTTTTCGGCATGGAACGCATTATCGTATTTTACATTGATTTATATGGGAAAAATTGTTTCGCTTAACGAGGTTTCACATAACGAGTAAGATTCTGGAACGACTTATTCTCGTTATGAGAGGTTCCACTGTATAGTGTGTGATGTATGAGAGAATAAGAAATGTAATTACTAAGGATGAATGTGACCTAAAATCTGATTTATTGAGCAGGGTGGAAAAATAATATTGAGGGCATGTTTATTACATACTCGTACTTCGTTGATGCACATAAGCTTAAATCAAGAGTACATTGATTAAACCCGTATGATGCCAACGGGCCATCCTCATGACATAGGACCTTCCCACAGATGGGCGACGAAAGACTATGGGTGAGAGTCGTAGGAGAGGATGACCTAGAAAAGTGTGGTTGGATCAAGTGAATACAATTTTGAAAGATGTAAAGGTAAGGAGTAAGTGAAACAGAAGAAACTGTTTAAAAAATGTATGGATGTAGAAGAGGCAAAAAAAGTATATCGTTTTATTTTTTTTATTTATTTATTTTACACATGACCAAAAAATAAATGTAATTTGCGATAAAACAACACGAAATTATTTGGACACACAATTTTAATGGATCTGGATTTGTTGCCTTCATCCGTCGTGTCCCCAGTAAACTAGGCTTTTGCCTGTATCTCACTGTAATAGGAAAGTTTAGTGTTCTGTCTTCTTTATCTACCCTAACAGAGGCATGCCATGATTGTATGTATGTGCTTGTATTGATTCATTCAGTCACCTCTTTCAATATGTCACACCTAGTACCAGTTACCCTATATTAAGATAAGAAAATATATTCATTATAAGAATAATCAAGGCAAAATTCTCATGGTCAAATAAAGTGTATTTGCTTAAGACTAGCTTATAGGCTACTTCTAAAAAAACTGTTATACATATTTAAATTGATGTTTAATTTGTTTCAGATGTGTCCACATAACAGATATTGGTGTCGGCTACATCAGCACAATGTTGTCCCTTTCTGCACTGTTCCTACGGTGGTGTTCCCAAGTGAGGGATATAGGCTTACAGCATCTCTGCGGAATGAGAAACCTACAAATACTTTCACTTGCTGGTGAGAATTCTTTGATTTTTTTTTTATTTTCAAACTATCTACTGGAGTAACCAGATGTCGATAATAACATAGTCATTACAAAGCTGAAGATCTTTCACTCTTGACATTTATTGTGAAAGGATAAGATCAAAGTAATCATTCTCCATAATTATTCAACATTATCAACTTTTCAGAATAAAGTACTATCATTTCATCTCAAATGCATAATTACCATTAAAATTAATTAAAAAAAATATTAATTTTATAAAAATATATAGGGTCTTATCGTCTTTTTTTTTCATTTTAGGTTTTTAACTAAAAAATTGTAATTTTATTAAATAATTTCAAAATCTTATAAATAAGAAGTATTTAATATACTATACATATAATTTCGACTTAAAAAATGAATAAATAATTATTCCTTAAAGAACGATTTTTAATTTTAGTTTTATCATTTGTATTTTCTATAGTATTGATAATTATTAGTCCAAATTTAATTAGAATTATAAAAGGGTGGGATGGATTAGGATTAGTATCTTTTTGTTTAGTAATTTATTATCAAAATGTTAAATCTTATTATTCTGGTATATTAACAGTTCTATCAAATCAAAATGCTCTATGGAAAAAAAATAACACAATCTACTTCCAGATTTAAAGCTAATTACATCTACTCTTAGGAAAAGTTATCTACTTGTAGCTTAGTAACACTTAGCAATACTATATTTTCATAACCACTCAATTTTTTTAATTTCCTTTGAGTGAAAAGGATCTTAGATGTACCAAATGTTAACTACATCACAAAGAACAATATAAATTTAATATTAGCTGAAAAAAAATCTCTTTACATAGAAACCAAAATGTTACAATGCAACTGGCAGAATACTTGTCTGCTACATGAGGGTTTTTTATGATCCAGTTTTTTTTAAATCAAGCCTTTGTGCACTTTTTTGGTGGATTGGAAAAAAATTATACATTCGCTAATTTGTATTAAATACAATTTAAGTACAATAAAACATTAGCCCACTAGCAACTCATGAAAAAAATCTTTTACAATTCAGTTAATTTATGACTCCACAAAATAAAGGATTATTTATACTTTGGCCTAACATATATCATCTAAAATCACAGACCGCATCCAATATTTGTCTTATCCTAGTCCTTCATCAAACTGAATAAGTATTCAACTACAAAGCCCATCCAACTGGAGTATTTATCAGCCAAGAGAGCCTCTTCCTACTCAGCTATCACTCCTATATTTTCCTTCATAATAGTTTGAAAGGAATCTATATTTTAAATCACATATATCATGCACTCAAAATGCTATATTTTTCGACATTTTTGCTAGATAAATCTGTAATAGCAGTGTTTCCTAAACTTTTAGGACTACCACCCCTTTTTAAAGCATATATTTCATCAGCAGCAATAAATAAATGACGTAAATAATTCCAGGTTGTCCACTGCTGACATCGAGTGGCCTCTCTAGCTTGATTCAGCTGAGGCACATGCAGGAGCTAGAGCTCACCAACTGTCCAGGGGCATCTCGGGAGCTGTTCGACTACTTGAGGGAACACTTGCCCAGATGTCTCATTATAGAATAAATGTATAAACCTATTCAATTTCGTAGAGACTGTAACACAAACAATTGTTGACTTATTTTATCAAGAAATTTTATTTGATTTACTTTGTTGCTTATTTACATGACTTCTGGAAATAACATATTTAAAAAGTAACAACTGGGAATTATTTTGAGGATGACATTTTTGCACATTGATTAGGGGGAATACTTGACAATCGATCGATTTCTCAAAAGTACGAAATTGGTAAAATTGATATAAATTTTTAGTTTGGATTTTTTCAAAAACACTGATATTTTAACTATTTGGAAATTTTAACACAAATATTCATTTAATATTTTTTTTAAGAGATACGTCTCTAACTGTAAAATGTAAATTTTAACTTATTTGTAAGTTAAATTAAATGTAGGAAATAAATCAATACAAAATGAACATTTCCTGATACACCTCTTTTTATATGTGGAAATGAAATTTATAATTCTATCAATCATTATTGACATGGTTTTATTTTATCATATACAAAAATAAAATGATAAAGTCTTTTTTACAAGTATTACCAATCACTCGAAATATTATTGATATAAAATTGCTTTATAATATTATTGCTAATTTTTTTTAAATAAATATCTGCAAACAAAAAACATAAAGATTATGATCAATAATAAAAAAATTAAGACACATATGTCACACCACCATCTTCCGCTGAAGTTGGCGCCAAAATGACTATAGTGTGTCATCACTTTCATGATAAATATCAAAATTACACCATTTTGGCACCCTTAAGTGCAAAGGGTTCAAATCAAATATTTTATTATATCTTCACCAACATAAAATAATAATTCAATAATAAAAAAAATATGAAACATGGTAATCTGCAATACATAAAGCTTTGCAATTCATTTGTAAAAATTATAAAAAATACTAAAAATTTCAATTTTCTGTGTACGATTAAATACATATACTTTGCCTTGTAATAAAAAGGCTTGTTTAATACAAATAGTTTTAAAAATGTTATGTAAGTGATAGTCGAAATATTTAATTTTAAAGACTATTAGACATGATACAATATTGCTTACAAATTATTATGGATTTTGTGAAATAACATTGGATGTAAAAAAAGCATTGTACACAATACAATGTTCCCTTATGATTAGTACAGAAACAATGTATCAAATTGTATGATACTTCCATAATACAAAACAAATCATGTTTGTTTATCCATTGAGTCAATTTGGTCCAAGGTCAGAAGAGTTTTGAAGTCAAATTAATAAGAAAAAATAAGTTAAAAATTAATTATTCCTATCCAAATTACTATATTGTATGGATCAATGTATCCATAAACGTCAGAAAGAAAATTAAAAAACCTGAAACAAAGATTTCTTTTTAGAAGTCAACACAAAATCTCATATTCCCATTTAACAACTTGAAAAAACGAAAGCAAGGGTGAAAGAGTGAAACCAATTTAAAATAAAATTTCACTGTTTGGATATGGGTTGCAGAATGCATGTGATATAAGAGTGCCAGTATTTTTAACACCCTCAATTTCATTGATTAATTGCGTACAAAAATGGATAACACAACTAATGATTATGGATCGTGTCTAGCAGCCTTAACAATGTGTATAGGTTTTTTAATATGTATGTACTTCTGAAAAGTTCAACGTATCTATGTTACAGTCTCTACAATTTAATTATTATAAAAAAGTAAAATCTGTCCATCAGATCTTGTGCGTATTTTTCAATACAAATTAATGATTATAAATGTAATAAAGTATTATACCACAGATACTCTAGTATTATTTTTTTATTATTTGCAAATTATTGTTAGTTAATATATGACACTCGACTTTCTGTAGTGCAAAGAAATTAAATGTTATTATGAAAAAAAAATGCTGTTTTAAAAATGACGAACTGACTCTGACCGATTGGTGATTGTAGATTAGATAATTTAAACATTATATATTTTATCTTTGATTTTATATTAATTCATTATATGTGCAATACAACATTTTTTAAATTCTGTCCTATATAAATTATATGAAGGCCATATTTATTGCTTGATTTTTCCATTTCAATATAAATCAAAGCAAGTTCTAAAATTGTTGACTCTTTCTAATCTTTTTTCAAAAAATCACGTAATTATTTTTTATCTAAATGTAAAATTTTCCAAATCAAAAAAATCTTTCATTAAATATTTTATACATCAATAAGAGTAAATAAAACAAAAGGCATTTATATGACATGTTTAAAAATCACCCTAATTTTTTTATATGACCCAGACTGAGAACAATGCCTCTTTACAAGAGATTTCTAATAATGTAAGTATTTATAAATAAATCTACGTTAACTTCTCAGCATCTTACTTTCAAATTTAGAGTCAAAATTTGGATCTTAATAACAACTCAAATTAATTAGTTTATTTGGCAAAATAAACTAGTTCACTGGAGGAATTTGTATGAATAAAATCAATTCAGAAATATATTGCCCCAGTGCATTATTACTAATCATGTTTTGAGATTTTATTATATACTTAAGTCAAATCAGTAATAAAAGAGATTCATCATAATACACTTAAGACTGAAACCACGTCCCTTAAACCCTCAAATCTAAATATATCTAAAAAAATAACCTACCTTCAAATATCAGTATCATTCTTCGAGAATGTAAATTTTATAAAATAATTTTTAATATTTTGAAAATATTACTTATCTTTTAATGACCATAATGTAAAAAAATATTTTGCCAAATAGACAAATATTATAAATTACACTATTGCTTGTACTGTATGATAAATTTCACTTTATAAAATAATTAATTGACTTAAATATGTACTAAATGCCCCATTTAATAAAGAAGCTTTTGATACCCTACAAAATAAGTATTAAATTACAATATATACAAGATTTTTACGTAAATTCATTGAATAGCAAATATGAGAATGAAATTATATAATTAGAAGCTGCAATGAAATCCTACTATTTCTTACATTTTTAAAGATTTAATATTTAATTTAATATAAAGCTTTGTTATTAAATTAAAGTCAACTTGGAACAACTAGACCAAGACTGAAATATTTAAACTTATGATAAAATATTTTAGTCACCTTACTTAAAGCTTCTGTAAACAAGCTCGTTCATTGATCTGTACTTACAAACTTATCTTCATTTTATTTATAAAAAATCTTCATTATTAAATAAACATAGAGGTTTCCTCTCAACAAAAAAAAACAATGTTTTTCTTATCTATAAGGTATTATTTTTTCCATTGTAATTTTAAAAACAGACTTACATCTCAAATTTTTGATCAAAATGCCCAAGTCTATTTCAGTGTCTCAATATTGCAATGAATAGGTTGACAATGCTACAAGCCATCCTTGGATTTAAGAAACAATTGATGATGATAATTGCAAACAATTAGTTTTCTTCTTCAGAACTTGGAATTGAAAATGAAAATAATATATATTATAAATTATACAACATTTTGTACATTTTCATCTACCTCTGACTGTTTTTAATGATTAATGTTTAAAGGTTTTGTAAAAATTAATTTACATATCTTTTATATATGCAATTTTTTTATTGAGACATGTATACAAAGATAATATGCAACTGCCAGTGATAAAATATTTCGTTTGAAGAATCCCATGTACTGATTAAAAAATTACAAAATATTTCCAGAGATTACACGATAGAGAAAATTACATACTAATACTTTGTATGTCAATAAATAGTGGTATTGCTGGTCAGTTAAGGCATGCTCTCTATATTGATCTCAGTACATTTTTGGTATAGCTACGTTAGCAGTAAGCTGAAATGAATGGCATAGATCAAGTCACTACCATTTATGATATACACTAAATCTCAAAGGGGTGTCAAATAACACCAACAAAACTGTTTATTTATTTCATTCCTGACAATTTCACATGAACTAAAATTATTCAAATAACTGTATAATTTTCAATAAGCTTCACTTTTAGAAGAAAATTTAAAATAATATAATTTATATACTTATGAAACATTCAAATTGCATATTTATAATTTCATTAATTTTTATAAAACTTAACAAAAATGCAAAAAGTCAATAAAAAGCCTGAATCATAAAAACAGGGTTAGACCATGTTATTGTTATTATTATTTAAGTATTTGTAATTATTTACTTATTTTATTTATATATAGGGATCTCATTTTTTAATACAATTGGTATGGCAGTATATGGAAGTAAGTAAGGTGAGAAACGATAAAAAATGTATGAGAACGAAGTGACTAATCACAAACCAAAGGCACAAAACATTACTAATTTTATAAAGAATTAACATTGCATGAAGTTTATGAAATACTTTGGCTTTCACATCATATAGTTTTCTCATTACTGGTTGATCTTAGATGTATATTTTTATTGTTAATACATGGAAATGCTTGGCATGTATACCTGGTATATACGCAAAGATCCAACTTACAAAGTACTTATTTTATTTTATTGAATCGAATGAGTAACTTTCAATCATATATATGTATAAGTATTAAGTCAGCAGAATATGTATTTTATGGCAAATTAAATAAAGATAAAGAAAGTCTTCAAAAATTGATTCTGAACAAATTCTAGTAGCATTCACAAAACCTGTAACATCTGAAAACAACTAGATTTGAATTGGATCATTCTTTGCATATTACCTAGAAGTGTTTATAAAAAAATTGGATGATTTGCTATAAAAGAGGCAGTGTTAGCTACTGTGAAAATGTGACACTATGACAGCTACTTTTCAATATTAAATAGTATACTATTCAAGCAACTAAGTAAAAACTAGTATCAGCGGTACTTTTCAGCTGCTTTTAGGGCAAAGTATAAAAACACTGCAAAGTGTTACGTAAGATTGGCAAAACATGTTATATAGGTAATTGCACATAAATTTGAATATGTCGAGGGATTTCTTCATAAAACTTCAGATATACCTTGTCATAAAAAAAGTTTCTTTGTAAAAATACCATAACCAACAATGGCCTAGTTAGTAAAAAGCCTGTCACCCAGCCAGGGGGTTATGGGTTTGATTCCCTTTCCAGTCTGGCATTCACTAAAGGCCTCTTTAATATCATTCTTGTCGGTTGTAAAAAACTCCTATAACAATAAACTTGCCAGGTTACACAGTATATGATAAAAGTGTAATACAATACAACATTTGAGCACATTCACAAGTAAGCAAAAAATCGCAAACATTTCTAAAATTGAAAAAACATTTATTGGTAAAATATAGAATTAATCATGAAAAGCTTATTTATCAATAAATGTTTAATAAATTTTTTGATTTTTATTTTGTCTTAATTGCCATGTTTTGCTTAGAAAGACTCAAAAATCAAATACAAATTGGTTTTTAATACTGATTTAATTTTACTGTTTTTTTTTGGTGCAGTTAAAAAATGTTGGTTAGGTACTTAAAATGTTTTTGCAAACTATATTTTCCAAAAAATTAAAAGGAATTGTTTTAAATGCATTCCAAAATATTATTTGTAAAAGCGGTTTGTATTAACACTGAATTTGACAAAATTCAAAGTAAAATAAAATGATATTAAATTAAAGTATTATTTAAAAATATATATTTCATGGTACAATATGAAAAAAGTCATTTTAAAACTGTAACAGACATATACCATACACATGTGACCACACGAATTGGACATCTATCCTACACCATACAACGGTGTAACGACAGGAAGATTCTCAGGCTTGGCCTAAGATAAGAAAAGGGCTATATAGTAAACTGACCTGGATAGAAATATTTTATGATATCTCTATGTTTTTAATAGAATGCCATGATTATGATGATGAACACACATACTTATATAATGTATTTTATGAATGCATATAATATAAAATAAATGGAATGACTGAATTTTGATACAAATAACAGAGATCTAGAACACAGGGCTGCCGCTTACGTATGTGCAATGCATGCAGGCGACCAATTCTAGGAATGGCCACAAGCATTCTTTTCATTATTGATATCTCCATATAAATCTATAAGCTGTTAAATTTAAATTGCAAACTAAAGACCTCACTGTGATGTCTTTGAGTCAATCATAATACTCTAACAGCATGCATACTCGTATTTGTGCTTGTGGATCTCATTTATCTTGCAAAATTTAGGATATATACTTGACCTTCTTTAGTCATTGCTGTTGCTGTTAAATGACAGTATCTGTATCCATTAGTGGTCGTTCATCAATGCAACATACCAAGGCCATAGTTCAAGCTTCATTGATATATAACACATAATATGTCAATCTCTAAAAAAAATATTTTGCCAGGAATCATTAAGAATAAACATTAAAATAAGCTTGAGTGTAAAATAAAAAAGCTTTTTTCCATATTGTTGTATTACACTTTCATTGTACACATTACAACCTAAAAGGTTTATTGCCACGAGAAATTATCTTACAACTAAGCAGAATGGTGTTCAAGCAAGCCTTAAGTGAAAACCAAACTGTAACCCTTTTTAAAAATCCAACAAGAAGAGAACCCTCAACCTCTGAGTTGGAAGACAAGCTTCTTACCAACTAGATCATCATGTCATCTTTTTTCCAATATGATAACTCTTTTTCAAGCGTTTTAATGGTCTTATTCTACCTGGTTTGGCTTTTAATAATGAAAAGCAAAAAGTGTGTTCTTATTATATATTTACACCCATGTGTCAAAACTAAAAATGCCCCCAGAGAAGGCATTTTTAGTTTTGACACATGGGTGCACAATCCTTAGCGGTAAGCCTGCATGAGTATTAGCAAGAAAATAAAACCAACCTTTGTATTTCACAAATATTTAACCACTAATGAAATGTTCATCAATGAATTTGCATTATTTCATTCATTGCCCTACATAAATTTATTTATATCATTGAATCATTTGGAACTATCAATAATTTATAATATAATATTATAGAAGCATTTGGAAGTGGTATTTACCTTAAAAAAGAATAAATGAAAAAGAGGTTGATATTTCAATGAAGCGACTAAATTGTCTATTCAGCCTCGATTTTTTTATATAACATAAATCTTACTTTTTTTAAAGTTATATTCATATAAACACATCATAAAAAATAACATTTATTTATAAACCAATAATGTGATAAAAATAATTACTTTTTTGTTATATTATAAGTCATAAAAAATCATTTTCTTGTAAAAAAAATCCTGAAAGTAAGCAAAGAAATAGAAAACTGGATATGTCACATTGATAAAATAAAAATGTTACTTCTTTTGATACGTAAAGTGAATCTCAAATTTTGTTTTATTTTATTTGTCTTTATTTGTTCAAAACATGAACTTTTCATTATTTAAAATAATATCTCATCAAGATTTCTGGAATTTCAATTGCTTTGTTTTTTTTCTTCTATTTTTCTTTATGTTCTCGCTGAAACTTTACAGACACAAAAAATTGAGACAAAGTCTCTGAAAAATCAATTCAATATATATCTAAATAGTTTCAGCTTAGCTTCAGTTGTAAGAATATACAGCTAAAGAATAACTTCTTGTATCTCCTCAAATTATTTAAAAAAAATGATTTGATAATTACCAAATTAAGTTGTCGGTAACTTTAAAACATCAAACAATAAAAGGATGTGATTTGATGTTAAAATTACTTGAACTAAAAATTATTTATGTACATATTTCTTTCAATGCTTTTTTTATGGAAAGCCCACATAAAATTCCTTATTAATGTAAAAAGTTTGAACTTTTTGACAATTTCTTAAATCCTCAAGCTGCATATGTTAGAATTAAACGGGAAAAAAATCCAACATTTTTTTTCTTTCTGAATAACATACCTGGCTAAAATGCACATAAAAAAGATTATAATAATTCTAAATGTTAGATTTCTGTGATTGGTGACGTGAGTTGATAAATATATAGAAAAAAATAAAGAAAAAAGGAAATATTATGTAGATAGTTGAACTGTGAGATTTATTTAAAATCAAAAAGAAAACTTTATGTAAATAACAAGAAAGCAATATCGAATAAAAAAGAGATACTGACCTAAAAGTAATTATTGTAGAATTTCCCTTTATTTTTCAAAATAGATTTCCATATTGTTTCCAACTAGCTAATATATGAGTAAATTACCCACATCACAAACTTACTTGAATTACCTGATGTTTGATATTATTAAGTGCAATGATAGAATAGAAACCACCTTTGTGTAAAATTTCCCTCTAGATCTATATCCCCTATAAATTATAATAAAAAAATGAAATTTAAAATCTATTTTATTTATCCCTTAATACTAAGTCTAAATGATAATCACAGTCTCCACTATATAGAATAACTAAATGTACATATTCACTGAGTAAGCAGAATACAGAGGGTGTTAAAAATTATTCTAAAGATATTAAGGATTGCCTTCTGATATTAGAAATTCAGGAAAATCCTAAAGATATTAAGGATTGTCTCCTAAAATTAGAAATTCAGGAAAATTCTAAAGATTTTAAGGATTGTCTCCTGAAATAAGAAATTCTTAAGATATTAAGGATTTTTTTCCTGAAATTAGAAATTCAGGCAAGATTTCTCAAGGAAAGAAAGATTTAAGATGCTGATTTTTTATGATTTAATTGCATTACACTGTATACAGTACAACTTGGCCAGTAATGTTTTCTAGCCAATCAGAATGATTTTAAAGAGGCCTTGAGTGAAAACCAAACATCAACCCTTTTTAAAAAATTCAAATGCAAGTGGAAATCCAACCCAAAACCTCCAAGTTGGAAGAGAGGCGTTTGACCAACTGGACAATGAAGGTCATGATTATGGTGATTCTGAAAATATTTGTATTGTATATAAACATGTAAACTTACATTATTACTTAATATTTATCAATTATGTTATTTACTGTCGCTTACATCACTTATTTCTAAATATAATTGGAATATATTTATAATTGGAATACATATAGTGGAATATATTTTTAAATATTAGTAAATTTTAATCAAAACATATAAAAAATACCATCAGAATATTTTCTAATTGTTCAACTACATTGAGATAAATTATATTCACTTTGTCTGCTTGCTATGTTTTCCTTGACTGAAAAAACAAAAAATCGTAAGTTGTTGGTCGGAAAAAATAATGCATAGCTTTACAGCCCACTAGCTTTATCATGTGTAACCATGAACATAAAACGGTTGAACAAACTAAATCTTGAGAAATTGTTCATTTGCTCACTAAATAGAATAAAAAAGAAATCCAAATAATTTACATCTCAATGGGTTTAAGAGCCAATGGACTAGTGAATAGAAACATAAATGAAGAATGGTTTGTATCATGAGTCAAATAGGGCATTGTTGCTACATGTGGGTTATGACCTCCAAGAAGAGCTGCGGGGATTCAGAAAATAAAAATAACACATCTAAAACAAACACATTTATTGATATTTATTAATGAAAACCAAACAAATTTATTTAAAAAATTACAGTGCAAAGTCCAAGTCTTTGTTACACATTGTTTACGCCAATTTGCCACCGCTTTGAAATATTGCACTGTTATAGTTACTTTGAAATCTTAAGAAGCATGCTACTCAAGTATTATACCACATTAGCCCGACCAGAAAGCAAGGCTTTTATTTAAAAAACCAACACAAAAATGTGGAAGTCCCCTTAAATTGGAGCCTCAAACAAATTAATAATAAATTCGATACAGCACGATGACCGAAACAGGTATTTTGCCCTAAATCCTTCTATGTATCTCTCTCAAAATATTTTTAACGAGTTTCAACAGACAGCTCCTTGCTTCCAACAGTTGTTTTTTTATCTTATTTTTGGAGTTATGTTTTCATATTCTTACACTGTCGAAAATAAAATGAGTGACCATATTGAAATGCGGAGAGTTTAAAAAATCTATAGTCGGTCCAATATAGTAAGTAAAAAGTAGTGACTGTGCTACTTTACAGCTACTTTTGGACAAAGTGCATTACATTTACCGTGATATTTAACAACTCTGGGTACTCGTATACACAACTATTGAAATGTGTTTAACTTTAACATAAGTATTTTGTTAGAATTTCATTAATGTTATCAGTCCAAAAAACTCAAAAGTAATACATGTTTACTTAATATAAGTAAAAGGTTATTCTTCTTCCGCTTCTTCTTCTGCATCTTGAGATTCACCAGCCGTATTCTCCCACCAGGTTAGGAGACCCAGTCCTGGCTCATTGATTCCTGCAATGAGTCTATAAGGAACCCTGGAAGCAGCATCGTCATCACCAGCTGTGGAAGCCACTGCTGGTCTGTCACCTCCAGGTGGGCCCACAGGCGATGTTTCTTGGAAACTTTCAGAGGTTATTCGGAAACGTATTGTCTCTCCTGAAAATAAAATTAAAAGTTAAATTACAATGAACAACACCTAAAACTAGGTATTGAACTACCTGTATAGGTTAAAAATCCCCATTGACTTGTTTAAGAATGCCAGGTGACCATATTCCGCTCAGAAGAGTAGGAATGTTCAAGGCAATCTTCAGAAGACCAGAAAGATATGGAATTGGCAAATAAAAGGACTATGCGAAGAAAAACTTCTTAGCAAGAGGGCATAGAACAGACGTTCCTAGAGGAGGACTCTAATGGCTAAGGGGAAGATAAGATGATGAAATAGATATAATACATCCCACCTTTAATATAATATATTATATCTTCATCTCAAATAACATAATTTGGAGATAATTGAGTTTGAAAATTGATATGTACTGTTGCTTCATTATTATATAACTAAAAAATAAACTAATTTTGGAGATTGCTAAAATAATTATTACATAATACATAAATATCATCACACCATGTATGTTGTGAGGTAGGCAGATGGCTTTGCCTCTTCCACATCCACTTAGTTGTCCCACCATGCATCTCCTTTATTATGATTCTTCTTCACATCACAAACTTCCTTAGCAGACAAGTACAAAATTATCTTCATATTCTCATTCTTTCACATCTCACTACTTTAACATTCTCTTGAGATTTTTCTCTCCTTATCTTTTCTATTGCTGCAATATTATTCTTTCTTGACCACTATTTCTGAAATAACTCGACTCTAGTTATCAAAGGCAATGACCAATATCGACGTTCACTTCTTTAGACAAAAATAAATTACTTTAAAGCAATAAATCAGCCAGAAGTACTGCATGTATTTGCAATAAAGTATTAAAATAAAATAAAAATCAACAATATAATGCTTCAGTTTGGAGCCTGCAAAATTCATTATAGTCCTTTCATTCTCCTTTTCTCATATATTATGCGCAAACAAAGTATTACTTATTGAGACTGAATTAATAAATTTTATAAAAAAGAAAGAAAGAAAATTGACGAACTAAATTTTCTGATAAAAATGGACTCATAATTTTGCAATCTAAAAATTAAAAGAAAATATTTTTTGTCTTCTTTTGAAATTACACATTACATATACTATGGAATGCCATTTTTGAATAATAACTAACTGTTTCTTATATTTAAAGTTATATTACTACATTTGATCCCAATATAATGATGATAAAAAATAAAGAAGTGTTTATTTCAAAGATTTAATTGGGCATTAAATACAAATTTCTATATTGACAATACTAAACAATATATAATAGTTGTATTAAAAAATATTGCTTATATGAACACTAATATTTCAATGACCAACAATTTAATTATATTATCATTTTACCTGCATCCATAAAAAGATCATGTGTATTCCCATCTCCCAAGGGATATTTCCACACCCAAGCCTGTTCAGTTTCATCAAATTTAGATGGATGTTGGAGTGCACTAACTGGTATTAAAATATCATCAAAAAATCCTAAAGTCACTGAAATTTATAAATATACAAAATAAAAATTACTTGGTCATGGAGACAAAGAAAATCTATTAAATTGGCAAAATCATGCTAGTAAACAAAATAGTAGATTTAATGAGAAAAAGGAATCAAACAATGTACTCATAAATTAAGTCATGAAAAGTGTTCATTTATAAAAATGCAATAAAAAATCTAAAAATTTATAAAAAGTGTGGGTAAAACTTGTATATCACAAAACAAATCTCAAAACATGCTTGAATTTGAGAGGGAAACTTATCAATATTATATGATTGTTATCATTCTAAAAATACATTCAATTTGGAGAATTTTCGAGAGGAGACTCGAAAATTCTCCAAATTAGATGTATTTTTAGAATGTGCTATCAGAGAGTTTATACCTACCTAACAAAATATTGATTGTCCATAAAGGGGGTCTACCCCATAAATAGACAGTTAATCAATGATTATAATATATTAAAGTGATCAAGTATTTACAGGAAAGCATCAGGAAAAACAATCATAGATGTGATCTAATCTAAAACTAAATCTTGCACTATAACAACACACCTGTACATATCAGATTGTCAGTCAAGAAGTTTACAACAGAAAATTATACGGTTATCACTTTGCACTGTGATTTATTCTTGTTCCTGAAATTAAAATTACGAAGGGGGGATTTGCCTCTGTGAATGAAATCCAGAAAACATATGATAACAAAAGATTACATATGATAACAAAAGATACATAAAATGTTTCCAGTGGAATGGAAGAAGCACTGTGAAAAGTATGTAGCATCTCAAGGCAAGTGCTTGAAAGATCTTAAATTAAAAGTTTTTTTCTGAACAAATTTAGTAATTTTTCAAGTTATTTCATAAGCTTACCATGAACACCTTCTCTGCTACAGCTTCTAATTTTACCAATTAAAATTTCTTCTACAACAGGTCGAAACACAATATATCTAAAATTGACTTCAGTGTGTGATGCTCCATCCCCAGGGAAAATATAGGAATGTCCTAATTTCGTTATATCAAATAATGCTATACAAAGTCCTACATTTAAAACCACCTAAAATAAAGAAAAAATATTTGTTTAAATAAAGAAACTTCAATATCTTTTCTAAGGAGTTCTAAACCTACATAAAAATCACCAACACTATTACAAATCCTCCACCTTTAACTAAAAACTTTATAAAACAATGGTACGGTTGGTTGGAAGAGATCGCTACTTGGAAATAAGCCTGGCACATTGTACACTATACAATAAGTTATTAAATAAACAAATACTATTTTGAATTAACCAAATAAGAAATAAATGTAAAGTCTCCATACTTGATACATTATGCACACATTTGAATTGATGGAAAACCCACGTCATTAAACCTTGCTTGAAATCTTATTTTATACATATTTTTAATGTTAAGCTTCATCATTATATTATTTATAGTTAAGGCATTAACATTGTGGAGGTTTAAAGATATTGTAATTTGTTTTCTCAAACACTGTTTATTCCACTTTTTGTAACGGTATAACCCTACCGGTTTCAAGGCTTTTACTTCATCATCAGGGGAGCACAAACAAGATTGAATTCTGTATTCAGGTATTGACTAGGACTATTATTGTATTCTATTTTATCCAATGTTATTTTCATAATTTTTCTTATTGAGAGAGATTCTGTTTTTTTTATTGATCTTACTTTGAGAGAGATTTTTTTATATCTTACCTTGAGAGAGATTCTGTTTTTTTTATTTTTAAGTTATATTTTATAAGTTTCGAATTGTTGATAAACTTTTATTATTACGGTATAGGTATGTTTGAATTGTTGATCAACTTTTATTATTACAATATAGGTATGTTTGAACGTTTTATCTTAAAATATATGTGTATTCTAAATTGTAAGCATTTTTTTGGAGGATAGTGATATGTTATCCTATATTTTTTTCGTTATATATGAAGGACACTTGAGTGTCGTTTATTTTGTTTATAAATAAATAAAATGTAAACAAAATTGTGTATTTAAACTATATATTTGCGCTGCCTAAATACAAAAGAATCGAAACATTATTCACATCTCAAAAAATTTAATGTAAAATACTTACTTTATTTGCCAATTTTCTATTCAGTTCACTAGTTATAGCATCTGTTAGCTTAAGATGAAATAAATTTGGAGGTATTCGAGTGATATGTTTCATTTCAGCAAGAACAAACATTATTGTTATAACGTTTTTCTAATCAAAACAATGAATTACAAATATTTTGTTTGACCACGCCGCTGAATTTATTTCGACAATAGTTTTGACATTTCCAGCTGTCAGATACGGTTCTGTCAAAATATAAAACACGCCATCTGATTGGGCTTTCATCTCCTTCCTTTTTCTTCATCTTCTTTAACTTTAATGCATTTTTTTCTAAGTAGGCTTCTATTTTCTCTATTATTGGACATAACACCTTAAGTATTACGTACATAAAAATCTTTTAATTTCACTACGCATAAAAGAAATGCAATTCTTAGAAATTAAAACTCTTAGTAAAAAGTGGTCTAATTTTACTTGTTTTAGTAAGTTTTTAAATACTTCGTTATGTGTTTTATATTTGATCAAAATTGCTGTTCTCATATGCTCGTATATGTATTTAAAAAATCATTGAAGATGAATTTTCATTTTGGAGTTAAAGTTTCGATATTTTTACTTTGTTGTTATGGAATATCCCCTTTGAGTCTTTCGAATTGTCTAAAAGATAGTGCTTTGGAGAAAAGCAATACTTTGAAATGAACCTCAGTCATTGATTAGATTCATTCTTGCGAATCGATCTTATAGGGTGGGTTAAGGCTTTTACCGTGACCGGTCACGTGATGTGGAATAAGTCCTATAAGTGTTACACATATGAGTAACGTGTATGGGAAGATAACGCTTTTTAGAAGATCTTATCAAAATTAATGATTATATATAAACACTACACTTCACCTAAATCTAAACATATTACTATCACATATTGGAAATTTACAAAAAGTTCTTTGTAGTTTGTCTTTCTTTTTTAAGTTTCGTGCTGTATTCTTACCAAATATGTTTTTCTAAACATACTCGGACGCAGAGAAGTACCTAATCTAATGACCACAGCTGCCACTTTCTTATCCTTACACACAACTTTGTTTATTTTTATGTAATATTTCAAACTGTCAATAAGAATGGATTTGATTTACGAGCTGGAGCGCCCTTGAGAAGACTGCTCTCTAAATGACACTAAAAATTTACCTTAGATTATTATTTGAGAATTGCTTCTGATTTTGTTATTAATATCTATATTTTTTTTATGTAAACAACCGTTTCTTTTTTAATCTTAAGATGATTTTTTTTCATTGAAAATAAACATTTATTATTTTTTTATTACCTCGAATGATTTGGTTTCGAAGATTTATGGTCCTTGGGTTTTCTATTACAAAACAAACAATTGAAACATTTTTCGTGACACTTTTATTACAGGGAATGTGGATTTTACTCATGACTATTATATTTTTCAAAGGATAATCGTATGTTGGATATTACACCTTAAGCGTTAAAAGATCTACACACCTGTTTGTACATACACAACTTTATAACTGGAAACTAGGAAGCCCTTGTTATTTATGTTCCTGATAATTTACGACGTCGTGAATTAAGATTGTTTTCGGTCTCGTATTCACGAACAAAACTATTAAGAGCATAATCACTCACACACGGAATGACCTCGTTAAACATTTTTTTCTGAAATTGATATATTCCATATCTCGATAGATAAATTGAGAATTGAACTTTTTAATAAACTTTTTATGTATAACTGGGCCGCTCCACAGGGAAACATAACTAATTATTTTTTGCATTGTTATTATTTGAGATAATTTTATTTTTTCTTGTATCATACATTTTGTTCAATGTAATTATATTTAACATGTATGATAAGTAAAATTAAATCTATTTTAAATTAAAAAATTTAAAAACTTGGATGACAACCATGTATAATGAGGCTCTACGTCCCGAGTATTGAATCCGACAGCTTTAACGACAACTTCATGCGTATTATGTTACTTCAAGGAGCGATTTGATCGAAAATTGTGACAACTGATTTGGCGGCTGAATTTGAGGTTATACTAAATTATATTTGAAGAAAATAATTAAACTGCTCATATCATGGCAAACAACTTGTCGGTTACAGTTTTAACTCCAAACGGTAGGAGAAATGTCGTGAAATGTGGTCCAAATACCACAATCCTTCAGGTATTTATAATAATCCGCTAGTATTATTTTAATTTTGTCCAGTCATTCTAACTTATCTTGGTTTAATGGTTGTGCAAGTTATTTCAGAGTTTTACCATTAACGGCCGTTTTTTTCTGTTAAACGTAAACTAAAATAAATATACATTGTTTTTTTTAAACTATCCTGTCGAATAATATAAAGTAACAAATTTTATATTACTGTTGCTATAATTGCCGGTCTGATATGATTCGCAATAATACATTGGTGTATTTGCTAGGATATATTTGAAAATATTTTCCTAGGTCTTTATTAGGTCCAGGCTCTAGGTTATAACCTTTTATGCCCTTTTAAAAACCTAAGCAACATGATTCCATGACCATATTGTTGACAAAATAACAAGACGACTATGAAACATTGATTGTTTAGCTGTTATGAATGTTCGGGGAGATAATCAGAGTATTTTACTTTATTAAGCTTACTGATTGGGTAGTCTAATGCAGTGGTTTGATTGAAAGGGTCCATTAGTTTCGTGTTTTGTTAATATTTAAAAAATATGCTATTATAATTAAGGAAGGAATTTAATTTATACAACTCTTTTATAATTTTGTAAAATACAAAAACTAATTAAGTAAACATTATTTACTAATTAGTGCTAACACCAGAAGAACCAGCTGTAAAAAATGCCATATTTTAATTCTAAGAAATTACTATACATTTCTGATATTTAAACCATGAAAAAAGGACACTATTTTTTACGTTATAATTATTATCCCACACATTTATTTTGGGGTGTCAATACTTCAAATGAAAGTAATATGTTCAGTTAAACTGGATTTTAATCCAGGTATTCATGGAAGTTATGGGTTGGCAACTGAATGATTTGTTTTTGTTGAGGGTGTATCTTGACGGAGTGATGTTATGAGATGAGTCCAGACCTTTTGATAGCTTCTCTCTTAAATGTATTTTCTTAGACATTATCCTGAGATATATGTGTAATTTCAGGATATATGCGTATATGTACATACTAAGTTGCTTTCAATAAACCTATATTTATTTACTATAGAAATATATGTTCCACTTATGCCTACCATACACTCTACTTCACTATCACACTGACTATTTGAAAAACTAGAAAACTTGGCCTTTTTTTATTTTTTTATTATTATGCCATCAGTTTTAGCATAATAGGGAGTAATCTGTCATATCATGTAAACACCTTTTGAAAAAATTATCTCTTTTTGGCCAATGCCAGTCATGTTAGCAAGTTATATAGAAATGTGCGCACTGAGAAGCAGGGGCGGCTCGTCTTTAAGGGCAACCGGGGCACTGCCCCACACACATTTCTCCTAATAAAAAAATAATAATCAGTTGAAATGTTTTTGAAACGTGTTTTTATTATTGGAATAATTGTAATTTTTCTTAGTTTTTTGGAATATTATTTGCACGTTTTATAAATATTTGAAAAAAAAACGATATTAACTTATTACTGGTAAGTAGGTGTGAAATATATACGCGCACGAAGTACGAAATATGATGCACGCATACAACTAAATGACTTGCGAGACAGTCTTGTATCTGCCGTGGTCACACGGTCGCTAGCTTCAGTTTAGCTGTCGCTATGACGCGAGATCTGATAGTGTTTGGTCAGTCAGTGGAGGTAAAGAGAAAAGTTCCATATTACCGTACACAGAAGGTGGCTTTTCCTTTGCTGCGTAAAGGTCTGTTTGGGGCAGGAGCACGCCTGCCCCGCGCTGTAATGAGCGACATTTGTTTTTTTGTTTTTCGTGTTCATGTATCATATTATATTAATAAAAACGATTTCAATTTGATTTTGTGAAAAATTCATATTTTTATAAGAGTTTTGTTTATTTCATTTTTAATGTTAATAAAATTTATTTTTTTTGATTTTGTGAAAAATACATGTATTTTTAGAATGATAGTTTTGTAAATGCTTATATGTAAATAAAAATTATTTTTGTTTAATTTCGCAATAAAAAATTTAATAATTCTTAGTATTTTCTTGATTCGACCTCACTGTACTAAAAATATATACAGTTCATTTAATTTTTTTGAAAGAAAAAAAAATGGGATGGGGGGGGCACTTCAGCCTCATCATGACCCACCTGTTTTTAAAGTCACGAGCCACCCGTGCTGAGAAGAATACATGGGTGATAATGTATGGCAAAATACCGAATAACTTATAGATTAGGGATAAATGTGAACTTAAGGTTGATGTACTCGTATTAAGTAAGATCAAGAAGAACACTGAGATGGTTTGGACATCTAGAACAAATGAATAAAGAAAGAATATCTAAACAAATATATTGTACAAATGTGAGTGGAAGACGTGGTAGAGGAAGATCAAGGAAATTTTAGTTAGATCATTGAATGATATTTTAAAAGAAGAAAACGGAAAGTCAGAGAAATCATAAGAGTTGTATGAGAAGATATAGGAATGTAGAAGTGACAAAAGATTGTGGTTATCCGCAACCCGGTTAATGTGACCCCGGATAATTTAGAGTACTGTATTACTGGCATCACTCTGATTTAATTCCTCCATCTGGATTTATTTCTGGCATTTATAAGCTGCAATTTATAAATTCAAAAACAAAGTGACGTTATCAAGAGTAATATAGAAGTTGTCTACTTATTATATTCAATATGTTCAAAATATTGCATTATATGTCTTTACTCGTCTACTCCACAGATATTAGAGCAAACATGCACCAAACATGGCTTTACAGCAGATGAATATGACCTGACTCATCACAACCATATTCTTGATGTGTCGAATACAATGCGTTTTTCAGGATTGCCAAATAATGCTTTTCTTGAGATGGCTGAAGCTAAGAAAGCAAGGAAAGAATCAGAAGTCATTTTAGGGTTGCAGTTGGAAAACGGTACGTTTTTCAGTTTTGTTACTTTTTTGTTTTTGTGTATGTTAGTTAATGTAATCTGACTAGTCTTGCTGAGCAAGTGAATGTCTCAGGGTCGATTCCCAGTGGATAATCTATGAATGTATTTTATTTACGTCATGTAATCTACATTTATATCTTCCAAAGCTTACATAAATTCTTAGATTGCTAAATAATGATAATAAAGTGTTTTATAAATTTACCCAAAGAAAGTTTGCAGCAGATTGATTTACAGACTATCTTGAAATCTAGATACATTATAATAAGAAAAAAACTTATTTATTTCCAACAAAAAATTACATAAAACAAATTCTGATAGTAAAATCTATATGAATCCACTGGGATTCAATCCTGAATTGTCAGTTTAATTATCAAACATACTTACTTTTAGACCATTTTCACCAAAATTTTATTCGTATTTAGTCAACAGGTATGTGTAAAATATCAATAAACCATATGTAACTTTGCTATTTTGCTTAATACACTATCACGCAATATGTTTTTCCTATTCTATTGCATTCATAGGCAGACTAATATTTTCAGAAAACCTTCGTAACTTTTTTAATAAATTGTTTCTAGGTGAACGCATTATGGGAACCTTTAGCCCTTCTACAGATCTGCACACTATTTTATCATCTCTTGCACCCACTGAGGCCGCTCCTGAACAGAATCCTGTACTTATATACATGAGAAGGGAAGTGTATGGAGAAGATGCACTGAAGGCAACAAACTTAAAAAGTCTCGGTCTCACAAGTGGTAGAGCTATCATAAGACTTCTTCATAGAACACCTGAACAGCTCAAAATGTTAGTATCTAATATTTGTCTTCAGATAACGAGTTAGAATTTCTACTTATGAACAATAAAGTAAAGCATTATTTTTATTTAAGACATGTAGCGTGATTATGATATATTTGTTGAGTTTAAGTATCAAATATTCATAAATCAAACCTATGTGTACAACCATGGCCAACTTGGTAGGACTAATTGTCCACCTGATGGTTTCAAGATGATTCCCAATAAAGGATTACGGTCTAGTTCTTTTCCCTTAATACTTTTTTATATCCCTCTAGTTAGTTAGAGGATATTATCTCATGGCAAGAAGCTTGCCAAGTTGTATTGTATACAATGGAAGTTGAAAATAATATTATACAAAAAAGCAAAACACAACTTTCACTGTTCTTCTGTGTAGGAACTTGCCAAAACAATTTTTAAAACTATTCCAATGTTAGGTAGGTTGTTCTATGCACTGTTGGGTAGGTTGTTCCATGATTGCACAACTCTGTTTAGTTGGTTTGTTGTGGAGTTATGTTTTGGAGATTTTCAAGTGAGGTCCTCTCAAATATGTGTTTATTTAAATTAAATTGTTCACAGAAATTAAAGGAATTTGAATGATTGGTCAAGATCTTATAATTTATTATAACCTTTATTGCATAGTAATTTCAATAGACACAGTCTATCATCATCTTAAGACAGATTTGTCTGAAATTTTGGCATCTTGGTTCCTCGTCTTTCAACCTTTTTGAGAAGTTCAATGTGTTCGTGAAAAGTTTATATTAAAATGATTTCATTGATTAAAACACTATACTCGTAATGTTTGCAGTTTCTAGTGTATGCTTCTCTTTGACTCTTTACTGTTCTTAAAAAGAATAGTGACCCACCTGTTGGCCTATTTCTAATAGCCTTTACCAGAATATGCAATCATAATATGTAATTTTTAATATTTGTTATTTTTTTTTTTACATTATAAGGAAAGATGAAGCAACAAAAATAACAGTTTAAAGAGATACACTTCTATTATCATGTAAAAATATACTCCCCATCCCCTATCATGTTTAATTTTGATGTTTCCATACTGTAGACCTGCAGGTCAACTAACTAGAATTTCCTGTTTTAAGTCAAACTAGCTTATCACACATGTCAATTATTTACTGTCGTCACTGTTAAGAACATTAAAAAAAATCAAACTCTAGAAATATATGAGATTTACACTTTTTTAGTTTTAAGAACAAATAATAAAAACAAATAAAAAAAATATATTATTGGGTGTACAAATAAGTCACCGCCGTTTGACAAAAGTTGGCGCCACCAGTAAGTTATGGTTAAAATTGTCAGATGTAAAATGTCATTATCGTAAGGTTGGACATCTGTCAACAACATGACCTTGAAATATTAGTGAATTTTTATCAGTATAACATATTTTTTTGTGTTCGAAAATGTCAAGTTTTGAGCCGAATAAGCGTCATTTGCGGGAACTTTTGATTTACTTCTTCAATTTGAAGAAATCTGCAGCTGAGGCGCATCGATTGCTTGTAGAAGCATATGGTGAGGCTGCCTTAAGTGAGAGAAGTTGTCGTGAGTGGTTTCAAAAGTTTAAGAACGGTGAATTTGACATCGAAGACAAAGAACGTAGCGGAAGGCCGAAAGTGTACGAAGACGCGGAATTGGAAGTATTATTGGATCAAGATTCGTGCCAAACGCAAGAAGAACTTGCACTTACATTAGGAGTGACTCAACAAGCAATTTCACATGGGTTGAAATCATTGGGAATGATTCAAAAACAAAGAAATTGGGATTCATATGAACTGACACGGAGAAACTTTGAATGCCAATTTTCCACATGTGAAATGCTGCTTGCCAGGCATAAACGAAAGGGTTTTCTGCACCATATAGTCACTGGTGATGAAAAATGCATCCATTATGATAATCCAAAAAGGAAGAAATCATGGGGATCCCCTGGTCATGCTTCAACATCTACGGCTAAGCCAAATATTCATGGAAAAAAACTCTTGTTGTGTATTTGGTGGGATCAGCTTGGTGTCGTGTATTATGAGTTGCTCAAACCGAACGAAACCATTGCTGGGGCTGTCTACCGAACATAATTGATGAGATTGAGTCGAGCACTCGAGGAAAAGCGCGCCCACTACTACGCCAGACACGACAAAATTATTCTCCTGCATGATAATGCTAGTCCACATGTTGCGGCACCGGTCAAAACCTATTTGGAAACACTCAATTGAGAAGTTTTACCCCACCCGCTGTATTCACCAGACATTGCTGCTTCTGATTACCACTTGTTTTGATCGATGACGCATGGCCTGTCTGAGCAGCACTTCACATCATATGAAGATACCAAAAATTGAGTCGATTCGTGGATAGCCTCAAAAGATGAATCATTTTTCCGACGCGGTATCCGTATGCTGCCAGAAAGATGGGAAAAAGTAGTGGCAAGCGATGGGCAATACTTCGAATAAAACATGAGGTTCCGTTCTTTCACAATAAATGCCCAATTTTTGATAAAAAAACGGCGGAAACTTATTTGTACACCTAATATAATGAAAAAATAACCAAACAAATACATAAAATTATTTCACATAAATAAAATAATAGCCAAAAATCATACAAATCATAGTATTTTTTTATTTGCAGTCCAATCTGTCAAATGGGTTCTTGTCACCAATTTCCTTATGACAAGTTCTTTTTCTTGCATATGACACTCCTAATGATTGCTTGGTTCATATGACACTCCTAATGATTGCTTGGTTCATATGACACTCCTAATGATTGCTTGGTTCATATGACACTCCTAATGATTGCTTGGTTCATATGACACTCCTAATGATTGCTTGGTTCATATGACACTCCTAATGATTGCTTGGTTCAAACAAATAACTTAAATATTCCACCATAAATTTGTAACTAATCTGTAATATATTGTGATAGGAATATTGATTTTTACTGACGCATCTTCACACATCGATCAATAAGTCCCGGGACTAACTAACATATGGCACCTCTAATACCAAGTCCATACCATTATCAGTTAGTACCAACCTTTAGAACTTATGTGTCAAACTTTCATGACATTGTGCCATTGAGTTACAGTGGTTTTAGTGACGCTACTTTTGCTATTTTTAAAACAATGGAAAAAACCGAATTTCGTGTGTTGATAAAATGGGAAAAAATACCGTTCAAACTCAACGATGGCTTGAAAAGTGTTATCCGGGCTCTGCTCCGTTGAAAACAACCATTTGTCGGTGGTATCCTGATTTCAAACGCAGTCATACAGACACAAATGATGCTGAACGCTCTGGTCGTCCAAATGAGGCTTTTACACCAGAAAACATTAAAAAAAAAAACTCAAAATCGTGATGGAAAATCGCAAAGTAAAGTTAGGTGAGATAGCCGACATCCTGGAGATATCATTTGGTTGTGTTTACACTATTTTGCATTTTGCATGAAGAGATTTGGCTCCAATGAAGAAGTGATTGCCGAAACTAACGCCTATTTTGAAACCAAAGATAAATCATTCTACACGGCTGGCATAGAAAAGTTAGGAAAGTGTTGGAATGAATGTATCACTCTTGAAGGAGACTATGTTGATGAAGAAAGAAGAATGTTGGCAAACAAATGTTGTTTTAGTAGTTAGTCCCGGGCTTATTGATCGATTTGTTAGGTCCCTTTGACAGAAAGGATCCAGCAATTTTACCATTATCTTACAAAATCATCATCACCCTTTTATATTTCATCAGGAACAGAGACATACCATAAAATGTCTCCATCCAGGTAAGTCCACAATCCGGCACGCCAGGTCCTTCCAAGTTTATCCGAGGCGGCAGATCTCTATAACCTCAGTGCAGCTCTTTACCACTTGGTACACGACTAAGTGGTTTTTTAATCAATATTGGACATATTTGTAATAGTTTTATATAATATGGATTATTTTTATTTTTGCAAAATTTTTTAGAAGGCAACCAACCATATAGACCACTGCTCGTATGACAAATTGTTAAAAAGGCCTTTAGTGCTGAAATTCATAATAATAATAATGGTTCTTACATGTTATTTTCTCAACTGTCAAAAGTACTTTTTTTTAAATAATTCTATTAGATAAATTTATTGAAAAAAGAAATATCTTCCATACAAATAAACAATGTTGTTTCTTATATGTGTCATTATTCAAGAAGTATATATGATTGGCATTGACAACTTTTTGTAAAACATTACATGTGTATTGTCAGTTTTTTATAATTTATTTATAAAAATCTTATATATTTTTAAAATTTGTTTATTTTCTTATATAAAAGAACACCATAGTGGTCTTGCAATTAATTATTTGTTTTTTTTTAAAGATATTCCTTATCAAATAGCAAATGATTTAGAAATTTTATTCTACTCTTATTTTAAAGTTTGAGATAAAATTTCTATAGTAGTGATATAATTACATTGATGGTTTATATTGTAATAGGAGTTGGATCACAAACCTATAAAATTGATGTGCATGGCAGAGTAATACTACAGTTTACTATTAAACATCAACATTGTTGTAGCTCTTGCAACTCTTCCTCACATAATTGCATCACCTGCTTCCACCAACTACTTTTAGAGCAACTTACGGATTTCTTCCTATTGTTTACTTACTATTCAGTATTAGATAATTACATGATTTCTGTGGTGCAATAATTTAACTTTCATTATTTTTCTCTTTTCAGGCAAGCAAATGTCTCTGCACCATTAATATCCAAACCAAAAGTAGTAGAGGAAATATCGTTTAATACATCATCAGTTTTGTCATCAACAAAACTAAATGAACAAGTTGAGAGCGTGACTGAAAATAAGACTGAAGTAGATGATAGCAAAAACAACGAAAGCATTCCACCGAGTACACCTACAGTTGATAGTAATAGCATACTGAATGAGACATTTATGTCGGCTTCAAGTAATAAAAATGACCAAAAAGAGGAGAAAATGGATACGGGGGAGTCATTTTCTTTATCAACATCCAATGACATAACAAAAATGGAGACTGACATATCTTCTCTGGTGCAATCTAAAACTGAAGACACATTCAATCATTCTCGTTTAGATGACGAAATTATAGTGGTAAGATAAATGATGATTATAGTGGTAAGATAGCAATTAATAAAGTAACTCGATATATGATACATTAGTACACATAACACTTCGATCAATAAGTCCCGGGACTAACTACTAAAACAACATTTGTTTGCCAAAATTCTTCTTTATTCATCAACATAGTCTCCTTTAAGAGTGATACATTCATTCCAATGCTTTCCTAACTTTTCTATGACAGCCGTTTAGAACGATTTATCTTTGGTTTCAAAATAGGCGTTAGTTTCGGCAATCACTTCTTCATTAGAGCCAAATCTCTCCCTGGAGCATTTTTTTGAGGTCTGCGAACAGCCAATAGTTGCTGGGGGCCAAATCTGGAGAATGCGGTGGGTGCGGAAGCAATTCGAAGTTCAACTCATGCAATTTGGCCATCGTTACCATCGACTTGTGACACGGTGCATTGTCCTGATGAAAAAGAACTTTTTTCTTCTTCATATGGGGCCGTTTTTTTGCAATTTCTGCCTTCAAACGCTCCAATAACACTATGTAATAGTTGCTATTGATGGTTTTTCCCTTTTCAAGGTGATCAATGAATATTAAACTATGGGCATCCCAAAATACGGAGGTCATAACTTTCCCGGCCAACTGTTGAATTTTTGGTCGCTTCGGACGACTTTCACCTGCTGCTCTCCACTCAGCTAACTGCCGATTTGATTCTGGAGAGTAGTGGTGGATCCAAGTTTCATCCATTGTCACATACCGACGCAAAAACTCCTGTTTATCCTTTCGCGTAAACAGTATCAAACAGCGCTCTGAATCATCCATGCGTTGTTGTTTCTTTTCTATTGTGAGCAAACGCGGCACCCATTTTGAAAAAAGCTTTTTCTTGACTAAATGTTCATGCAAAATAGTGTAAACACTACCAAATGATATCTTCAGCTATCTCACGCAACTTTACTTCGTGATTTTCCATAACGATTTTGAGGGTTTTTTTTTTATGGTTTCTGGTGTAACAGCCTCATTTAGACTACCAGAGCGTTCAGCATCATTTGTGTCTGTACGACCGCGTTTGAAATCAGCATACCACCAACATATGGTTGTTTTCGAGCAGCAGAGCCCGGATAACACTTTTCAAACCATCGCTGAGTTTGAACGTTATTTTATCCCATTAAAAAGCAATGTTTTATCAACACATGAAATTCGGTTTTTCCATTGTTTTGGAAATAGCAAAAGTGGCGTCACTAAAACCACTGTAACTCAATGACACAATGTCAGAATATAATGAAAGTTTGACACATAACTTCTAAAGGTTGGTACTAACTGAGAATGGTATGAATTTGTTATTAGAGGTGCCATCTATTGGTTAGTCCCGGGACTTATTGATCGATGTGTTATGGCCTCAAGGTGATATATACACTACTATACTATACTACTATATTGAGGATAATATAGCAATATACATATTACATATAACAGCCTGTACGAGGGAATCATCGCAATAAACACACTGCGAAAGGACGTACTGCATGAGATGCTTAAAAACACACTGGGCACAACTGGAAGCAAACAGCAGCAGATAAAGCCAAATGGGTTGGAACTATTGCTAGTTATTAGGGGCCCAACAGAGAAAGAAGATGCAGCAAACTTCAAGTACTGAAGTTCTTGCCTTCTATGCAACAGGATTTGCCTATCACAAAATGACTTACGAAGTCATTTCCACTGGCACCATTGTCAGGTACCCTGATCACCTACTTTGTATTGTGCCTTACTTGTCACAGGTAATGGACAAAAAATTCAAGTCTTCCCACCATCAACTTTTTTATGTTTTTATGATATTTTGCTGTATTAGTTTTTTTTTTTAATATTTTTTTTTTTTAGTTAGGTGAAAGAAATGCTTTAGTATTTTCTCAAAATATGGCGTCACAACTCCCATACGAGGATATGCCTGATGACTTTTATGATCTCTCTGTAAATGAAGTGAGAAAACTCTTCTCAGAGCTAACTCAAAGAAGAGAGGATATTGAGAATGTCCCATTACAAACATCTGCTTTGAAAGATTTAGAAGAAAATAAAAAGGTATTGATAATTTATCTAATTTAACCTATTACTGCATTCAAAAGATTTATTAACCCCTTTTATACTTTATAATCGACAAGAAATAAAAAAATCACTCAACATTTTCAGTATCAAAAACACCTATACGCGTTCATACGAGTATTATATAATGTTTTTTAGGTGCTCAAAATGCCCATCGCAATTTCTATTCCAAATTTATAGAAATTTCTCCAGGCTCGCTTGGTTTGAATCCATCCTTTTGAATTCAAAAGGAAATAAATAAAAAGTGACCTAACAGTAGTTATAAATTGTTAACTATCAACAGTTGTAATAAAAAAATTTAACACCGCTTTGATTAAAAAAAAATTATTTAGAGGTTTTTGGTAAATTTCTGATCAGTGATATTGATCAAAATTGCCATATCACACTTCAATATTAATAAAATTTGGAAGCTGTATATTTTACACACAGTTTCATTAGAGGGACATTATTATTTGGTATTACACTCAATTCTTTGTATAAACTTATCAAATTAAAATTTTATTTAATTTGTTGGACATATGTTTACCAAAGATCCAGTTTCTGTGCAATGCAACACAAGCTATAATAATTACAAAAAAAAATACAAATTATACTTGGCTTCATTTTCAATAAAATATTAACAGCAATAATAAATTACAATTTTGCATCATAAGACTAGATCATTGCTATTGGGAATGCTCAATATTTATTATTTCAGTACAAAAAGTATTATTTCTCTGAAGTGTTATATCTTGGAGGAATGCTAAATAAATTATTTATTTGTAAATGTTTTAGATTATATCACGACTTCATGACTACAAAAAGGTGGTTTTGAGAGTATCTTTTCCAGATAGGACAGTTTTACAAGGCACCTTCAAACCTCTTGACACAGTTGAGACCGTCATGAGATTTGTAAAAGACTATTTGCGGAATCCTGATGAACCGTTTGATTTATGTAAGTTCTATGCTTAAAAATTAACTTTGTTATACAATACAATAGACTATTCTTCATAATTAAGTATGATTGTCATGTGGATGGAAGATGCCAGTGTGTGTATTAGTTTTGTTGTGTGCATGCTATTACATTTCAGTAAGCACACAGTCTTCGATCAAACCCAAGTTATGATGGTAAGGAGAATTTCAAGACGATCATCAGCAGCCTTTCATTAGGCAGAGTTTTATATAGCACTATTTGTATTATTACTTAATAGTGCTATAAAATTCTATGGTTACATAAGCTACGAAAAAACAAATTGAAATGTACAATGGTCTTAGAGTAAAACCAGTTTGGAAGTGCTGTTGAAACTGCTGAGTGTTTTGTCCATATTTGAACAGACAGAAGTGTTAGAAAACCATTCTCTTTATATTTTTTTCACTAAACAAAGTGGTTACTTCCTTTTAATTTTACTTAATAAGACATCACTAAAAAATATTACATAATTTAAATACTTGAATCAATAATAATTATAAACGGCAGAATGAATGCAGACGTAAAACATTGAGCAAGGAAAAAACACTGATGAGAGTATATTCTAATTATTATATATGGTAACTATACAGATCAAAATCAGTGTATAAGATAGGGATTATCCTTGTCAGCTTTATACCTGCTCTACTATATGGAAGCATATCCTGACCTGCAAAAAAGAACTATCAACAAAAATAGTTTATTATCAAGATTAAAATGCTAAGATAGTCTTAATGTATCATTCTTAAAGACAGAATTAAGAACAACCACATTTGAGGAGCTTTGGGGTCAGCATTGTCTTCAGGAAATTAATCAAAGTTAAACTGGTGTGGTATGGACATGTTCTGTGCCAGTAAGACGACAATGGTGTAAGAAAGCATTTGAACATTTAGACAAAAATGGAATCAGAAGATATTAAGTTACTTACCTGACATTTGTTGAAGAAACACAATAGAAAAATTAAACCCATGACACAGAATAAGACAAGTTGACCCTCAATAAATAAAAAATCTACCAGGTCTGTAAGTATGAAACCGGAATTTGCTCATAGATGGCTCTAGTTGTCAATGTAGCGACTGTCAAACCGCGTCATTGGCGCCATTTTCCTTTTGTCAAAGACCTGTGTTTACATTTGTCAAAGACTTTTAACTCACAACAATACAAGTTTAATACAACTACATATGTTTTCATAGTGTTGAACATGTCTGTTTTTGTGCCTAAAAACTACAATTTGCGGACAGCATTGATTTTCTGTTACCATTTGAAGAAAACTGCTGCAGAATCGCATCAAATGCTTGTCGAAGCTTACGGTGAACATGCTCTTGGTAAATCACAGTGCTTTAAGTGGTTTAAAAAATTCAAAAGTGGCGATTTTGACGTGAGAAACGAAAAACGTGGTAGACCACCGAGAAAGTTTGCAGATGCCGAATTACAAGCATTGTTGGATGAGGATGACGCTCAAACGCAACAACTCGCGGATCAATTAATTGTGACACGAGAAGCCGTCTCCATACGTTTGAAAGCCATGGGAAAGATCCAGAAGGTTGGAAAATGGGTTTCACATGAACTGAATGAAAGATAGAAGGATAACCGAAAAACTACTTGCGAAATGCTGCTCGCCAGGTACAAAAGAAAATCATTTCTCCATCGAATTGTGACTGGCGATGAAAAGGGGATATATTTCGAGAATCCTAAGCATAAAAGATCATGGGTAACTCCAAGCAAACCAGCGACATCGACTGCAAGGCCAAATAGCTATGGACCGCAGACAATGTTCTGTGTTTGGTGGGATCAGAAGGGTGTTATCTATTATGAGCTGCTAAAACCTGGTGAAACCGTTAATACTGAACGCTACCGACAACAAATGATGTATTTGAACCAAGCATTGCGTGAAAAACGACCAGAATATCAAAAGAGGCAACACAAAGTGATATTGCTTCATAATAATGCACCATCACACAAAGCAAAACCGATCAAGGAAACGATTGAGGCGTTTAGTTGGCAAATACTTTCGCATGCGGTTTACTCACCAGACTTGGCTCCATCCGATTACTACTTATTTGCATCGATGGGACACGCACTTGATGAGCAGCGTTTCACTTCTTACGAAAATGTACGAAAATGGCTCGATGATTGGTTTGCCTCAAAAGAGCAACAGTTTTTTTAGCATGGCATCCACAAATTGCCAGAGAGATGGGAAAAATGTGTAGCTAGCGATGGGCAATACTTTGAATAAAATATTTTTTACCATTTTCATACAATAAATGTGTATTTTCTATATAAACAAATCCAGTTTAATATTTACAGACCTGATATATAAGCTAAGAACAATAAGAAAAAGACTCGTATTACTCCTCTGATTGAAAACTTGTTGAAATTACAGATATTACCCCACCAAAGCAAGTATTGAAACCAGAAATGACCCTTGTAAATGCTGATTGTGTACCATCAGCCCTCGTTTACTTTGGCCCTCGTGTATCAGAGTCGGAGTTGAGCAGCATCGCCAACCGACAGTATCTTAGAGATGACATAATGAGCAAACTGACTTCTCCGGAAGCCGCAACCTTTTCAGCTTCAAAATCAAGGTAAAATTAAATTTTATAAATCTTATATATTATTTAAATATGTTAATTTTACTGACCATAGCTTATTATAGTGGAAATAACATAATTGTTACTTCCAAATAAATATCAAGCCCTTTCTATATAGAAGAAGTTAAGAGATAAGACTCTTGGGCCTTGGTAACATGCCAAGATTTAAAGTTGTGTAGTAAAATAGGCAGAATGCCATCACGAAACAGACGACACTTTATCTTCAGAATAAACACTAGGGAAAATTTGACCTACACAAAACTTACCAGGAACAAAACTACATTCTGCTTCCTCAGGACAGCTAGAATGACACCTCGGATGTGACTGAGGAACATCAGTAACAGAATGAAGAGAGGTATTGATATGATTTGAATTACATTAAGAGAATGAGTGGTTAAAGACTTAAAAACAAATATATGTGCCTGAAATGAATGGAGAGTGAGGAAGAGATTTTAACTGAAGAAAAAATTATAAGTATAAGAAATATAAAAGTATGAATTATGAGGTGTATGGATGTATACAAGGCTAAAACTAAGCAAATGGATAAGAAGTTATGAAAATCTGTCCTCTGCTTATTGTTATGGGCAAGTATATATTTTTTGTAATTCCCTTTTTCAGTTTATCTCATTGATATTTTACAACCAATTTCATTGCAGAGGAATCTCTACTGATCATCCGATGTCAGAAGTGAATCATCCATCAGGTAGCAGCAATGCTAGTACATCAGCCAGTAGCAATTTAAACAAGAAAATTGACAGATCACAGCCTTTCAGTGTGCCTGGGCCTTCTAGGTCTAAGGACTGCAAGGTGCCTAAGTGGTTTAAACCTACCTGATTATTAGTTACCTTTTTAGTTTTAAGCATTTAAAAGGTTTTGTTTGTACCTCAAATCTATTTATAAAAAAATACATGTTTACTCATTCCGACACATCCTTTTAATCTTTTAGTTAATGATAGCTGCTGAAAAGTATATTATTTTTTATAATTTGGGACAAACATTCTCAAAAGAGGTTTTAGTGATATGCTAATTTTCAAAGTTTTATTCATACATAAATCTTACAAACCACACACAGGTTATTAACTTTTTAGGAGTTGAAATAGTAATAGATTTTTTTATTTATCAGATTTATTTTTCCGTCAAAACTCCCATGATAACTCTTAATAATTGCTTTCCATCTATGTTTACACTCCATTGCTCATATAGTAGAGTAGTAGTTAAAGGTAGAACTGTCGCCTACCACATCTCCACTAGCCGTTTAAAACTGTTTATGTGATCAAAAATCTGAGGTCTCAATACAGGTTTATTGTTGATGTTTACTGCAGGTAATGTGATAAAAAATCCGAGGTCTCAATACAGGTTTATTGTTGATGTTTACTGCAGGCAATGTGATAAAAAATCTGAGGTCTCAATACAGGTTTATTGTTGACAATATGTCAAAGACTCGCAGCTTTTCCAGGATAGATGCATTAGATAATTTTATCAGACATATAAGTATAATGCTATTTACAATTGTCATTTATCTGGAGAATGTACTTATTTTAGCAATTTTTATAATGAAATGATTCTGTAAAAAGTGGATTCTCAATATTGTATATTGGAATGTTTCTGCAGTAATGTATATCAAATGAAGGTGTTTTATGGCATATAGTACATATGTTCTTGATGGAACATATAAGGTGATGATGATATCAAATAGTACCCACATGAAAATATTTCATAAATTCTATTTTTTGTACTTATTGGTCCATTTCATAGAAAATGGAATACATATTTAACATTTCAATATAAGGCCTCTGAAGTGAGAAGATGTTTTGAAGGAAAATAGAAAAATAGTCTGCAGCTGCCTAGGAACCATTCTTTTGTTCATGACTCACCATCAAAAAACTTATTTATGGACCTTTAGTTGAAGTTACCTCAAAAGTGAATTGAATTAAAATTGTTACATTAATAGATTTTTTTGTGGAAAATTCTCCAAGTTACCTGATAAATTTACCACAAAAATTAATTTAATTTGTCAGATTATGTTAATAGAGAACTTTGGTGGTAAATTCATTTTACTGATATCCCATAAATAAAGTATTTTAACAGGTTAATGAGTATTTGTTCATCTTGGCTTAGTAGCTAACAAGCTAACTTATCACCCAGACATTCTGAGTTATTCGTGGTGGATTCATATCCAGACTGGTTTTACTGACATTTTTCATCTGAATTTAATATTATTCTGGCACTTAGTAGTTGTCAAATGTTAATTATTTTAACTACTCCAAGGGTGTCATGAAACAACATAATATAAATCTTTGTTTTTTTTTATACAAATGAAAAATTTACAAGCCTGATAGTTTCATTCACAATATAAATATTTTATATATGGTCTGTTGATCAAACTTTTAGTGATAATAATTAGATGACTTCTGTAATGCTGTTTTGTAAAAATAAATCATCTTTAAAAGAGAGTTTTGATTTTGAATTTATAAAAGACAGCTTTTAAGTGCTACTAAATAAATTCCAATGGAATGAAGTCTGCAAGATATATGCAAACGGATGTTTTAATAACAAATAATAATTATACTATCCAAAAGACGAATACCGTTGACAATTTGCTTTTGATGTTTGAGCAGATATTTAGATTATTACATCCCAATAATGAAGTAGGATACAATCCTATAGAGATTGCATAATGTATAAAACAGAGGTCGACAATGCGGTGCTCGTGGGAGAAATTTTTCGCTTCCTCACTAGACTCAAGGTTAAAACATTACATCCCAACCATAATTTTTTTTTATGCCTTAAGCAGTTTAATTCATGTCATATATCTTCTGTTAAAGCCAGTGCTTCAAATAAATAAATATTAATAGATTGATTGATATGATGTTTAATTTATAGAACTCTATACTATTAATACTACACATTTCTGTGATTTTCGGGGTTTCTTCCATGTATGATGTCATCAAGGCATTTATTTCGATTTATTGTTTAGCATAAACAGCTATTATTAAAATAACAAGTTCTAATGACTGAGCGGAGGAGCTGAAATGTCGACAACTTCAAAAAACTCCGATTACATTTTCAGTTTATGTTGTTATTAATAATTTATTAATCTTTTGAAAAAACTTCTTCCTAAGTACAATTTAAAAATCATTGAAATCGTGTAATTTTCCTTTATTTATTTTTTTACATCTGATTTTCATTTTTTGTTCGTTGGCAAACTTTGAATTTGGTATTCTACCAATATGATTTTCTTTGGTTCATATATAGGAGTTCACGTCGATTATTCAAGATTTTCTTTTCATTTATAGACTGTTTTTTACGGATTTTTTATGTAATGATTCATACTGGGAAATTGGAAAGGCCTGTGTTTATTAAATTTGTTAACTTATTCTTGTTACATTTTAGCTTTTTATTGCATGATACACTATGTAAATCATAATTATATTTTGAAAATAAATATATGTTGGTTTTTAATGCTTTTTATTCTAAATATTTTTTAATATTAAAATGACCATTTAGTTTAGGTGCTACAAGCAACAAATAGGAAGCAATGTATGTTGTGCATATAATCGAAGGACAAAACATCTATTTAATCACTGATTTTCTTGAAGATTTTCTATAAAATTGTCTTTATCTGTGTAACAGGTTGCGTAATACAAGGATAAAGCTCAGATTTCAGTTTGTAAAAATATACTTAATTTTAATACAAACACACCTTGCTCCTGTGTCTCTATTTACAAGTACATATAGATAAATAATATAATTCATTTTTTACATAATATTTTTAGCCATCTTTATTTTACTATAATACATTATTCTACGAGTTTTTATTAGTACGTTTACTTCTGAATTTATTAAATCTGTTTCACGATTGCAGATGTTCATTTCTTTTATATTATAACAAACAGCTTTAATTTTATAAACCATTGACACTATGACAAGTAAAGGACCCGTGTATTAATAAGCTTCCAAAATCACCATAAACCAAAACTAACGAGAGTATACATATAAAAAAACATGCGAAGTCTGCATCAACAACCTATGTAATGTCAAAATTTAACATATGTGGTTTTTACAGATACCTATTTATATGTAGCAAAATTAATTTTAAAAGTAACTCAATGTATAATGAGTACTTAATTGATGTAATGAATTCTTAATGGCTGTCATCATTATGTTTGTTTTTCAATCAATACCACTTCAAATGTGGCCAGTTCATTAAAAATTAATATCAATTACTAATAAATGAGTAGACAATCAATATTTTATTATTACTACACATATGACAAGTATGTTTTTTTTATGAAGATTGCTTTAAAATAACTACTATATTTGTAAACAATTTTCAACTTAAACGATTTGATTAATGTGATATTTGAAAAAGCGACACTTTTTTCCACACTTAAATATTTAATAAGTACTGTACCTATGTGCAATGTATTTATTTATATCAACTTTAAAAGTAAAACATTCAGGGACTTAAAATTAAAGCATTCGTTATTTAATTGCAAAACTAGTTAGTAATATACAACACTTTCATTGTTTACAATACAACCTGGCGGGTTTTTTACCATATGATAATCTCTTTCAATCAACCAAAAATATATGAGTGCCCTTAAGTGAAAACCAGACTGGAACTTTTTTTTTAAAATAAGGTACCAACGGAAATTGAACCCGCAACCTCAAGTCGGAAGACAGGTTTCTTACCAACTTGGCAACATAGGTAGTTAATTTTATACCAAAATTTATTTTAAATTTTAATAGTTTTTCATTTAAACATTTTAAACTTTAATTATTGTATTATATGAGGCGTATCCAGAAAGTAAGTGTACTGAGGCTCTCACGACCGGATGGATTTTATTTTCGACATGTTGGCTACACTTCCGTGTAGCCTGACCCTTCCCCTCCGCAACGAGACCGGTTCGAGGTCAGTACGTTGAGAAGTGTCGACGCGACAACACGTTTCGTGAAAAATGTCAATCCAATCTCCCGCCAAGTTGAATCGAGTGGAGGCCGGGCAAGAGTTTTTGAGGCGCTGCAAACTCCATGGAGATGAATTTCTCCGCTCCATCATTACTGGAGATGAAACTTGGGTTGCACACTACACGCCTGAAACCAAAAGGCAGTCTCAACAGTGGCGTCACACCTCTTCGCCCTCCGCCAAAAAGTTCAAAACCACAATTTCAGCCAAGAAAATCATGGCATCCGTGTTTTGGGACTGTCAAGGCATAATTTTAATTGAATATATGCCTCAAGGGGAGACCATCAACTCTGCAAGATACTGTGAGACCCTAAAAAAATTGCGCAGGGCGATTCAGAACAAGAGGAGAGGCATGCTGACAAAGGGAGTCTGCCTGCTGCACGACAATGACAGACGGAACTGCTCGCCTCGTTTATATGGGATGTCCTGAACCATCCTGCGCATTCCCCTGACCTAACACCTTCAGATGACTATCTCTTTACCTCCCTGAAGCTGCACATGGGTGGATAAAGGTTTTCAACCGACGAGGAGGTGGAAAAGTGAACGGAGGGGTTGGCGGGAAACTACTTCGAGGAAGGCATCAAAAAGTTGATACCCCGCTTCACCACCTGCATTGAGAGGAATGGCGACTATGTCAAAAAATAGCTTACATGTGTACTACGGTAAGCACGTAATTTTTTTGTTTAAAAAAAAAAAATTGTAACCTACAAAAATTCAGTACACTTAGTTTCTGGATATGCCTCGTATATGAGAACTAAAAAAAAAAACATTTTCTCAACACAATGAACAAAAAACTTAATTTAAAGAATAAACAAAATATATAAAGCATTTAATCATAAAAATATCTGTGTGACTATATACAGAAACATCTGCTAAATATGTTACTCCTATGTTTTTCAAATCAAAAAATTTCATTCAAGATTATTTTTTTTCAATTTCGAAGGGGAGTAGGACAGTGTGGGGTTTGAACCGGTAACCTTCCGTACGGAAGTCCAGTGCACTACCGTGTAGCCAATGCACCTCACATGAGAAGTCATCCAGGCTCCCTTGAATTGGCATGTCAATTAACAGTGCTGAAGAATAAATCATCATCCAAACATGAACTCTAAAATGTTTTCTGAAACATTAATTGAACTTTTATTTATGTAGTATTTAAAAAAAATAAAGGTATCAATTTGTTTTAGATATAATGTAAAATTGTGTTTGGTTGAATTCAATGGGGTTCCACTGTACTAATTTATGTTATATTTTATTTATAATATGTAGACAATCCACTCATTAGGATTATTTGTGCCATCACTGTTAAAGCATTTTGGCACAAATCATCCTAATGAGTGAATGCTTACATATTGAAAATAATCAATAATATATGTATAATAAAATAAGTTTGAGTAAAAACAGTTTGTTCAGATCAGTTTAATATATTGTTTGACCATTTGAAGTAATTAAACTTTACACAAATTCGACAATCAATTTACTAGCACAAAAATTATGTCAGAAAAATAATAAATGTTTTCACAAAAATTTAATAATATATTATAAGGACATAAAACTTTATATCAATCAAATCGTGCACTCGAGTCTCTTTTGTAAATAATTAATTTAGTTATTTTATCTTAACATTTATAAAAAGATATTTTATTCTCTTTTTGTTTAATGATTTTAATTATAACAAACAACTTTTTTTTATTGTAGTTACCATGCTTTTTCTTTGTTAGTTTAATATTGATTTCAAAAAGTTGTCGTCTTTGTCAGTAACTAAATTAAAATGCTCAAATATATATTTGTTAATTTTGGCAAACAAAGAGAGGGTAGGTAGGGTGGAGGTGGAGTTTGAATGGAAAACTAACTTCAGTTAGTAAAATTAACTTCATTGGTATTTTATTTTATTCATTTTCGAAAACCCCACCAAAAGCAATTAAACTAGTGTTATATACAGATAAAAATTGAGAAAAAGGTTAATTCAAATAAAGATACCAGAGGAAGTTTTAAAGTAGCACCTTAAATGACAAACTTAGAAAGACAAGATTGCGGTGGTATGGACATATTGCTAGAAGACCTGAAGAATATGTTGGTTAATTGTAAGGCTGAAGGTGACGGGGGAAGACAGAAGTGATTCAAAGAAAAAATAGATGGATAGTGTAGAGGTGGATATCAGAGCACTGGGAATGGCAAGGGATCTTGTCTACAATAGGCAATTCTGAAGAGAGAAAACTCCATATAGTACGATGAAGCTAGAAGGAAGAAGAAAAAGAAAGACACATTTTATATAGGTAAACTAAAAGGAATCTTCATTTAAGAGTTAAGGAATGTTTAAATAACAACAATTATTCAGATTTCCACAAAAAATTATTTCACCTCAAATAACAACAAAATTTTAACCTTGTTTGACATTTATCAGTATGGATTAAATTAGTAACAAGAAAAGTTTCAACCTCAGCTGATTTATTTTAACAAGATAATGTAACAAAAGTTTCTCAAATAACAAAGTGGTACCATTTGTGTATCAGTGTGATAAAGTGAGTGGCAATTAAAGTTTCTACTTCAGTCAATATTAATAAGTATAATCAAGAAACAAAAGTCTCCACCTCAAATAATAAAAATTGCACCTTTTTTTATGTGTATCAGTATGAATAAAGTAAGTAATAAAATTTTCCACCTTATTTAATTTGTATCAGTATAATAAAGTAAGTAATAACAGTGCCTATTATTTGGTACAGCAAGGTGTAGTCCAATGTAAACATTTTACATGCTGTGAATTCTGGCCATCTTCGGGTCATTAATTGGGACCATGCTTCTAGTTTGTTCTTATTTTCTGAAACTTTTAACATTATTATTAAATTTTTTTTTATTTAGCAACATATATTTTAAAAATATAAAAACTTTCTTACTGTTTTTCATTTGAATTCATTATTATAATGGCCCTTTAATCGAGCTTCCTAATACAAATTTAAAGAGCACTCTTGGAGTGACCTTTGTTTTAATAGATACTTTAATAGATTTAATACATACTATATAATTTAAACGATCAAAACTTTTCTCATTATACTGAGAGTAATTTAAACTTGAACAATTACTGTTTTTGTTTTAATAGTTCAAGTTGATTTTAATTCACATAAATTTTTATTTGATAATTCAATTTTTTATTGATACAATGATAATTTAACTATTCAATTTGTTTTGTGTTATTAACTGGGGTGAAGAATATCAATCTACTTGACTTGATAAAAATTCTGCTCAAAAATGATATTCCAAGTAGTGTCAGAAATTTTATAAATCACTAATTATACACATATATTATACTAATCATCTTTCAATAAAAAAGTTACAGTAATCATAAAACAATAGACAACATGCTGAATTTGATTTCAGCCCCTGTATGTTCATGTGTCATTTGGAAGGAGAAACGTGATGTTTCTTGAACGAAAGTGGGGATTTTTGTAGTTATGTATTTTCAAACATTAAAATATATAATATGGGGACACTGACAGGGGAGAGCAAAGAGTGAGGAATTATTGGAGATCTTCACATATGCATGTGATAAGAATGACTGATACAAATGTAGAACTCGTGATGAGTTGTTGGACATGTGGTGAATCAGGGATTGTGCGTACGTGTTTGTGTGTTCTCATTCATTCTTTTAAAACTGCTTTACTATTTCAATGTATTACTGCCTAACTATTTCAATGTTGTTTCAACTATTTCATTTGTCATTTTATAAAATTTGGACTCCTTTGAGGCTTCTCTTTTTTCTGTTCTTGCTGACATTTTACCTGAGGTAGTATGTGGGTTTACTTTTAATTTTGTTTTCTGCCATAAGTTTTAGTTTTTTTATTTATTCTTTAATCTAGATATGCGGGTGTGTGGGATGGAAGCCTCCCGATGCCCTTGCGGTCGGGCTTGCCCTACATTGGTGGGGTAAATCTCGGCCGGGGGAATGTTTGAGGGATGAGCCCGGACCTTTTAATGTCTTCTCTTTTGAATGTATTTTTATTGCCATCTCTTTATTTTCTGTTTTTTTTATCTTCTTGTGCTACATGTTCAAGGGTGTGGGCTGAAAAACATCTGGTGTCCCCGTGGCTGGGCTCGCTTTATATTGGTGGGGTGTATCTTGGCCGGGGGGATGTTATTAGATGAGCCCAGACCTTTTAATAGCTTCTGTTTTTTAATGTATTCTCTTTTTAATGTGTCTAAATGTATTATGTACATATAATACTATGTTGCTATCAATAAACTTGTATTTATTTATTTATGTTAAAAATATGATGCAGTTGGAATTGTATATGTCAAAACTTGGGATTCAAGTATTTATAAGGATCTGAATACAGATTATGAATTTTTCAGCTGAGTGTTTTAGTATTTAGGAAGATATATGAAATTTGTGATTAGGGAATGAGACCACTTCATTTCATGCCTTGCTTAGTGAAATAGTTATCTATATTAACAAAATAGTGTATTGTTTATGCATTGTTATGTACTTGTGGTCTTCAGTTTGACTTTCTATTCAAACTTTTAAATTGTTAATTTTGTATGCTGGGTTCGAAATAAATATTGTAAAAAAATTCTATTTTATTGGAATTTGAATTTTTCACTATTGTTTATTATATTTCAATATTATTTAATAAAGGGAGTAGTAATGTAATGAAGATTTCATCTAAGTATTTGACATATTTTCTTGCTAAATAACGATCTAAAACTAGAAAACTCTACTTTTTTACTATAAGTGACTGAATGCTTTAAATGTGTACGCTTTATTGATTTTAAATTTTGACTTGGAATATAATCCAAAATTATTTATAATAAAGTATCTTAGATACAATAACTAATGGACCTTTCCAATAGACTTTTTATTGCTAATGCTGAAAGCTACCAATATTACCCAAAAACGAGATACCCATATTTTTAACATTTTTTTATTAGATGCTTTTATCCCTTTTAAAAGGTTGTTTAAAATATTTGAATTTGACAATCGGTGAATCATTATAATAAAATTCATACTTCTACATGTACTTTTTCTTTTTAATAAGGATTTAAAAAAATTAATACATATAGAATTAATAATTCATTTAAAAGTGCCCATTCTTTTGAAGTTTGTGTTCTTAATTAAATAATTTATTTAAAACAAAAGCTGCAACTTTTTTATTATTCATTAGATCTTAAATGATGAAAATGTCTTTTTTTTATATAATATTGTTGATATCGCTGCTTTTCAATCTGCTAAGTGTAGGGGGGGAGGGTGGGTAAACCATTAAGGGATGTTGAGGGAGTCACAAAACTCAGTAATGAGCAATGAGAATAGGAAAAGAGGATTTGTTAATTTTGTAGGGAGTATTTGAAATTGAAATATTATTAATTTGAGGGATTTTTTAGAAATATTCTATAGATGAAGGTATTTAAAAACATTGATGAATATAATTTTAGGATTTAAGTATCATTCAACCCAGCTCTCAATTTTTTATCTGTACCTATTAATTGTTTTCCCTATGGGATTGCAGGGCAAAGAAAATATGACTCATCTTTTTCAAGTAAATATTTGCAAATAAATTACCAGAATGCATCGTCTTCAGGATTTTCCCTTGACCATCGCAGAGCTGGTTAAGCTTCAGCTTTGAAGGACATGAAGTGTAAGGTTGTGGACTAACCTACTCAACAGAGCACTCTATCACCTGCTCAACCTAGTCACAAATATGAATTCACAAAGGGATTATTTACACCTTACAAGTGGTTAGCCGAGTAGTGATTAAAATCAATTAGACATATGTAGGTATATACGTTAAAAAGACCTATCCCGCTAATATTTTTTTCCTTTACTTGACTCGTAAATATCGAATAAACATATCTCAATTCTGTATGCAATATAGGTACAATAATAAGTCAATAAATGTTGTATTTCATGGTTAAATTGACTTTTAAATGCCTTTCAGACATATATTTCACAACTCAGTCTCTTTATTTGTCCAAACCCTACTAAAACCTCTTTCTTAAGTTAATTTATAATACATTCATATCTAACAGTTGTTTCTTATCTATGCATTCATTACACTTCCATACTTCATCCATTTGTTCCTTGTAGGACCACACGTCAAAATATTTTATTCCACAATGACGCTGGCACAATAATCTTTAATATAAAAATGATCACAAAAAAAATGTAATGTTATAACTTTTTTTTACCTGCACACGTATTGTAAAGAATGGTATCCAGAATTAAAGATGTTCTTTTAGCCTCTGCGGTTGTAGAAACACAAGCAAAAATGATTAACACCAAAATAAAAATATCATATATGGCTAAATTTATTGATGTTATTAGAGGGTGATACCTTGCTGCCGTCTGGAAAGTTGTCTAAAAAACAAAATTTGTGAAATCTTATGATTAAAATGATATAAGAACTTTATGAACTCAAAGAAATATTTTCTTCATATTAACCTATTAAGCGAGTGAGATTGTGTAAGTAAAATAAAAAATTGATTTTGTAAGTAATATAAATTACGTAATTGCGGCCGCCATATACAAAATAATAGAATAAATAAAAACATTTGAGCCATGTCCGTTTTATAGAAATAAAAACATTGGATGTACCGTGTACGTCCATACTCTCTTGAGGTAAAAATTCGCTCACCGTACGGCCATACTCGTTTAGAGGTTAAAGTGTTGTTAAAACTTAACGTTTGAAAAAGTAACACTGTTACGACTAAGCAGTTACTTTTAGCGCGTTTTACAACACTGCTTTTAAATTACTGTTATAATGAAGTAGTGAAAATTTATTAAAAATTTTGTCATAAAATATTATTTCGTTCTAATTGTTTTTTTATTTGCAAATCTTTTTGTACTGGTTTATTGTATTGCATATATCTTGTACTTATTACAGTACACTCTGGAGGATGTATTGCAATTCAATTTCTTCTAACTAATCACAAAAATGTTTCATGGCCTGTGAAAAATTTGGTAAATTTTACTATACTCCTGATGGTATGCAACGTTTTACACCTCGGTTGTCGTAACCTTGCTATTTTCAGTAGCAATATTACGAGTATTAGGAACATATAACATACCTAGCACAAGCAAAAACATTTAATTGTTTTTTTATGCATTTCCACACTTGGAGATCGCTGTTTGAAATTATAAAACGAGCTTTCGAAACGACATATCAATCGAGCCAAAAGTTTCACCCGGAGTATTGTACTGAAATCGGGTAATTTTTATCCTGAGTTTCGAAAAATGTTTCAACCAGTCGTGTTGTTTTAATTTTTTTACCACTAGTTTTCTGTTTTTTTTTCTTCGGAAAGCACCTAGAGACTATTTTATATATTATGTTGGTAGATTCCCATATTTTTTGTAATAAACATGTATATATATTGTAGTACAACACTAAATTGGAATTATTTTTTATATTTTTTATGAAATAATTTTATTTGTTTTTAAATTTATATTTTTTTAAATTTTACATGATATAATTTAAATTATATGGATTCATATTTAAATATTATACATTTATAAAGCACTAGTAATTTATTTTATAGCCAAAATAAGGAGCTACCCACGCACTAAAACACACACGCGTCAAAAATAAAATTTCCAACTATGCAATCTTAATAACTTTATAATTTATTTTACAAAGTTAATAGAAAAATGTATTATTATGTATTTATCGGTGGTATTTACAATATTTTATTGCCTAACAAAGTACTCTTTTCCAAGCCCCAAGGAAGACGTAGCGTGGGCAGACCAAAGCTTAGGTGGATGGATGGGGTGCAGAATGATGCAAACGTGATTGGCATCAGAGGCTGGAGGAGTGCATCCCAGGATAGGGGGGAATGGCAACGACTGCTGGAGGAGGCTGGGGCCCACAATGGGCTGTAGTGCCATTGATGATGATGATGATGATGATTTACAATATTTTTCTGTTTTTTTTAAATATTTTAATCAACTAAAATTAAATGAAAACTTTACTTTGTTCCGAATTTGATGTACTTTTTAACAATTATAAATGATCAAATCAAATAACCATTTCTTAAAAATGCATATAATAGGTACTAGATACTAACTGGGCAACTCAAGCACTTTCAGTCGTGGGAAACAAATTCAAGCTGAAGAATATTTGGTTTTCAACTTTTGTCAAAGGCTAAAATTTTTGTATTCCTGGACCATAAATATCTCCTAACAACAAAGCAAAGTAACTGGACGTAATATAAGTATGATCAATATCGATCTTGACTAACATGTGTTGTTTCAATGCGATGAAACATCCCTTCTTCGAAGGCATTGTTTTGTTTCCAAAAACAAGTGTAAATCTCAGAAAAATATCGTTGAATATCGCATCATAGATTTTTAATATCACCCAGATGTGATTGCCTTTACTGCCATACTTGTGTCTAGTTAAGTAATGTATCGTATTTTATAACAGGGCTGACTATGTATTTTAAAAATATATTCCTGCTTATTTTCTATGTTTCTAAAAATTAACAACCGGTTCGGCGAACTATGCCATAATTTAACAACCAGTTCTCGAGAACCGGCTTAATTACACCATTGGTTACATCAGACACAGAATGAAGTCTGAAATTATTAAGAGCCCATTCATTTGAGTGGTCGATGCAAACCAAAAGAAACGTTTCCGCTTTCTTATATCGAATAAAGAAAATAAAAATTTATCTACTGTTATTTCTTCAAAAGTTTGAGTATAACATACAAAGCTATATATCGCCATTCGTCCAAAAATCGAAAAGGATATTCGATCAAAATTGCTGAAATAAATTTTATTGTTATGATACTCGTACTTACTGTTTCTTGGGTACTGAACATAACCGCAATGCGTAGTGATCGAATTATTGAAAATATCCCATTAGCGGCAACCAACAAGTTCTGAAAGAAATAAACTTCATAAAAGTCCATTATACAGTATAATCATCTTTAAATATTGTCATTTTTATGTTTACATGATGACTACCCTTATTTATTTCATAATGTGTGATTTTGTTTTCATTTTAAATTATTTTACTAACTCACAATCATTTAAATTATAACACATACTAGTAAAATTAAATCGACATCCCTCCATTTGCGCTGGTAATTTGTTCTTGGAAAATAACACGTAAATAAAAACTGTGTAAATTGAGCCATTGAATGCTATGTAAAATAAGTTATATTTTACATATTGCTGGATATTATATTCTTACTTAATCAAAAAGCTTTAGTTATTTTTAATAAGTCTATTTTACTACCGTAAAGATCAAATCTAAGTCCTTTACTATTTTAGTTCTATTTGACGATATCTAAAACTTTTTGAATAATTCTTCTTGTTTGCTGTTCGCTGACGATGTAAAGATTTATATAAAATAACGACTGTTCAAGAGTGTGCAAAATTACAACACGATTGTAGATTGCATTGTTTCCTTATCTGATCGGAATCACCTCTATTTCAATACCAAAAGGTATGTTTATGTATTCTATAGTCAATTATCTTTACCAATCCTTCATCAATATAATGTAATACAATACAGGCAAAATTATTAAATCGAGTAACCAAATTCAAGGATTTGGGGGTAACTTTTGATACCGGACTCATATTTGCTATCCATGTTTCGCAGATAGTATGGGAATATTAAGAGCCATTAGGTTTTGTAATTAGAATATGTCGAGGCTGATAGTACCAATATCCTGCGGAATTTGTATAATTATTTAATTCATCCTAAACTAGAATATGCATCGGAAATTCGGACTTCTCACTAACTGAAATATAAAAATATGCAGAAACGAATAAAAAAATATTGTGATTTTATCGAGAATATGCACACTTATCGAACTTTTGAAGGTATGCAATTAAAGAAGTTTCGAAGCAAGAAGTCAAAAAGTTGTCGCGTTATTCTTAATAAAAGTACAGAAATGAAATGTCAACTATCCCACAGTATAAGAGACACTCGTTTTTTATGTTCCCGATAATTACAACTGTGAAGGAAATCATCCTCTATTCCAGGGGTCTCCAAACTTTTTAGCCTAAGGGCCACACTGACTACTCCACTAAGTCCCAAGAGCCAAGACCTAGCTAGCTCATCATACCCACATACTATAGTTTTGAATTACGCGCAAATTTTCGTATTGGGACTAGCCGGCGAGTGAGATATCTATGTCGCAGGGTGCGGGGGTGGACTCCGCTCCGTTCGCAATTTCGGTTGGTACTTACGGTTGGCGTAGCGATATTTTTAAAGAAAAATATTTAAAGTCATCATTGCTGGAGTTTTATGAGACTTCCACTCACACAGTTTGATCAGTTGCATAAATTAGCTCGTGGCTTTTTATCAGCTTTCGGCACTACTTATCTGTGTGAAAAAACATTATCCAAAATGAAATATACAAAAAATATTTCCTGATCAAAATTAACTGATGAGCATTTGAAGTCGCTGCTGATAATTTCCACTAGTAAACTTGATCCACAACTGCAAACAATTGTCAGTGGAAAGTTACAGCTACATAAATCTCATTAATTATAATGTTTAATTTCATTATGTGGATTACCTATGCATGTCACTTATTGTAAGTTTTTAGGATAAAACTCATATCATTAATTACAGTTAAAATGTTCAATTTCATTATGTATGTCAGTCATCGTGTTTCTTAATTGGTCGTTAAATAAAAACATCTGGTTATTATTTTGTTTGATTTACTTACATTGTAAATTTTACAGTGTAATCAAAATAAACTATGACGGGCCGGTTACCGGGCATATCCGGCCCGCTACCGCAGGCCTGATTGGTGGTGCTCGCGGGCCGGTGTTGACCCACGGGACGTAGTTTGGAGACTCCTGCTCTATTCTATGTATCAACTTGTAGCACCAATATATTGATTAAACACTCGGTGATACGCGGTACAGAGATATTGATCCAATAGAGTGCTACAGTGGATAAATTACCAGCACCGCTTAGCAATATGAGAAAAATTCTATCAAATATTCTTCCATATGAATACAAATTAATCAGAATCACATTAGGTAGGGAAATTAAATAGAGAACCCCTTTTAACGCGGAAAAATATATAACTAATAACTTACAAAACACATTTTGATGAGAGCTATGCGATTAATTAATACGAAGAAAAAAATGTGCAGAAGTTACAATTTGTTACACGTTTTCAAAAGCACTGTCGTTAGATGAATCTTCCATTGTTACTGTTGTCGCTCTTATGGTATATAAAAATATAGATTTAGATATCAAATTAGTACTTAATAGATGTTATTATTGTAGATTTAAAATTTCATTCAAACATAATATACCCTGTTAATGTGAATTCGTGTAAATGAGGGAGATTTCTGCATATGCCTTCAATAATTTATTGTATTTGCCAAAAAAAACTTACATTACGACGACGCTATTATAAATCTGAGAAACTTGACCTTTTTTTACTTTGTTACCAATCCTGATAGTGTTTTGAAGTGTTTCGTAATCACACTCAATATTTTAAATAATAAATTTTATACGTTTGTTTTATTTAAAAATTGAAACTTTGACCACTCGATAAATAATGAAAATGTCTATATAACTGTATGAGTGTAGTTTTATCTTTATAAAAATATATTTCATTAAAAAATTTACAATGATATCAACTTATAATTATTTTATCTATATATTTGTCAATAAATAAAACACAATGGAAAAATTATCGACTATATTAGTTCCATTTCAGACTGGATCTTATTTTGATGAAAGATTTTTTAATGATTTATGCAACAAACCTTTTATTTTGACCTACGTGTATATAAAATTGTTATAACTCTTATACTCGTAATTTGATTGCGTCAAGTTACCACATACTATACAGCAAATTTTGAGGCTATTTGATATAAATTAAAGCGTATAACCAAGTTTGAAACTATTCGGTATAAGTTAACACGTATAGCCAAAATTAAGGCTATTCTGTATGAATTTATAATATTCAAAATATTAATAAAAATATTTTATTTTCTATTGTGTAATTCGAAAATCGGCATAATCTAATAAAGAAAACTCTTCACAACTGAACGTACTCGTATAATTCAGTTATTTTTTACTTACTTTCGTTTATATTTTTCAAAAACCAAAAATAGCTCAATTAAATATCATGCTGAAGATTTAAAAGATGTAACGGAAATTAAAAAGGTTTTTCAACGAGAATTTTCATAACCGGATTCAAATTAATATTCCTGGTATTTACAGGTAAAATGTATTAAATACAGTAATTTGTATAACCGCTTATTATGTGTGTTTACAGAAACTCGACATAATTACTCAAAAGTGTGCACAAATCGATAAAAGTGAAAAAAGTGGATGTTACTCAAAGCGAAACTAATAATAACAGCAAAATAAAGAAAAATACTGAACACAAAAAATTAACTGAATAGAAACACTATGACTTCTATAACCTAGTTGGTAAGATACATGTGTTCCGAAGGGGGTTTCGGGTCCGATTCCCATTTGTTCCAAAGTTTATTAAAAAAGGGTTACAACGTAATTTAATAAAAAATTACAAAAAATAGCGTTGATTCAAAAGAACAGAATTTGTTTCCTGTATTACATTTTAGTTGTATACGTTACAGCCTGACGGGCTTATTGATGATCTTTTTCAACCAACAAAAATATGTCAAAGAGGCCTTAAGTGAAAACCAGACTGAAACCCTTTTAAAAATAAATTGAGTACCAACTGGAATCAAACTCGTAAACCCCGGGCTGGGAGGCTCGTGTCGAACCAACTAGGCCACAAAGTTCGTCTTCATTCCATTATAAATGTAATGAGGAATATGCACACGTTATATCGGATGTAATGTTTTCTTTTTTTCTTACACACAAAAAATATTAAAATATCTCACCTGTACATTAAAGTAAGAACCTAACGCATCAGACAGATCGCAAGACAACATGTAGACTTTCATCATCTTGTCAACTGCACATTCTTTATATTTTACATCTTCTTTACTGATGTCTTCGAGTTTGTCAAGGTTAAATAATATTTTTTCCAATGTAGAATATTTATTCGGTACCGCGACATATTGGTTCTCTTTTAGGGGAACATTGTCCGCTTCAAATCCAAATAGTTCCAACTGTATGTTCAACACAAAAAACTTACTCCACAAAAAATATAACTGCAATACAAAATGGGCTGTCACAAATGAATTGACAAACAAAAATGCATAATTGATTGAATATGCCAAAGAATGATCATAATCAAATGATGCAGTCCATGTGAAGAAATCGTAGCTACAAATTACAATTAAGTATGTTAAAATAAATACTACCAAACGAACGACAGTTTTTCTGTATATTGTATTATACACAATAGATTTATTAATTCCAAGTAGATAATCGATTGTTTGAACATTCCTCTTCGAGAGAATACACTTCTCTCCTGTATTAAAGGTTGTGATAAATATATTAAATAGACTCGCTATCCCCATTATGCCAAGTCCCAGAATGTCAGTTATTACTACCACCTTTGAAATATGGATATAAACTAATTCAAAACGCTTCATGAGAGACCAGATAGCACATGCCACCAAAAAAGCTATGAACAAATAACTTCGAAATCTTTTGAAGCACATTTTATTATTTACAATTCGATCAACACAAAGAATTCTCAATATATTATACAAAGGATTCCAAGGAAAAAGTTGATTTTCCAAGTCATCCATCGATGGCGATTGTTTGCAGACCGGGACAGGATCTTCTTTCAATATTATATTTTGTATTTTTGGCGGAGGATTTAAATTGTTATTTTTGTAAAACTTATCGTTAAAATATTCTCGACTCTGTGGCGAATAATATGCCATGTTTAAGTCGTACTTCTCTGTGCCAAGTACGAAGAGGGTGTAAGGTTGATTAAGGGTAAACACTTATTTTTATATGATACACAACATGAAACCAACTCGAAACACGTCATCAGGGTTGCCGAATTTTTACATTTCATAAGTTAATCAGCTTTTTTGTATAAAATAAACATGCTGCTGCCATTAATTTAAATGCGAGATCAATAAGATTGAGAAGCTAATTGTAGATTTCAGAATATTGTTATCCTATTTTTGATTTTCACAGCATGCGTGTCATTGCATAATTTATGTATCATCATTTGCTTTTAGAATATGACTCGACGACTTAGATCCGAATTCATAGTCCAATATAAATACGAAATTATGTTTATCGTATTTTTCGGACGATAAGATGCACCCCAAATTTAAGGGACAATTTTTAGAAAAGAATATTTTATTGTACAAAAATATTTACAAACTCTTAATTTTTATTATTATTACCGTAACTTGTACCAGCAGCATTCAGTTCGTCTTCACAAGTCTCAGCACTGTCACTCGTCTCGCCACTGTCACTCGTCTCGTTACTGTCACTTTTCGTATTAGTGTCGGGCAATATCCATATATGAACAGGAGAAAAATATATACCTCATGTGTCAAATTAATATGGAAAGATTCAATAGGCAAAGAAAACATATCGTTTACCTAACTATAAGAACACGTAGCTCCATATGAGTAACTTTACAGGAGAGAGAAAACACGTCACAGTTTGTCCTATGTAAACTTAAACATTGTTTTTTAAATATATCTGATTGATAAAGACATTGTTTTTTTAATCAATCAGATATATTTAAAAAACAATGTTTAAGTTTACATAGAACAAACTGTGACGTTTTTTCTCTCTCCTGTAAAGTTACTTATATGGAATTACGTGTTCTTATAATTAGGCCAACGATATAGTAACTAAAATTAAAGTAAAAGAATGGGGGGGGGGAATAATACGTGTGTATTAAATACAGGCATATATATAAAAAGATATGCGTGTATATTTTTTTTTGGTAGTTTAAATTATTTCTACATGGACCTACCACCATGTATTAGGTAATACCTACAATTTTACTTAAAAAATAGGCTTAGAACTCCAATTTTAAGACTATTTTTCTAAGAATAAAGGCGAGTCTTATGGTCCGAGGTATTTTAAGGTAAATACCATATAGGTTTGTCGTATCTTCCTTAAATAATGGAGTCACGTAGTTTCACTACATTACTTTAAAATTTGGAGCATATGAGGTTCGAATCTGAATACAAATCATGAAATTTCAATGTCACAAATTAGTATTTAGTCTTTAGGTCGGACTATGAATTTGGGCCTTAATATTTTTCTACAATTTTATTCATATAAAAAGGATTAAAAGGAAACGGAACTTAATTTGAATGTTTGTTTAAAAGTAAATTAGTTCTCAGCAATTAACTATAATAAATTTGTGTTCCATAAAAATGGATGTTAATTTGTGTAATAGGCCCGCATTTTACCTATTCTGAGATAATCGAGGAAACATCACATTAATTTATATGGGGTTGTACAGGAAAAAAATTAAATACCCATTTAACTGACTTGATGTTATATTTTTGCATATTAAAGATTTAAGTACGCTTATTTGATGTCTTAAATAAACCAACGTGGGTGGGTTCCTTTTAGCACATATATACTTCCAAATACGTCCTAGGTTGAATTTTCTATACGTTCTCGTTGATCTGTAGAAATATATTATCCTTGATGTGTAGGAATATATTCTCCTTGATGTGTAGGAATGAGTGTAGATTAGACTAGACACGATTTTATATTCCATACCATTTAAATTTATGCTGCTTCAATTTCACTCTATTATTTATTTCATTATGAAATGTATACTATTATTTTGAGATTGGCGTCGACAATGGATGAAATAAATAAATGAATGTTTAACGCCTACTTGACGAGAATTTACATGTTATTTGAAAAATGTTGTGGGTCGTATTTTGCCATGTAAAAATAAAGAATTAACATTTTTTATGGTCTATATGTGATCCATGTAAAATATACTTAAAGTAATTTTATTCATTTCCAAGTTACAGTATTGAAATGCAACAAAAAATACTTAAAACTTTGCCAATAATCAGTCAATTTATCTTTATATACCTACATTCTGACGATATTTGTACATTAAAAGTAATTCGTTTAGAATTACCAAAAATAAATAAAAGGTCGATTTATTTAAAATGCTGATAGCCCTTTTTTATAACGAACCAGTTCATAAAACAAATTACACATTTAATAAAATATGACTTGATTGCTTTCGTGACAAATGTAATTAATCAATTATTAATGTTCCAAATTATGTCTGCTGTGTTATTTTTTTTAATTATTTGTACGTTAATTTTTAACATTATTTTCTTTTCAGTATTCATCTAATTACATAAAAAAATCACACAATCAAATGAAAATAAATGGTAAAAACAGTAAAATTATTAAAACACATTAAATAGTTTGTTTTATCATAAACAATTTTAATTAATTTTAGCGTCATAGAAGCCATTCGCCTACGAGAGGCGATGGATATGCCGATATACCGCCCCCTTTTCATTAAAAATACTCAGCGCCCCCGTGGAAATTATAATATGTTCTTTAAGCAAACAAACATAAAGATGCAGTCACCAATGTGCGTTCTTTTATGTATCTATATGTCTACCTATGTCCTACAACACAATAAAGACAGATATTGTAAATAAGACACCTTGAAGCTTGAAATCATAAAACTATTTTTAAAATCAACAATGGTAACATTCGCATTACACACATAAAATTAAGATAACTGTACAGCACCGATACAAAGACTGTAAAATAGGTGGATGGCTGCCGCTCAATACTCGGAGATTCCGGTTTAATTCTTGCGTTTTCGGAGAAAAGTAGCAAAGTGAAGAAATTCCTCTTTAGCAGATAGAAGTTTGTCGTAAATAAAACACAGAAGACGTTACCGAAACTGAGAATATATTTTGCTCATTTTTCGTTCATTATGTGCAGCCCATCGCTCATCGTAAACCCCTTTATTCACCCGTGTATGGCATCACGGCTTACTAGATACTTGCTATATACCAGTGTTCCCCAACCTTTTTAGACTTGTGGACTGGTAAAAAAAGGATTTTTTTTCGCGGACCACTAATACTGAAATAAAAATGGTTTTTTTTTATTTAATATTTTTTTAATCTTATATTGTGACAGATGGACATGCTCGTATGTAACTACAATATATAATAATTAACAAATATACATATAACAATTAAACAATTTTAATTGTAACATTGTCTGATACAATTAAAATTTAACAAAAACAATGGGGTTTTTTCAACAAACTAATGCGAAACCTGCTGTTGCATCTTTGCTAATATATTGGATATTCTTGGCTGCAGTGCTGTCTCTGACATTATTTTACTTGTATGTACTGTTACTCTCACCGGTCCATTCCAAAATGAAAACAATTATATATTATGAAATTCTTGGAAATATATTTAGGTAGGGTTTTGCATCCGAGTTCACTATCCAAAAGCAAATATTTCCGTTCTCCCTAAGTGTATCTGAGAAGATTTATGACTGTCCATTCTGAGAAAACCAGTGACCATCATGTCACATTATCATAACAATTATATTTATTTAACAATTACTAAAAATACTAGTCAACGTGCAAGCGAAAAAATCCTTTATTTAATATTTTTGCATGGCGAATTTCTTGAAATTTGACATACTGTTTGCTGTCCGGCGGAAAGTCTCTGCGGCCCGGCACCGGGCCGCGGACCACCGGTCGGGGAACACTGCTATATACCATGTATACTGTGCGCTCTCTGCGTGCATGGGATGTTTGATTATTTATAGTGATTATTGCGAAGGCCACGCATAAGGAACATTTCATTACAATAGGTACAGATATCAACTTTACAATATTTACACAGCAATCACACAAATCAAATCATACGTTTTAGGTTACAGATACGTCCGATACAATAACGAAGGATAATATCAAAATAAAAATCACAAATAACATTAAAAATGATCCTGATAGTAATATTCACCTCTATTTTTGTCAGTAGCATTCTTAAATCACCGTGATTAGCTAATTGCAGTCGGCAAACAAGTAATTACACGCATATATTCCTGCCAATGCATGCTGGACTTCCTAACAATGCGCGACATGCTCGCCTGCCAACACCAGCTTGTTAAGACTTTTCGGCGAACTTGATCACTGATCGGTTATAACTTGCATTTGGTGTGTGAATATTTAGATAATAAAGTAATCACTTGAACTCTATGTTACACAATAAATGGTTATTCAAAAAACATGTATAAACGATTTTTAAACATTTTCTTATCTTCTCTCTTTATGCTTCCACTGCCTCCTTATTTTTATTCAACGCACCCCAATTTCAACCGAAGCTACTACAGAGGTTGTGTGTAACGATATTGGTTTATGTGACTATGCAGAGCAATCTTCGATCTGCATAGTCGGGCACAATCTTTCTATCTGATCCGGAGTTTTCATCGATCGCTTTCCGCACTGCTTCTTCCTTCCTTAACTAGTTGGTATCATAGAACCTATGTTAGAATATCTTCTTTATTGTATACGTAATGCTGATCATCGTCGATCTCTGCTATGCCTGAAACTTGGTGCTTCCTAGTCCAGGGCCATGTTAAATACAACATTTAAAAAGGATTTTGTTAATACCTTTATTTGGACCCGTCTATATTGTAGGAGATCTTCTTTTTGCTTGTTTCCCTCAACTATTCTTGTGATCTGTGAAGTTTCTCAAAACTTTCGTTCTTCTTTTTTGCCCCATTCCCATAGTACTCGTATGTTAGGATCCTTTCCCCGTATATTGTCGAAACTCTTTCGGTAATCGGTTAATGATCAATACATTGCTGTGCCTTGCGGTCCGCAGAATACGCTGCATCCACCTCAAACTCCCAAATCTTAAAGCATTTATCATATTTTCCATATTTCTCTTCGTCCATATTCCCATTTCATACAGTGCTATGGAGAACACTTAAGATTTCATTGGATGGATTTTATTTATTCTGAGTATAGACCAGTTAATTCATATCTTCGTCAGACTTGTATAGCTGATTTTATTATTTCGTTTTGTCTTCGGATCTCTGCTTCATACCCTCCATTCTTTAAAATGAGAACGCCTACAGTTCAGAAATTCTAGGATGAGTCGTGCGGCGTTTAAAACGTCATGTCACAAAGGGATGGGGTAAAATCGTTTTTTTTTACAAATCGAATAGTTTTCTTATAAATCGAAAAATTGTTTTTCTCTAAACTGACGTTTTAATCCCTAATTTTCATTATACTGTTTTTCTAATGTATTGTATGATTTGTATCTATCTTTAAATAGGTCAAGATCCACAATTAATACTAATTACGAACATTTCATTTTTGGTATAAAAAAATCGAAAATCTAACTATCGAATACCCCATCCCTAGCCAATGCGGACTAACGTAGTGACTTTTGACAAACGTCACCAAATATTATTTGATTTTTACAAACTGCCACATTTTTGCTAATTTGTAACAAGATGTATTAATTTGTCATTATTGTTAGTTTTTTGTAATTAAGAATCACGATTGGTTGAGTGAACGAGCTATTCTTGCCGCCAAGAACAAAGACATCTACGAACATCTAGGAACTGAAAGGTGCCGGTTGATATGACCTCAGGACGAATTTCATTGTCTCGTATATGTTTTTGTTATAACTTTCTTTCTTCTTTTTCAGTGCAATCGATCTGCTTTAGTTCATCAAAATGCCAAGGAAGCAGCAGAGCAACGTGCAGCCAGACTTGAGAATGCACGGTTGCGAGCACGGCGATCGCGTTCTGCAATTAAGTGACGTCAAAAGAAGAATTGGTGAAAAAGTATTTCCCAATATTCAAAGCAATTATAAGAATCACGATTGGCTGAGTGAACGAGCTAATCTTGCCGCCAAGAACAAAGACGTTTACGAACTTGACAATATTATTCAGTTCCTTTTTTAATGTTTCGCAATTTCATATGTTTTTGTTCTAACTTTCTTTCTTCTTTTTCAGTGCAATCGATCTGCTTTAGTTCATCAAAATGCCGAAGAAGCAGCAGAGCGACATGCAGCCAGATTTGAGGATGCACGGTTGCGAGCACGGCGATCGCGTTCTGCAGCTTCAGATCTGCTTCGTTCTCAACCGAATGAACGCGACAGGCTGAGAGTGGCTGAAAGACGTCAAAAATATTGTATACCCACAAGCATTGTGAAATTAAACATATTAGAAACGTGTGCTTTCTTTTTTCTTTCTTTTCCATTTAACCAGACTGAGCCACAGCAACGCGTGGCCGGGTATAGCTAGTTGAAAATATAATACATCTCATACTGTATACAACAAAAATATTATAGTTATAACGTATTATTACAATACAAAAGGGCTACAGTTTAGTTTTACATATACGCGTATGATATGTCTATAAAGATCTTTATGATTAGTTGGTATATGATATACACATATATTATCATATACCTACGTCTTGGGGTTTTCAAACTCTGCAAAATACGAGTAGTCATTTACTGCGGCGATTACATCCTGATTAGATGAAAAATTCTTTCTATTCAGCTATTTTTTTTATTTCGGAAACAGGAGGAAGTCCGGGAATATGGCGGATGAGGAACCAATTTGAAGCCCAATTCATACCATTGCGACAGTCGATTTGTGGGATGGCACGTTGTCCTGGTAGAAGAGCACTTTTTTGCGCGTCAATCTTGGCCGTTTTCCCTTCAATTCGTCTTTCAAACGGTACAATAATGTAGCATAATAGGATTCCGTTATTGTCTTGCCCTTTCCAAGTAGTCAATCATGATGATTCCTTGAGAATCTAAAAAAACAGTGGCCATCACCCTCCCAGTCGACAAACCGGTCTTTGCCTTTTTCGGCGTACATTCACCAGTTGTTTTCTATTATTTTGACTGCTGTTTGGACTCTGGTGTGTAATGATGGATCCAAGTTTCGTCATGTCACGAATCGATGCAAAAATCCTTTCGATTGTGATTAAACATCGTCAATTACCGTGTTGAAATGTTCTTTCGAGTACGCTTTTGGTCGACAGTCAATAATCGCGACAGCACCCGTCACACAGGCAGCTTTTTATATTCAACTTTTCATGTATTATTGTGCATCCGTTTACTTCAGATGCCCACAGCCTCAGCAATCTTGCGCACATGTACTATCTTCCTTTATGATACCATGGATTTATTCGATGATTTCTTCCGTGGTGAACGCAATTGGGCGTCCGGAGCGCGATTCGTCTTCGGATCATGTACGACCGCGTTTAAACTCATTTATCCATAAATAATAAATAAACCAGTATTCAACGCTGGTACAGTTCTCGTGAACTTGATACAATTTGGCTTTGATATGCGCGGCTGTTAACTTTTTCAAATAAAAATGTTTTATGACGACACGGAACTAGTTTTATTCATAGTTGCGGCCAATGTCAGATGGCTGTCAAACGTCAACTAGCCGAAATTTCAAAAATAGGTCGTTTGAGGAATGTTACAATTTAAATGCGGACCTTCAATCGATCTCGGAGTGGACTGGGGAGCATGGCTTATTCATAAATCCTAAGAAGTCTCAAACGATCCTCATTGGCAGCCCTCAGATTCTCGGTAAATTCAACACTGACTTACTTCCTCCAATATTACTTGATGGCTCTATCAAACCATTACATAAAACTGTTAAAAACCTAAGAGTGCTAATAGATAACACTCTCATGGCGAGATCAAATAAATGAGGTAAGCCGAAGGATCTTCTTTAGCCTTCATTCCCTTAAAGTGTTGCAAAGATTCCTTCCAACCAAAACCAAAATTTTACTCGTACAATCTCTGCTCTTTCCGATTCTAGACTATGCGGATGTTACAGAGGAACATCTGGACAAATTACAGCGTCTTTAAAATGTTTGTCTAAGATTTATTTTCAACCTACGAAAGTACGATCATATAACTTCATACCAGAAGGCATTGAACTGGTTAAATGTTAGAAATAGACGCCAAATTCACATACCATCTCTACTGTATAATATCCTTAACTGTCCCGCCACCCCCTCTTATATCGCCGAGAATTTTCAGCGTCTTTCTAATCATGGATTAGCGCTACGCTCAAACAGAGATTGTTTATTGGCCTTGCCAGTTCACCGCTCATCTTTCTTTACGTCGTCCTTTACTGTCCATGCAGTGAGACTCTGGAATCAGTTACAAACCAATATAAGACTCGCTCCATCTTTGGCATGCTTTAAGAAGCGACTGAAAAACCTCTTAATTTCTAGTCAGTAAAATAACATGTTTCATTCCTGATTTTTCCTTTCCTTTTGATTGATGATATCTCACTTTATATGAAAAATAATGTTCGGGTGATTATCCGTCTTTATGGGGTTCGTGGGCATGTGCTCACGTATATGGATTTCGTGGGAATGGATAGCTATTTGAATGATTTATGCGACCACGTAGCTTGCTTCATTTACTTTTGTCTGGTTGGTCGGAAGAGATTGCCACCTGGCAATAAGCCCGCCAGATTGTATTTGCAATAAAAGTGTTAAATAAATAATAAATAAATACTTGCCAGCAGCGATGTCACTTTATCAACTTTTCAAACTACCTTAGTATACAGCTTAAGTATAATATACTCGTATATATACAAATAAAAATCGTCAGATTCATGGAAGTTTGTCGTAGCCCTGATTATTTTGATTAAATTATAATCAAACTTTACTTGAATAATCAATTATTTTAAAAAAATAATCTAATAAAATTCGATATAATGTCTTATAAACTTATACCTAAAAAGACTGTCAATATTTTTTTAATACTGAAAGTTCATTTACATATTATAGCATTCCAATTATTCTAAGTACGAGTATATACCTATTATGGCTACAAAATGACGCCACATATCGGTAAAAAAAGGCAATCAAGTGAATGGGTATAATATTATGTACCTACATACATTCTAACCACGCATTACGGTACGTAAAACGGCGCGTCGTTTTTTCTTTTTTTCAAAGGATAATTTTATATAGTGTCGTTTAGAAACCAAACTCTCCTCAAGGGCGATCTAACTCGGGACTCAAACCCACTAATATTAAACAAATCACGTCTGGCAGCTATAACAGCGCCCGAGCGAATCATGCATAACATTTTCTTTTTACACAGTACAACCTTCTGGAAATATTTCTATGTGCCAATTTTTTTTAAACTGGATTCCAGTGGGAATCAGACTCGCAACCTCCAAATAGGTGTCTTATTAACAAGGCCACGGAGGTCATCGTTTTCCTGTCGAAGTAGGCAGAGAGGATAGAGCATTAGACTTTTCAATTGTAACACACATCTCTCGCCTTCTCCATTCCTTATCATAACCCTCCTTCAATTTGTATTACGCTTTCGAAGTATACAGTACAACCTGACTGACTGGCTTATTGTCATATGACAATCTGTCTGTAGTAAAAATCGGTCTAAATTTTTTTTAAATGAGTATCATCTGAATTCTAGCCCGCATGCTCCGAGTTGTAGAATAAGTGTCTTACTAACTAGGTTAGGGGTTTCCAAACTTTTTAGCCTAAGGGACTCACTGACTCGTCCACTAAGTCTCAAGGGCCAAGACCTAGCTAGCTCATCATACCAACATACTGCAGTTTTGAATTACGCACAAATTTTCGTATTGGGACTAGCCGGCAAGTGAGATATCTATGGCGCAGGGCGCGGGAGTCGACTCCGCTCCGTTCGCAATTTCTATTATATTATTATTTTGTATGATTTACTTACAATGTAATCAAAATAAACTATGACGGGCCGGATACCGGGCATGTTCAGCCCGCCACCGCGGGCCGGATTGGTGGTGTTCGCGGGCCGGTGTTCGCCCGCGGGCCGTAATTTGGAGACCCCTGAACTAGGGCATAAAGGCAGTTTGTTTTACATTTCTTTTATTCAAAAGTTCATGCTCCTCGTATTTAATCATTAATTCATTTTACATACTAAAACCATCTCAAACTGCACTTCTTTATTCTGCTAATTACCACTAAGGTCCGAAAGTTACCGGACTGAACAAGTAAGAGCATGTATGGACAGATACCACGCACATTTTGTTTCGTTATATTTTGAAATGTTAATATATAGTTGAATATCGTGCAGTTATCAAGTTTCTTTAAAAAGAGAAAATCCCAGTAGAAATTATATATTTATATGGTAACATTATTTAATTTCCACAGGCTTTTTCCCTTCTTTTGGAAGAAATATTCAATTTTTAACATTTCAGAATATAATGAAACAACACATCTATCGACTCTAGTTGACATACTACTCGTACTTAGGGTAGAGTTATAAAATTTTAATTGTAACATCCCCTGATCATGCGATCAGTGTGGCCTACGTGATATCTCTCCATATACGCTCTAACTTGTCCAGGCTGGAAACTTTACGATCTTAGTGGTACATACAATATGTCAGCCCTAAGTTCACATTCATGATTCATCCTTAATCACTTTATTCCATCATACAGTCACCCCACATATATATTTCCTCAGTGTACCATTTACTTATTCGGCTCTTTTTGGTCTATCTAGGTACTGTATTATATGATTTTAGGAACGGTCAAAATTTATAGTAAAATTGGAGTTCATAACATTTATAAACTACATTTTAACAAAGCTAATACTTTACTTCCGTTACAAAATATGTGGAGCAAAATACGAAGGTTACAAAATATGTAATTATTTGATATAACAAACGACCGTCCTTTTGGGACCGAGTTAGCTGGAAAATGAATTAGACAAATTAAATCATTTCAGAGCAATTTTTTGCTAAAAATTTGCATATAAGGTAAATATTAACTTATTTTGCAAATGAAGTCTGTTTTGTCAGGGGTGAATCAAATGAAGTGATTCTTATAAAAATACAATAACATTAAATATTTATATCCATATTATCTCTCACTCTACAGATCAATCTGTTGTCTCTCTATTACCTCTCAACTTGTTAACTATATTACGATACGTCAATGAGTTACGGCACAAGATCAGTATTGCTGTCGCTATATCACCTTTCAATGCTCTCAACTTGTTAAGAATGTCTTATTTCGAATTATGATTTAAGTTAATCCTATTTCTGTCGAAAATATGTGACATTGATAATCTGATCACAAGTATACATATATAAGAAATATATAATACGAGTATATTCGTTAAATGAACTCCGTGACCTAGCTGATAAAATACCTGCCCTTCAACCCAGGGTTATGGGTTTGGGCCCCTTATTTTTCAGTCTAGTTTTTATTTAAGGACTCATTTAAATATTTCTGGTCCCTTGTAAGAGATTGCCTCATGACGATACATTACCAGGTTTTACTGTATACAACAAAAAATATGACAATTAAATAATTTTATGAAAAATTTGTGACAATATATAGTATTGAATGATTTCGACAACCTCTGTGGCCTAGATAGTAAGACACTTGACTTTCAACTGAAGGATTTTAGGTTCGATTACCGAATGTACCTGAAAAGAGAAATAAAAGCATAGCAAAAAAGTTTATCTGCTAACAATTATTCCACAAGTAAGTATTGTTGCCTCTTTATGTGTTAGTATTGCCAATACATGCGTTGACGAACTGCGATTTCCGTGACTGCTAAGTCTGAAGGCTTGATTAACGGAGTCGAAGACAATGTTATCTTTTGGCCATATCCACAATGCCATTTTGAATTTTAAATGGTACCACCATAATAATGAATTAGTCAAATTATTGAAAGAAGTACATCATCCGTGACAAGTATAATAGAAGGCATACTTGTACTTGTCCAAAGTGACACCGAAGATGAGTTTGTAAGCTAATTTATGATAGACATATCCTATTGCATAAAGAGCAAGGAGCTTCAGTACTTGCAGCATATCCGCGTCTTCCTTTTATTTTTACATTATTTGGCTCAATCTATATATTATTACATTATGCATCAAAAATTGATTTTATCATATAATTTTTTGAAAACACCTGATGGTTCAAATATTTTCTTTTTATAAAAGTAAAATGTAATTAATATTATATAAATCAAATAAAGCCCCAAGGAAGACGTAGCGTGGGCAGACCAAAGCTTAGGTGGATGGATGGGGTGCAGAATGATGCAAACGTGATTGGCATCAGGGGCTGGAGGAATGCATCCCAGGATAGGGGGGAATGGCAACGACTGCTGGAGGAGGCCGGGGCCCACAATGGGCTGTAGTGCCATTGATGATGATGATGATGATGATGAAATCAAATAAACAATCAAGATGTAATTTTATCATTAAACAAATTGTTTGGTATTCGGGGAAAAATTAATTTGATGGGCACTTGATTTTAAATCACAAATTGATTTTAAATATTCATACAACATAGACTTTCACCAGTTTCTAAGTTATTTTAAATAGATTAATTATTTTTTTACTTTTATGTGAAACCATTATTTTTTTCATGACTTATTGCAATATGTATCATTATTAGTATAAGTATTGCAATATGTATCATTATTAGTATAAGTAATATTTATTTATTTTTATTTATTATTACACACGACAAGAAATATACATAATTTGCGAAAAAACAACAGGTAATTTAATTAAGACATACACTATTTATGGATCTGGGTTTGTCGCCTTTCATTTGTCGTATCCCCAGTAAACTAGGCTTTTGCCTGTATCTCACTGAGGATATTTAGCATGAAAAAATAAATCGATACTTCTTTCCGATTTTTGATTACACACAAACAAAAATCCCGTTGCACATTCTCATCAACCTGACAAACAGTGACACTCAATTACAACTGGAAACATCATGCGGAATCAAACTCTTCACACATCATCACTCCAGAAAGATAATATAGAAGGTATGAGAAAGTTGGGAAGACTTATAAAAATATGGAATGACCAAATGAATTAAATTCTGAGAGAAAAGAGTGAAAATACTTTACAATAGGAGAATACGCATGATGAGGCATACGGATACGGCATAAATGAAAAATGTGTGCCATGATAGAATAAAATGAACATCTGTTCTCTCTATTTACCCCAATAGAGACATGGCATGATGGTGAGTGAGTGATGATTGATAGATTTAAAAAATCAGATTTCAAAGTAATGTGTGCCAGGATAGAATAAAGTGAACATCTGTTCTCTCTATTTACCCCAATAGAGACATGGCATGATGGTGAGTGAGTGATGATTATGATAGATTTAAAAAATCAGATTTCAATTAAAGTATGAACAGATTAAAATTTTCAGGAGTAGAATCATCAAGGAGTCCTAGGGGCAGTACAGCATCAATAAACCATTCTGGGCTCACTTGTTTTGGAATCCATTATTTGGCAATGGGCATTTTGAGCACCTAGTAAAAGTTTATATGAACACTTATAGGCATTTTCAGCACTGAATGTGTTAAGTAATTTCATCAAAACGGTGGAAATAAAACACTACACATTTTTCTATTAGGCAATAATTAACATAGCAGTTGAATTAACTGCAGAGGAAATTGTTGAAAAAAAAAACAAAAGTAATAGAACATTTTTTTAATATTGTAACACTCAATTCATGCAGCTAACACAATATAGACAATTTGGAATGGAAAACATTTATTTTCCAATGGTAATCTGTGTATTTGAACATGTATGTCTTGAATGATTTAAAAAATACTTCATTACATAATGAAAGTGTGTACTTATATTTAATTTTTTTTTAAACTTTAATAATGTAGTTGGCAGTTTACTGTTCAAGCAACAGTACTAAAAAAACATTTATACATTTAAATGTGAAAAATATGCAAAAGCTTTAAACAATTAACACTTCAATATATTTAAAAAAAAAACTATACACATAATGCTTACGAGGGTTGCTACTTAAGTTTTGAGACAGACAAGTAAAAACAAATATTTATCATCGAAAATGGCTTTATTGTTTTTCAAAATACTCTCCATGAAGATCGATACTTTTTCCACTCCGAATGAGGTAACTACAAAACATGCGTTTTGAACACATCAACCGCTTCTTCAGGTGTCGAAAAACGTTGACCTCGCAATTTATTTTTGATGTTCGGGAATAAAAAGAAGTCATTGGGTGCCAAATAAGAGCTGTACGGCGGATGATCCATCAATTCGATGTTTTGAGTGCTCAAAAAGTAACTTGTTTGAGCCGATGTGTGAGAGCTCGCATTGTCGTGGTGGAGAATGATCCGTTTTCGGCGGTTGATTTTCCTCAATTCTCCAAACACTTCTGGCAAACAAATGGTGGTGTACCATTCAGAATTGACCGTACGTCGTTCCACTAAAGGAACTGTTGCGACATGACCATTTATACCGAAGAAACAAGCCACCATTTGCTTCGAAGTGCTTCGTGCGCGAACAACTTTTGTTGGATTTGGTTCGACTTGAAAGACCCATACAGTCGACTGCTGTTTAGTTTTTGGCTCATATGCATAGATCCATGATTCGTCGCCTGTCACAATATTATAGACGTCTTTTGAAGCACCGCGATCGAATTTTTTTGACATTTCTTTGGACCAATCGACACGAGCCTTTTTTTGAGCGATTGTCAAATTATGCAGTATCCAACACGAACAAATCTTTTTGACGGCCAAATGTTCATGCAATATTTATTTTTTTAACCTGGCGAGTTAATTGCCATGTGGCAATCTCTTTCAACCAACCAGAAAGATTTTTTTATAGAACCTAAGTATTAACCAGACTGGAATCCTATTTAAAAAAATCTGGGTTCCAGTGGGGATCGAACCCGCAACCTCCGGATCGGCAGACAAGTGTCTTACCACCAGGCCACGGAAGTCGTCTATATATAATATTGAATGTAAGCGAGTGGAACTAATGCCCAAACATGCCTCAATCTCACGATAAGTCACATGACGATCTTGCAATATCAGTTCATGCACAGCATCGATGTTTTCTGGCACAACAACTGATTTTGGACGACCTTCACGAAATTCGTTCTGGAGTGAACTACGACCATGATTGAATTCGGAAAACCAGCGAAACACAGTGGCCCGGGATGGTGCTTCATCACCAAAAGTCGAAGCGAGTTGATTGGCACACTGTTGTTGAGTTAGTCCACGTCAAAAATCATAAAAAATCATCGCACGTAAATGTTCACGATTTAATTTCATTTTTGGCCGAGATTAATTTTTCAAGTCACTGTAAACAACACAAATAGCACTCGTATGACAAAACTTTCTGAGCACGTATACCATTAAAAACGTCAAACTTTATGATGCCGTGATGTCAGATTTGACATATCTACACTGGTGTTGCCATATCTTAAAACTTAAGTAGCAACCCTCGTATAACATCTGAAATGGAGAAATAAAGAAAATAATACTTAGTATAAAAAAAAGTCAAATTTCTTCTCATGGTCACTCTTTCAATAATGATAATTCTCTTTAACAATCTTCATAACCGTATCATGATGCTAAATTTTACAGTACATTTTTTCCTAATTTGTTAACCTTTTCAGTCCACACTTGTAACTTTTAACATAACAAATCTGTACCCCGGAGACATAAAACACCATATATTTTTTTATCGAAATCTCCTTTTTAAACACAATGTATTTTGTAATTTTTAATAGTATTCAATGTCACACTTTTCAAAAAAATAAACAAAAAGTGTAAAAAATATTTAATTCACTATCAAAATATTCCAAAAAAAAACATTGTATTTTTGCTCTGTTAAATTAGCAAAATGGCATAGTGTCTCATATGCGTCTGGAGTACAGATACGAGTATAACACTCCACTATACGGCTCTGTATTATGACAGGGTATACATTCAGAAGCTCATAATTCAGAATTCTGTACCAAGCACACATTTATAATGAAGCCACTTGAAATTTCGCTTCAATATTACAAAATATTAAAATAAATGCATATTGTAAAATTATAGGGTTTATTTCAGCTGCAGAGTTATGGCTAAGCTTTGTGAGCCAGCAGTGAATGTGTACGGTAATACAGTAGAGCGTCGATTTTCCGAATACCGATCAACCGAAACATCGGTTAACCGAAAGTTCAAATTTGTGGTCGCTAGTATAGAAATTCAATTTCATGAAAACTTATCGTGTTTTATAGTATGTATAGAATTTCTAATTGCTGTGGCGCTGCAGCGCTTACCCCTCCCTGCCAACCTGTCTACGTGAGCAACCTCGCGTCGTTAGTGGCGTGTGAGCCTTCACTTGTGACGATCGGTTATCTGAAAAATCAGTTATCTGAACACCCCCAGTCCCGAATTGTTTCGGATAATCGATGCTCTACTGTAGTCTCTTTCTCTTATATTTACAAGACTTAGCTAAAAACTAATTACGCAAGTAAATATCAACCACTCACCCTCAGCAACAATATACTTTTTACTAATTGTGTAGAAAATTATGCAAGCAAATAGACTTATATGTTTTCTTTTTACATATAACATATATATACTTCCTCTACTAGAAAATTTAGAAATCAGCACCATACTTCACACCTTAAAATCAAAGTCGTTATTTCTTCAAGTGTAAAATAATTTCTATACATATGTATCAATATTTTTTTAATAGGTTTTAAACATTAAAATTGAATTTTTAAATATATCTCCGGATTTAAATTTACCCGAATTCTGATTTCTAAAAGGGCAAACTACGAGTATTATTTTTTCTCACAATAGACTTCTTATTTTCCATCCATAGATTCTATTCTCTATAATGATTAATCAAAAAATGTCCTAGTCTGTTTGCATTTCTCATTTAAGCTTTCTAACAATCTTTTGACTGGTTAGAAGATACTCAATGTAACAATAAACATTCCAGATCAATTTGTACACTTAATTTGTATGGTACTCTTCAACATATCCACATATTGGCGATAGCATAGTTGGGAAATAACATTGACAAGCCTTAGACAAGTTTAGAAAAAACCGTGTCAATGAACCAACTTTTAACCATACTTTTTTTGGATATCATTGTGAATTAATCAAATAACTCTCGGGTGAAAGCTAAGTGTCCAATTAGACCATGGAATTTGCTTACTTAGTGTGACACTTAAAACAATTTCAGTGTAATAAATATTTTCATTGGTTTTTATATGAAAAATACAATGAAAATAAATGTCTCTATGATTATCAACAACATGAAGCTAGTGATACATATGAGGTTCTATCAAAATTAAACTGGATTGTACTTGCTGCTCGGCAAGTGTGTGCAGTGTTGTACCGCCAGGGGTCGGTAGCATAGGCCTTTGTGAGTCACTCACAAGTGACATTGAGCTGTATACATAAGAATCCATGCTACAAATGTTTTTGCTATCATATGTTCATGCTGTGTTGTGATTGCATCATAGACTAAATGAGAATAAAAACATTGAAAGAAACTGAGAAATTAATCCACTGAGACACATGAAATATATTATAAGGCTTGTGGCATGAAGCCCTGGGCCAAATTCAGCATATTGAGTGGTACTCGTAGTAGAATGTCCCTGTAGGACAATGCGTAGCCAGGACGACCAAGCACCAGGACAAAATCTGAAAATGTCAATAAATTGGCAATGCAATTCGCTGACGCACCATCCAAATGACTTAGGGAGTATATTATAATATCTGTTTTTACATTTTAATATTTCAAATAATCTGTCATAAAACTATAGTAATTAGACTAAGTCAGCAGTTCCCAAACTAGGATCCGTAGACTCCCGGGAATTGTTTAAAAAATTACAATTACACTAAAATGTCCTCTTCGCGCAAAACAAGCTCAAATGAATACATTTTTCTATTGGTGGCCTGCTCCCTCATCTATATAAAAAATAAATATAGAAACCAGTTGCTGGTGGAGTCAAATCTAAAAATTAAACTTTCAAACATTGACCCCAATATCAATTATTTGATACAGAAAAAGCAGCATTATCATTAGCATTAAGAAGAAATAAAATAATATAAATTTATTTCATAAATTGTCCAAGTTTTTATACGTGGGTCGTCCAGAAAGTAAAGAACGTTTTGGCATAACTAAATAAAAACTAAAGATATCAACACAAAACTTTATTTACAAAGTCACAATACCTTACTTTATTTTTCAATGTAGTCACCATAGCTGTCAAGGCACTTATTGTAACTTGGAACCAGTTTTTCAATTCCGATGTTGAGCTCTTCTACCGCCAAAGATTTGAGCCAGGATGTCCCTTCTTGTTTGAGGTCTTCATAGTTTACGAACTGTTTTCCACCCAAAAATTCCTTTAGTTTCGGGAATAACTGAAAATCACTCGGTGCCAAGTCAGGGCTGTAAGGAGGATGTCCAAAAATTTCCCACTTAAGATGTTGAAGTTCTCGCTGTGTTTGTGCTGATGCATGAGGCCGCGCATTGTCATGAATCAAAACCACCTTTCCCGACAACATTCCACGTCTCTTGTTTTGGATGGCGCGTCTAAGTCGTTGAAGAGTTTTACAATAGGCCTCCGAGTTTATTGTGTGTCTTCTTGGCATAAACTCCACGTGGATCAAACGCTTTCGGTCCCAAAACTCTGTTGCCATCACTTTTCTGGTGTTGATCGGCGCAGGGCGTGGTGCGCAATCGTTCTTTACTTTCTGGACGCGCCTAGTAATATATAAAATAAAAATTATGTACACTCATATTTTTTAAACTCAAAAAAGTAAAAATTTACTCAGTAAATTTATAATAATTGGGGGTCCATATCAATTTAGCCAAATGCCAAAGGGACTACCAGTGAGAGTTTGGGAACTGCTGAGCCAAGTAAAAGTTTACCAAAATATTATTCGTTTATCTGGGTTACAGCTAAAGCTAAGTAAATTTTACAATTTGAATGTTCCACCTTTCTTTTTAAAATTGACATATATAACCTCTTAAATGTGAAAATGATATTAAAAGTGAAATATGTATTACAATTCTTAAATTTATATTGTTTAAAAAGTACATATAAAGAAAAATTAAAGTATGAAAAAAAATACGATTACAGCTGTTGAAACACTTCATTTTTCATAGGAAGAAATCTTATTATCCAATGCCAAAATAGTTCAAAAACAATGAGTGGATTGTTTCAAGTCAATATATAGCAAACGTAACAATGCAGTTTGAACATACTTTACTCATTTGTTGCAATCTCTAACAAGGAATGTATAAATAATAAAATATTTTCCAAGATAGAATTCACTTTTAACGACTTTTTTTATAAAACAAATTGTTAAAGGTATCATAAAAATTAATACCAATATCACTTTCTGTTGATTAATAAAATTTGTGTAGCTATAAGAAACAAAGTCAATGGCATCCAAATTTACTAAAATAATAGTCCACAACAGTATTTTTGTACCAACTTTGATGTATGGGAGTGAGACATGGAATAAGACCGAAAGGAGTGAAATAAATGGCGTAGAAAAGCGTGCACTGAAAATATATTCTGTATTGTCATACGAGGTGACAATGTATGACAATACAGAATAGAATTAAGAATAAATGTGACTTAATGCTGATATATTGAGTAAGCACTCAAGCAAATGATTTGGGGATATAGAACAAATAAATGAAGACCTAGAAACATATGGTTGGATCAAGTAAATTATATTTTGAAAGAAGGAAATGTTAGAAGTCAGAGAAATTGTAGGAGTTGTATGGATGTGAAAGAGGCGAAATTGAGATGTCTGGCATTATATTCCTTCTACCTATCCCAACAGGGAAACGTCGTAATGGCATGTAATAAAAGTTATCATTGTTTTTATAAAAATATAGTAATAATGGTTTGATATATTTATTTTTAAATATGTAGAAAATGACCAATTTTGAATACTTGAACTGTGCATTTCAGTGCAAGTAAAGAACATAATCTTCTATAAATATATTGGAAATATACTCTTCTATAAATATATTGGAAATATACTCTTCTATAAATATATTGGAAATATACTCTTCTATAAATATATTGGAAATATACTCTTCTATAAATATATTGGAATTTGACAAAAATACTTACCAAAATAATATTACGTCCTCAATGATAATATCGAGAACCTCATTTGTCTAGTTGGTAAGATCCTTCAACCTAAAACTTGTGATTTCAATTCCCGATAGAATTCAGTTTTTTTTTAATTATGACATTTGTTTCAACTGCATTGGAGTTTTGTTGCATTTGCTATAATTTCTTCTCTTTATTTTAAACGTTTTAAAGCATCAAATATTTCGATTTATTCCTATGTGAAGTGTAGTGTTGAAATAATCTTATGTATTTTAATGTCTTATAATTACATTTTTTAACAACCTTAAGTACTACTATAATATTTATAAAGATATCAGTTCACAAAATCAGTTTGTTACTTGAATAATCTCTATAAACTATACGAGTTACAATATATTTTCTATATAATTTTTTTTTATGAAGGTATTTTCTAAGAAAACATTGTAGACATGTGGTGAAAAATAGTCAAGTAAATAATTTTATTTTATAAAAATGCAGTGTTGTTAAATAGCAGGCAACAAATAGCACACTTAGTTCTAAGAGTAGCTGTAAAGAAGCACTGTATGATTTTTTAATTAGATACTTAAGTAGCATGCTACTTCAAAATTGAAGTAGCTGAAGCAGTGCTACTTTATCAAGTGGATTTAACAACACTAAAAATGAAATATTATTTGCAACAATCAATAATAGACCAACATGGTCTGTTAATATTTGTGCCAAATATGACAATTTAATACCTTTGTTAACAATCTAATTTGAATTTGATATTTTAGCTATATAAATTTTCTCGCAGTAAGCAAAAAATATTATTTTTTAGTAAATCAAATTTTTTATCACGAGTTTTAGTAAATCTGATGTGGAGCAACTCATGCCCTGATAGAGACATCCTTCTTTGCAATATTGGTGTCCCTATTAATAAAGTTAAAAATCTAAGTATTTGGGTGCCACGGTCGCTGATGGGGATCTTGGGAATGAATGACCTGTGAATGAATGACGATGCTGCCAGTGGTGTCTTTAACAATATGAAGGCTATATTGGACTCGGCGTTAAGTCTGAAAGTAAAGCATTGACTATTTTGCACCTATATCTTGCCTATTTTGATATTACAAGAATTGTGGCCCAAGGCCCAAGAGAAAAAAAATCTCAGTTTTGAGAATAGATACATATGGATGAAAGGCATCAAGTAGTATGACTATTCCATTCCAATCGTATCGACAACACCAGATCTATATCGTATCAGCCCAGAAAGATGCAAGTGTGATGGTATTGGGGCTTCTTTTCAGTAGATTTTCCAAGCATCTAACGGAGCACGGTGGACAAGCCATCAGGTATGACATTGATTAAATATCATACATGCAGTGGTGGATACTCTACCAATCCTCCGAGGAGATTTTCTTATAATAGCTGCATCCATGTCCACAGGCATTCAGTTCTAGCGCTCCAAGAATCAACACGCTCAATATCTGGAGAGCCTTCGAGATGTTGTGGATGGTCATGACTGTATGACCATGTGTCAAATGAATCAGCTAATCTTCAGACGTAGCAGGAGCCACTAAATTAAGAGTGAGATGCTGGATATGGTTAAGTCACGCATCAAATATGCCATCTGATAGCTGGTCAAAATTAGACACCTATTCTAAACTGGTGTTGTAGAGAGATTCAGTCTTGGCCTAATGTAGGATGACATGGTGTGCTGGGCTGTGGACTAAACCTAGATGAAGGCATTTTATGGCATATCTATATTCCTGATGGAATGCACATAATGATGATGATTTTGAATTAATTTTTATATGTACAGTAGTCCTCCATTATCCACAGGGGATATGTTCCAGGACCCCTAGAGGATGCCTGAAACTGTAGATAGTACTGAGTCCCATACATACTATGTTTATTCCTATACATGCATATCTATGATAAAGAATAACAAGAACTTATAATAAAATAGAACTATTATAATAATATACTATAATAAAAGTTATGTGAATGTGGTCTCTATCTCTGAAAATATCTTATTGTACTGTACACACCCTTCTTCTTCATATGATTATGTGATCAATGAAATAAGGTGAATGATATAGCATTAGGCTACTATTGATGATACGTTGGAATTTTCCATTTAACCAATTCAATGCGTCACTTTTGGCCACCCAGATGAGCCCGTCTTATAATATTTATTTACTGTTAAGGTAACCATCTTATAATATTTCTTAGTTTCTTCAACATTTTTTTCCAATATAGATTTATTTAATAAAAATGTTCCAAATAATCAATTTCATCTGTAAGAGTAGAAGATTGATTCATCCCAATATGAAATCTTAAATTCATGTAACACTGGGACAAAAAGCCCGGATCCCCACAAACCCAAATAGTATGAAGTTTCAATCTGAAGTTCTCCAAAATGTTGTAAAATTGATGGCCCGATACTATATCTACGTTCCACATTTAGACTATAGTTCGGAAATTCTAGGATGAGTCCTGTGACAGCTCACAAATTTGCCCCAATACGACCTTGTAACGATGTTCTGTAACTTTAATTATTTTATAAACTTTAATATAAGCCTCAATTCTAATAAATAGCAAGTTATTTAGGTAAATACATTACATAAGGTTGTATTGGGGCAAATTTGTGAACTATCACAGGACTCATCCTAGAATTTCCGAACTATGGTGCTATCTTCACCATTATCTACATATCTGTGGCGTTATGGCAGAAGTTGATATCTCCGTTTTACCTTAGTTTACAGGAGAAGCAATATTAACTTTGATAAGCTGTTAAAATCAGTACAAATATGCACTTTTAAAGTTTTTCCAAACAATATATCTTTTGTTTGTATAATGACTGACACACCAACTTTTACCACATGCTGAGAAATATTTTCTATAAATTGGGAGAATAAACATTATCATCATCACACACTTCAATATTTAAATCCTGATCCATGACGATCTCCCAAATTAGATCTTCATCAAAACCATGTTGACTATTTATGACTATGTACTAAAACGTAAAGTAAACAAAACACATATTAAAAATTGATCCATTATTAATTTGAATTACCCAATAATAATTTGATGCACAGATTCAACACAGCTCAATACAAATCCTCCAATAGATACAGTTTACGACACACAAGAGATTAGCACACAGGTTTTAAATTAACTTATCAGATTTTTTTCAGATGGCTGTCTTTAAATGAATATATTATTTTAGAGCATCTTATTATGGAAAATAAATTTATATAAACCTGTAGAAAGAGGATACTGTTATTTTTTTATTACTTAATTGGGCTGTTCCTTTTGTTGTTTTTTTTTAAAACGAACTAAAGAACACACATAAAGATGGGATCGTACCCATGTCGACATTTGAATCCATGGGCAACGCATTGAATCAGTTAATATTTTCCAATCGCAGTTGACCATGCGTAACTGAAACTTCTCATAAAGGGTGGACTACTGTACAGTATTTACAATTTATTTATACTGCTTTATTATATGCAATTGTTAACAATTAATTGAAACAAGATTTTAAAATAATTATCCTAATGACTGAAAATGATTATTTAATTGTTCAAACAACATATTGCTGATACAACTGTTATAAAAACCAGGGCTGTGGAGTCGAAAAAAAAAAACATGACTCCGACTCCGATTCCTATATTTACCAACAATACGACTCCGACTCCACAACTCCGACTCCACAACTCCGACTCAAAAAAGCTCAATTTTATCAGGTTGTTTCCTACCTTTGCATATAGCCATTTTTTTCCATTATTTTCAATGCATCATAAAATTCAATTTTAAATTTTGAAATAGAGTCTCCTTCATCTATATTGGGACTGTGATTTAAACGAGGACGTTTTAGTTTATCTTGTTCATTGAGATATTTTTCTAAATCGTCTTCAGATTCAGCGGTGTCGGATGAAGATGATGATACTTCGTGTACGCTGCCTGCTGTCGTCTCTTTTTCTAGTCGAAGGCCTTTCATACGAACGGTTAATTCAAACAGAGCGTTTTTCGCTCTATTTATTTGTTCTTCCGTCAATATGGATCGAACCATGGGGTTAACATAGATCCCAGCCAACAGAATTTTCTTTCGACGTGAGAAAGAAGGAGACAAACACATTTTCGTAGACTTTATGCATTAAATGGATCTCGGTGATTCACCATATCGGCGCGACTTGCGCCTGTAAGTTTAATATTCGTGCACAATACACATTCATTATAATAATTTAAAAAAATGTATTTTAAATTTTAACGAAAAATTTGTCGGAGACGCTCGTTTTTTACGACTACTACTCCGACTCCGACTCCGGCCCAAACACCGCGACTCCGACTCCACACCCCTGATAAAAACGCATTTTGACAAGAACTATTTTAAAACAAAAATTAACATTCAATGCATACAACAGAGTCAAAAAAAACTGGGGTCGCTTAAGGAAATAAATTCCCTTAAGTGTAAGAACTTGACTTCCGTGGAGGCGAGCAAAAAATCATCAAAAAAATTTTAAAGCTTCCCGCCAGATGGTGTAAAATTGTGGAACAAAATGGTGCATACATTACAAAATAATATTATATCTAAAAACAAAAAAAATGCATTTAAATTTGACCTGAAAATACTAAATTAATTTCCCGATGGTGCAATAATGAGGGGAATAACAAAGTACATTATTCATTATTCTAATATGGAGTTCCAAAGCTAAACGTTAATAAAACATTTATAACATTGAGGCATTTTTTTAGTGAAAATTTAAAATGACAATAAATTTAGTAGAGATGCGCTTTTCCTAAAAAATACGAATTCCAGTTAACATTAAAGAACACATAACAATATTTTATTTTTAAGTAAAATTATATACACAATGTACATTGATGCAATCTTCAAAACAGCTTATTTTTTTTATTTAGAAATAAAGAAAAATTAATAACTAATTCAAACAAAAACTATAATTTAAAATAATACAATAATAATGAGCCATGAGAATTCGTCAAAAAGAAAATGACAAATGTCATATTAATCAAAGTATGAAGCTTGAAATTTAAAAATAAAAACATGTAGATCAATTTATCAAAATTTCCTTTGAAAATAAAATAGGCAAATTCAGTCTAAAAGGATTTCCCAATCACCATAAGCTACCAATATAAACATATTTTACTAAACAAATTTTTTTTATGTTTTAAACATTATTGAAAAAAAACTACATGTCAATATTAACCATAACATTAAACAATTTCTCTAGTGCCCTTAAGAAACCAAGTGACTCCAAAGGTACTTAGTTCCATTGTCATGTAACTTAAAAGATTTAACCTTAAGAAACTACTTAAAAGTTTGTTTGCCATTAGTCTTCTTGCACTGCAGAAGTTTATTCTACTCGTATGTTATAGGGCAATAATAAGTTTCAAACAAATTCTTTCAAGTTATGGGATACATACCATCAAACCATCGACCTGTCAGGGTTAGCTGAGAAGAAAGAGTACCAGAATTTCCTATCACAACACGCATCTTTCACCTCCTCTACATCGATACACCTTCTTATGCAGCTACTACAGTTTCTCTGACTTGTTACATATCATTCAAAATACCATTCTCTTGATCCAACTATACTATCCATGGTATTCCTTTACCACGTCTTCCACGCAATGTATATTTGTTTTTTTAGTATTTTTCGATTCATTCCTTCTACATGCCCAAACCATCTCAAAGTGTTTTTCATTTGTTTAATATATCAGTCTTAAGTTCACATTCATCCCTAATCACTTCATTCCATATTTTGTCATACATTGTCCACCCACGTATTCTTCTCAGTGCAAACATTTCTACAGAATTTATTCAATTTATTTCAGTCTTATCACTTCCATGTTTTACTTCCATACATCAGAGTTGGTACTAAAATATTGTTGTGGAATATCATTCAACAGATTTTGATATTGTTCGGTTCAAATATATATTCAGTTATTGAATCTTGAAAGTGGCAAAAAATGGCAATGGGCAGGACACGTAGCCAGAATGTCAGCTTCCTGATGGACATCCGAAATAATCCAATGGTACCCAAGAGGCATAAAGAGACCTAGAAAAAGACCGAAGGTACGCTGGATAGATTAAATCAGGAAGCATGGCAGCATCACATGGCATCAACGAGCAAAAAACCTAATTAATTGGAGTCGACTCGGAGAGACATTCATCCAGCAGTAAATCGACCCAGATTGACAATAATGATGATTGAATTTTGATAGTTTAATTATGCACTAGTGAAAAAATATTTTGTAGGAAAATCTTTGGCAGTTCATTCCTTTAATCACTCCTGATATATGAGTAATGGTTGCTTAGTGGAAGATGTTCAGCTGATATGGCTTCTTTAATAATATTGGTGGACATCATTGTAATGTTTACAAGCTGCTCAAATTGAGAATGATCGATCTCCCAAAGTTACGTGCGTGGAAAAGAACAAGCTTTGTGACCACAAGTTTACAAAGTAACCAGATATGACAAAGCTAAAAACAGCATGTCTAGATATCTGTTCTTCTCATATATACAATGATTCAGTAGAGATTCAACAAGCATTAAAAACTAAAATTGGATTTATTGATAAGTGAAAAAGAAGTTTGAAAGCTAAGCTGATCTCAACCCTTACCAGCTGCCTTGGAAGAATTCTTAAAACACTCTTGGAGTGTCGTTTAGTAATAGATATAAAAAATCTTTGATATACAAACAATTTTGTTTTCCACCATTTTTGGCAGTAGAATTATCGAAATATATAAGTAAATAGTTTGGGAAATCCTTAAATGTATACATATAAAAACACTATGATGTAGTTTAGTTTTGTAATCTCGCAAGTCTCTCCTCTTCCATGCTTTTAGCGATATCCCAACATTCCTTGGTGAGAGTGGTGTGGCCCTTAGACAAACCAACAAGTCTTGTTAAAACCAGAAGATTATGTAGATCTTCAGCCGTAGCACTTTGCTGTTGTCCATTAACATTTCTGCGCATATTGACAAAATCTTGTTGAACAAACTAAAAATAAAAACAATAAAATTGTTTAATGTAAGTAAAATAAAATAAAGACAAGACAAAAAATCTCCACCAAAACAGTCCACAAACACAATAATAGCCCCCAGTCAAAACAACCTCAGCAAAATAGTTTCCACCAATATTATATAATAATAGTACATGCTACTAATATAGCAATTCATAAGGTATGTACAGTACTCGGCGGTAAGTAATACACATCTGGCTTAAGAAAGATACTGTCGGTCATAATCGGCTAACTTCGGTTTTGTAGAGCGTCGTCTCTGTCCCTAGAACGCTTGACAACGACTGACAAATCACGATGGAACATGTGTATGAATGACAGAGCCGACGCTCTACAAAGCTGAAGTTAGCCGATTATGGCTGACAGTCTCTTTCTTAAGCCCAATGTGTATTACTTACCGCCGGGTACTGTACTTTATTTAGGTAAATACTATTAGGAGTACAAATTAGATTGGTCCGTTTCCAAAAGATGGCTCTGGCTGTTATGAATGGTTCATAGTGACAGCTGATTTTGGCGGTTTCAGAGAGGTTAGACGTCTGCCAATAATATTGTTTATGTCGCTTTGAGTTTCATGCAAAAACCTTGTTTTGTACAGTGTTGAAAATGTCGAATTTTGTGTTAACCAAGCAGCATTTGCGGGAGGTTTTAATTTTCTGCTTTAATTGGAAGAAAAGTGCAGCTGAAGCTCATCGAATGCTTGTCGAAGTTTATGGTGACGCTGCTCCAACTGATAAATCATGTAGGGAATGGTTTCGACGTTTCAAAGATGGAGATTTCAGCGTCGAAGACAAGCCTCGCTCTGGACAGCCAAAAAAATTCGAGGACAAAGAATTAGAGGCATTACTCGAAGAAGATCAGAGTCAAACGCAAGAGGAGCTTGCAGAATCATTGGGTGTGACTCAACAAGCCGTTTCCGTACGATTGAGAGCCATGGGAATGATTCAAAAACAAGGAAATTGGGTGCCTTATGAACTGAAACCGAGAGACGTTGAAAGGCGATTTTTCACTTGCGAGCAGCTGATTCAAAGGCAACAGAGAAAAGGTTTTTTGCATTGGATTGTAACTGGAGATGAGAAGTGGATATTCTACAACAACCCCGAGAAGAAAAAATACTACGCTAAGCTCAACATCAACACCAAAACCGAACATACATGGTTCAAAGATCATGCTCTGTATCTGGTGGGACCAAAGGGGTGTTGTTTACTATGAGGTGCTGAAACCTGGTGATTCCATTACGGGCGATCGGTATCGGCTACAATTAATTCGTTTGAGCCGCGCATTGCGAGAAAAACGGCCAGAATACGAGCAAAGACATGATAATGTTATTCTTCTTCATGACAACGCTCGGCCTCATGTCGCAAAAGTCGTAAAAAAATATTTGGAAACGCTCAAATGGGATGTTTTACCGCACCCGCTGTATTCCCTGGACATTGCTCCTTCTGATTACTGGTTGTTCCGAAGGATGCAGCACGATTTGGCAGGTCACCGGGCCACTTTTTTCGTAGAAACCGAAAATTGGCTCCAAACTTGGATCGCCTCAAAAGACGAGTCATTTTTTCGAGATGGAATTCGAAAATTGCCTGAGAGATGGGAAAAAGTAGTAGCCAGCGATGGACAATACTTTAATTGATCTGTTCGTTCATTTTGTTTAGAAATAAATGCATTTTTGAACACAAAAAAACGGACCCAACTAATTTGTACACCCAATATAATGTAAAAAAAGTTCGAAAATATGGTATTGACCTTTCCAACAGACCATAGATTGCCATCACCTTTCAGTATGTAAACTAATACATCAATTTCTAAAAGAACAGAATGGAGTGGAAATCGTTTAAATCATTTAGAATCAAGTTTTAGGCAACCACAAGCATTGAAGAAAAAGTATATGCAAATAAATCGACAGCTTTATATACGAGGCATATCCAGAAAGTAAGTGTACTGAATTTTTGTAGGTTACAATTTTTTTTATTTAAACAAAACAATTACGTGGTTACCGTAGTACATATGTAAGCTATTTTTCGACATAGTCGCCATTCCTCTCAATGCAGGTGGTGAAGCGGGGTATCAACTTTTTGATGCCTTCCTCGAAGTAGTTTCCCGCCAACCCCTCCGTCCACTTCTCCACCTCCTCCTTTAGCTCTTCGTCGGTTGAAAACCTTTTTCCACCCATGTACAGCTTCAGGGAGGTAAAGAGATAGTAATCTGAAGGTGCTAGGTCAGGGGAATGCGCGGGATGGTTCAGGACATCCCATTTAAACGAGGCGAGCAGTTCCTTCGTGGCGTTGGCCGTGTGTGGTCTGGCATTGTCGTGCAGCAGGCAGACTCCCTTTGTCAGCATGCCTCTCCTCTTATTCTGAATCGCCCTCCGCAATTTTTTTAGGGTCTCACAGTATCTTGCAGAGTTGATGGTCTCCCCTTGAGGCATATATTCAATTAAAATTATGCCTTGACAGACACAAAACACGGATGCCATGATTTTCTTGGCTGAAATTGTGGTTTTGAACTTTTTGGCGGAGGGTGAAGGGGTGTGACGCCACTGTTGAGACTGCCTTTTGGTTTCAGGCGTGTAGTGTGCAACCCAAGTTTCATCTCCAGTAACGATGGAGTGGAGAAATTCATCTCCATGGAGTTTGCAGCGCCTCAAAAACTCTTGCCCGGCCTCCACTCAATTCAACTTGTGTTGGTCTGTCAGCTGTTTTGGGACCCACCTCGCGGACAGTTTCCGATATCCGAGGGTTTCTGTGATGGTTTCGTGTAGTAGAGATCTGGAGATTTGCGGAAACATCGCAGAAAGTTCATTCACAGTCAATCTGCGATCGTCACGGAGCGCATTTTCGATTTTTTCCACAATTTCGTCAGTCACAATTGAAGGTCTTCCGCTCCTCTGATCATCATGCACAGACGTACGACCGTTTTTAAACTCGCGACACCACTTGTACACACTCGTACGATTCATAGCTTTATCACTATATGCAGTTTTCACCTCATTATAAACCTCAACCGGAGGTTTTCCCTTCCAAACGAGATAACGGATGACGCCGCGTATTTCGCACTTGGCGGGAGATTGGATTGACATTTTTCACGAAACGTGTTGTCGCGTCGACACTTCTCAACATACTGACCTCGTACCGGTCTCGTTGCGGAGGGGAAGGGTCAGGCTACACGGAAGTGTAGCCAACATGTCGAAAATAAAATCCATCCGGTCGTGAGAGCCACAGTAGACTTACTTTCTGGATACGCCTCGTAGTAGTGAAAAATTACCCACAAGCCTATATTTTGGACTATCTATGGGAATTTCTTAAAATTTGACAATATAACTTTAAAAAAATATATATGCAATTCACATTTTGGTTGAACTTTTTTTTATATTATAGTATATTTTCGAATAAAGTATACACCTATACCTCGCTATACGGCCGCTCTTTATATGGCATTTCGCTATAACGGCCTTTTTTAATTATGGCACCTTTTGATTTACGGCCCACAATGTTTCGTTATACGGCCAAAAAAAATGTTTTAAATTCAAAAATCGCCACAATTTGCACAACTTAAAAATGAAATGTGAAAGAGCTAGTGCCGTGATGACGCAGCTAAAGAATATCCCAACATTTTGAAAATAATTATTGAATGAGGTGGATACCGACCTGAACAAGTTTTCAATGTAGACGAGACAGGACTCTATTAGAAGTGAATGCCTGAAAGAACTTACATTTCAAAATATGAAAAGTCTGCATCTGGATATAAGGTGTCAAAAGAACGATTAACTTTGCTCCTTGGTGCTAATGCTGCAGGGGATTTTAAGCTAAAACCACTTTTAGTATATCTTTCCGAAAATCCAAGGTGTTTTAAAGGGCTGAACAAAAAACAATTGCCCGTCATTTGGAAATCCAACAAGAAGGGTTGGATGACTAAGATTCTCTTTGAAGACTGGTTTAAAAATTAATTTTGCCCAGAAGTAAAAAAATATTTGAAGGACAATAACTTGAGCAACAAGGCATTGCTCATTTTGGATAATGCTCCAGGGCAACCGGTTAATTTATCTGAATTATCTGAAGATGTGGAGATTGAGTATCTTCCAAAAAATACAACAGCTCTGATCCAGCCAATAGATCAGGGTGCAATAGCCACTTTTAAGGTTTATTATTTACGCAGAACTTTTCGTAACCTTATTTACGAAACCGATAGTGAATCTTCGATAAAACAGTTTTGGAAAAACTACAGCATCAGAGATGCCGTAGACAACATTAGCGAATCGTGGAAAGAATTAAAATCAACCACAATCTACCATCTTTGGAAAAAAATATGGCCAGAATGCATAAAAACTAATGAGCCTAAAGTTAATTCTCTTTCTGAAATTCGACAAAACATATTAAACTTGGCAAACAATCTTGGTTTTGAGGATTTGGAAGAAGGTGATTTGATTGATTTTCTAGATGCTGACAGAGAACCTCTTTCAAACGAGGAACTGATCCAGTTAGAAACAGAACAAGCCCTTGATGAGGAGCCAGAACCAGAGCTTGCTATATGCCAACAGCTAACAGCAAAAAACTTGTCGAATGCGCTTTCTTATTTCGAGCAGCGAATGAACATTCTTCTTCAAAATGATCCTGACGAAGAATGCAGCGCTAAAGTGTCTCGAGGAGTAAACTCAGCTATTATACCGGTTACAAAACAAAGCAAGGCGAAGCAGACAACGTCGAACCGATATTTTAAACTGGGTCAATCTACAACAGCGGAAAGTGATGATGGCAGCATATTATAGCTTACTGATTCTTCATGTTAATGTTAATGTTCGTCATCAGATTAAAACAGTTTTTAAACATTTTATTTTATGTTTTTAATTATATGTACATATGATTTATTTTGTTTTTTAATTTATATGTTTATTTTTTGAATTTCTGTTTATTATTACATTGTTTTTTACTATTATTTTTATGTAATCATTTTTATAGGAAATAAAAAGAATAAAATGCTTTATGATCTAAAAACTTTATTATTTTATATAAAATTGGAACAGATCCAATTGAATTTGTATGAGTTTGTATCAAAATAATTGAATCGTTATACGGCTTTTCGCTTTACGGCAAACTTTTCAAGAACATATCTAGGCCGTTAAGCGAGGTATGGATGTATTATTATTTTTCTTCTTGCACATGTGTGATTTACATACTTTACGAGAAGGAATATTAATAGCATGTATCATTTATATACAAGACTATTAACCCATGCCATGCACATTTTCAAAGTTTATTTTTATAACATATCTAAACTGTTATAAAACAGTGCTTGTATATAAAATATTCATCGTCATATTATCAAAGTTTATTTTTATAACATTTCTAAACTGTTATAAAACAGTGCTTGTATATAAAATATTCGTCGTCTCATTATTTTTTAATGATATTCGTATAACATGCAATTTCATAAAAAAATGTTTATCTGGCACAAATTCCTCCGTTTGAAACATGGTCTCAAAAAAGTACAAAAAAAGTCATTTCTTTTCCAAGGTTCTACAGATGTTCAGTGACCAATAGAAAACAAAGATGTGTGAACAGACTAACAACCAAAACGCAAGTGATGGTCAGAAAGGATTATGATTTTTAACACCATTTTTATTCGGTACACTTAATATTTATCCCTTTTATATTGAAATAAATCTTAATGAGGATACAAGTTTTACTAACTTAGCCAGCGCTTATAAGGGCGAGTTACATGGTAAGCCCTTAAAAAAGTTTGGAAACCCTGAATCATAAATTGCATCAAAAATAAATTCCTAAATTTTTTTTTGTATGTATATATAAAATATGAACTAACCTCTGGTTCAGCATCAATGGTGTACTTGGCTAATTGCACAGATGTCAAATATAGTCTGACTTGGGTTAAAGTGTCATTATTCAAATAATGTCTCGTAGCTTCAAATATTTCATTCACTATTGCCACATTAGACTCATCAATCTTTAGAGGCAAGTGGAAATCGCTCTGAAAACAATGAGTAAAAAATACATACATATATTTTAAAACCACTTCTTCATAAGACCGTTTGAGAGTGATTGGCTTCCTCTTCAGTTAGTCCTCAAGGGAAAGACAATCGGCATTAAAAATTGAAGACCCATTACTAATAAATGTTGATAAAAAGTGTTGTTGAAATATTATATACTGTCACCACAATGTGAAGCTTTAATTTTTCATACAAAGAGAATGTTAGACTCGCTCCGTCCTTGGCATGCTTTAAGCGACTGAAAAAACTCTTAATTTCCAGTCAGTAATATAACGTGTTTCATTCCTGATTTTTTCTGCCTTTCCTCTCCACCATCCCTTCCTTTTCTTTTGATTGATGATATCTCACTTTATATGAAAAGGAATGTTTGGGTGATTGTCCGTCTTTGTGGGGTGTGTGGGTGTATGCTCACGTATGTGTTCATGGATTTCGTGGGGATGGATAGTTATTTGAATGTTTTTTGCGACCATGTAACTTGCTTCATTTACTATTGTCAGGTTAGTTGGAGATTGCCGCCTGCCAATAAGCCCGCCAGATTGTATTTGCAATAAAAGTGTTAAATAAATTGTTAATAGGCAAAACAAAAATATGAAATTGATATTAATAAATTATAATTAAGAGGTTTTAACACTTTTATTTGTGAGAATTAGATTTTTGTGTTGAATTACATTTTTGTTGCATACAGTAATACCTGGTGAGTTTATTATCATATAACAATCTTTTCCTACCAACCAGAAAGATGTTAAAGCAAGTGCGAATGAATGAAAACCTACCAACTTACCCACGGAGGTAGACAGGTGACTTACCAACACTACATTTTTACATTGTATAACGTAAAATCTGACGGATGTATTGCGTATGCTTTACTTTTTTGTCACCTTAGGGAAATAAACCCATTGAAGTGGTTTGGGCATGTTAAATGGATGGGTGATGAAAGACTGACTAAAAAAAATTATAATGCAAGCTTAAGTGTTAGTCGTGGTAGAGGATGACTGAAAAAAGTACGTTCGGACAAAGTGAATGAAATTTAGAAATAAGGAAAGGTAAGGAGTAACAGAAACAGGAGGAACTGTATGAGAAGATGTATGGATGTGGGTGAGGAAAAGGAAGTATGTAATGATAGGAATATTTTATGACCTGTTCTCTCCACCTACCCCAAGAGGAAAACGGTGTGATGGTACGTATGAAACTTACAGGTAAAAGTGATTTTCCTTCCGACAGTATAAGAGCTGGTATGTCACAGTCGAAATGCATTTGATAATACTGAAAATCGTACTGAATCTTTTGAGTTTCTATCATTTCTTTTAAAGCTTTTAGATTTTCAATTCCTGCACTGTTCAGTTGCCCCGGCTCCATTTTAGTCTCGTCTAACACAAGGCGAGTGTTTTTACTTAGCTGCAGAATGCCACTTGTTAGACGATTGCACTCATAATCTTTTCTAAAAAACAAAAACAATATTTGAAGAAAACAAGTACATTTAGACATACATACAAGGTGCTAACCAGAAGTTCCTCTAATATACGCACAAAAAATTAACAGTTTAGTAAAATAATCAATTACTTTCATCCAGTAGTCCTGCGGAATTTATGCAACGATCCCAGCGCAATGTTAACTATTGGAAGCACCGCTAAAAGTCATTTTATATCAGTGTCTTCAATACATCCAGTGATATGGCTTGGAGCTCCTCTAACATGTTGAAGATATCTTCCCCTTGAGATATCTTTTCATTTTTGCAAAAAGATCGGGTAAGTACATGGGACGGGTATAAGACATATTCATAGTTGTTAAAAATTATCATATAACGAGCGATACGAGCACCTAAGCATTGTTAGGATGCAAGACGTATGATTTGTTGGTCCACTTCTCAAGACATTTCTGCTGAACATCTTCTCACAGCTCCCTGAGTCCTGAGGATTGCGACCACCACGATCTACTACTTTTCTTTGTGTCAAAATAAATGCTTTATATATGGTAAATGAAACGCAATTTTATAAATTTAAATAAAATGTCTTTGGCGTTTTTTATGATTTTTTGACAAAATAATTCAAGGATTTATGACTAATCTGGCTTACGAAGATAAATTATGTTAATTGTTACCTACTCTGCAATAAAGACAAAATTATTAAGACTTGATTGAGTGTTATAAGATCTTGACCAGTCATTATAATTGCTTCGAACTTTGCTAACAATTTTCTTTTTACCAAAACACAGCAGAAGAGGACATCCGCTAAAACTTTTCAACAATAAATTCTACAACAGTCCAAGAAAACTTTGCTGACAGAATTGTGGAATCTTAGAACAAACACCTCAATAGTGCAGTGAGTGCTGTGACATTGAACCTGTTCAAACAAGTTCCTACACACAAACCCAAAAGTGTTACTTTAGTGATATTTTATTACATTTGCTCATTCTTTTAGTTATTTTTATTTGCTCTTAATTTTGTTTTTCTTTATGAACATATAACAGTTAAATTGAATACAGATATTAAAAAAAATCATACTACCTGTCTATAATAATAATATTAAAATAAAATGTAGATTACACAGTTCCACCATTTTATTCAGAATAATATATAAAATGTCCGTGACTTACTTGGGTAGGAAGGCCAGAGTGTTCATATTATCAATAGTAAGAGGCAAGTAGTAGCTTTTTGTGACCAAGAGCTGAATGATGCTGTAAAGCTGCTGGGTGTACTGCGGGTGATTTACTGCCGGAATGTTAGAAATGTTCAAAGCAAACTTTCCTAATGTCAGCAAGTCTCTGCGGATGTACCTACAATTGAAAGCAAAAATCAATAAAATAAATTTATTGATAATTTGGGAAGATCCAGAAAAATGTATCATGACCAAATGAATCAAATTCTGAAAGAGAGAAGAGAAGAGTCTTTATAATAGGAGTATGCATGAAAAACTGTATGGACGTAACAGAAGCGAAAGTTGTGCCAGGATAGAATGAAATGAAGATCTGTTCTCTCTGCCTACCCCAGTAAATAAGAATATGGTGATGATGATAGATATACTAAGCAGGGCTGACTTTATTAAATGCAATCAGTATTCATAATGATGATGATGACTCAATTGTGTTAGGGACATGCCTTTCTGGAGGTGTAGTATCCTAAAATTTTCTAAATCCCAGGCATAAATCGCCTTGTTAAGGTAAACTGAGCCAAAAGGTTTTGATTACAAGTGCAGAATGGCCTTATCGTAAGGAATAAACTTCCTCTGGAGAGCGGAGGTTTGAGAATATTGAAACCTTCAAGAATCTTCATATGATAATACATACAGCGAATCAGACAGTCTTGGTGTCACTTAGGTCACTAATGGAGCCAAAGAAATAAATTGATTGATTGATGAACATAAAGTCTTTGGTATCATGTACCAGGTCTGTAAATATGAAACCGGAATTTGCTCATAGATGGCTCTAGTTGTTAATGTAGTGACTGTCAAACCGCATCATTAGCGCCTTTTTCTTGTGTTTACATTTGTCAAAGACTTTTAACTCACAACAATACAAGTTTAATACAACTACATATGTTTTTATAGCGCTGAACAAGTCTGTTTTTGTGCCTGAAAACTACGATTTGCGGACAGCATTAATTTTCTGTTACCATTTGAAGAAAACTGCTGCAGAATCGCATCGAATGCTTGTCTAAGCTTACGGTGAGCATGCTCTTGGTAAATCACAGTGCTTTGAGTGGTTTAAAATATTCAAAAGTAGCAATTTCGACGTGAGAATTGAAGAACGTGGAAGACCACCGAGTTTGAAGACGCCGAATTGCAAGCATTGTTGGATGAGGATGACTCTCAAACGCAACAACAACTCGCGGATCAATTAAATGTAACACGAGAACCCGTCTCCATACATTTGAAAGCCATGGGAAAGATCCAGGTGGGAAAATGGGTTCCACATGAACTAAATGAAAGACAGCAGGAAAACTAAAAAACCACTTGCGAAATGCTGCTCGCCAGGTACAAAAGAAAATCATTTCTCCATCGAATTGTGACTGGCGATGATAAATGGATATATTTCGAGAATCCTAAGCGTAAAAGATCATGGGTAACTCCAAGCAAACCAGCGACATCGACTGCAAGGCCAAATCACTATGGATGGAAGACAATGCTCTGTGTTTGGTGGGATCAGAAGGGTGTTATCTATTACGAGCTGCTAAAACCGTTAATACTAAACGTTACCGACAACAAATGATGGATTTGAACCAAGCATTGTGTGAAAAACGACCAGAATATCAAAAGAGGCAACACAAAGTGATTTTGCTTCATGATAATGCACCATCGCACACAGCAAAACCGGTCAAGGAAACGATTGAGGCATTTAGTTGGCAAATACTTTCGCATGCGGCTTACTCACCAGACTTGGCTCCATCCGATTACTACTTATTTGCATCGATGGGACACGCACTTGCTGAGCAGTGCTTCACTTCTTACGAAAATGGCTCGATTATTGGTTTGCCTCAAAAGAACAACAGTCTTTTTGGTGTGGCATCCACAAATTGAATTGGGGAAAATGTGTAGCTAGCGATGGACAATACTTTGAATAAAATATTTTTTACCATTTTCATACAATAAATGTGTATTTTCTATAAAAAAATTCCAGTTTCATATTAACAGACTTAATAGTGAAATAAATCCAGTCCAATGGTGCACTAATTCTGAAAAACGGTGAAAAGACAAATAAACAATATTTAAATTCTTACTGTATGTCATTCATTTTTTTGACTATCGCAACTAAAATCATTTACGATGCACTAGGTGATGTTTTAGATCTACGAACCATAGTCCTAGAAGTGGAAGACCAAGAAAAGTAGATGACGATAACTTAACTACTAAAAGCAAATATATATTTTAACTATTCAAGAAATTGTTGACAATTTAAAATGCTTATGGTCAAGTGCGCAGAAATAAGTAAAAAAAATAGAAATGTGTGGAGACAAGGTAAATGGATACCACATCAACTGAATGAAAACAATATGAGCGACCGGGTAAAAACATTAGAATATCCACATGTTTAAAAAATTATTAAGGATAAAATTGAAAGCTTAAATTACGAAGAATAAAATTAATGAAATGGATAATAATTCACTGTCTAATGTATAGTCCAGATGTTGTGTCATGGAAATCTTTTTAGGTTGATACAAAATTTTTAGGTTTGTAAATTTTTTTAAAGTTATGAAGAGATTAAAACACGACTCACTGAGATTTTAATTCGAAGTTTTCTGATTTTTATGAAAAAGGGATAAAAAAAGGTACAGAAAGGTAGAGAAAGGTTATATCTAATGAAATAAATTATATTTTAGATTCATAATCAATAAAAAAATTCATAAAATAACCTATTTCATACGTAATATAGGGTGGCGCAACAAGGATGGCAATTTCCATTTTTCAGCTGTCAAACGTATATTTATAATGGACATAAGTGATCTACATAGCCTGTTAATTAATCAAGCAGCGATACACGATTGCAGAACGCTTGGAAATTATTAAAATTTATTATAAAAATTGTGAAAACATCATGTAGATGATGTATGTCCATTATAAATAAACGTTTGACAGCTGAAAATGGCGATTTAAAATCGCAGTTCTTGTTACGCCACTCTATATAAGAATTTTATTTTTTTCTTATGAAATAATATGTCATTTATACATAAGCGGATAAAATACAAAATCTCAAAGACAAAAATTATAATATTATAACAAAAACTAACATGTAGATATAAAAAAGTAAGCAACAATAAATCAAAAACAAATACAGCACATAATAGAAAACAATAAAGAAATAGCTTATAGAGAGAATTCTTGTAGCAGTGTCCGACAACAAAAAAAGGACCATTTATATAGCGCCATTTAGAGAGCAACCTCTCCTCAAGTGCACTCCAACCCACTATTATTGATAGATTAAAAATATTACAAAATAAATAAATATAGTATATGGAAGTTGAGTGTAAGGATAGGAAGGTAGTGGATGTGGCCATTAGATTAGGTATTTCCCCGCATTGGCGTATGTTCAGAAAAACATTTAGTAAGAAAACTGCGGAACATTTACAAAGAGAAGATGAACTACAAAGAAACTTTTGTAGATCTTCCCAATATATAATAGTTACATATTCAGCTTTAGGTGTAGTGTAGTATATATGTAGTAGACCTGGATTATTTATCTAAACTTGAGTAAGAGTTTTTTTGTGTAATTTGTTGAAATAACATAAAGATCATTAATATTTTTTTTTTATTATAACGAACTAGGACTATAAAGTACTCGTAAATAAAGGAGAGCGCACAGTAAGTACTATACTAACAACACTTGCGTAATAAAATGCCATCCTGTTTGTTTTCCTGGATATCATGTTACATGGCACCGGTATAAACTTCGAAATAGGATTTTCATAAAGAGCACAAAATGAAACTATTTGCTGGACCCTGAATACGATGCGAGGTGTGCTTTATCTTCAATTGCTCCTTTTTTTGTGGAACTTAGAAGGATAAGGGGCATTTTTTTATTAATCAGGATCTGCATAGTGATTTATTCAATGCATGCATGATTATTTGCAAATTTTTTGTGGCTGCTAAAATAAAAACATTGTATCAAACATATTGTTTGTTTCCTATTTTTTATCAATCTCTCTTCACTTGTCATAAATATTTCTGTGCAATTAGTGTTTTACTTAAATTGGGTAAAAATGACTTACTGATGAGAAAAAATCTTGGGAATCATTGCTTTATACTATGCAGAGTTTTATTCTATACATCAATCACTCTGGCATATCTGTTACCAGCAGAATGAAGACAATGCATTGCTGAATTATATGAATAATAAATTATTTAGTAATAAAATTACAACTTTCGTGGATTTATTGATTGTAAAAATTGACATAAAAAACCTCACTATAAATAAAAAGTAAACAATGCAAATGAAAATTATGAATATATGTAAATCATGCTTACATGCAATAATGAAAATGAAACATACACACAAGAGATGAGGTAGCAAATGAGATAATCAGCAGCGAGCATGTCACCAAACAGAAGCTCAGACAGGGTCAGACGAAGGTGATCTCGTGCTTCAAAAATCCAAAGCTTTTCTGAAAATCAAACAAATATTACATGAACTAAACAAAATATAATAAAAACTGAATTTGATGTTGAAACAGGACGAATATATAAGATAAGTTTTTATCTTATGTAAAATCAAATACTATCACTTTAACTCCCAGTATGGATCATACGGAGGGCACAAATTCTCTAGACCTGACTCGATCGGCCACTTGCCATGTCTATTGTGTGAAAGACCAGCGTACAACACTTTTTCTTGTAAATCAAAAAAGGGTCCAACTCTTGATTAAGAATTTGTCTGAGAACAATATTCACATGTACTCGTATGTACAAGTGTTGTTGCCTAATATTGTTGCAGTAATATTTCCAACACACACGATAACAAACTATAAGTTATACATATATACCTACACTAATGGTTCTAAGCCCAAAGTCTCAATTATTGAGGTTTAGTAGACAAAATTGTATCCCGGTCTTGCTCTCCAAAATATCTGCCTCTCTAATTCAGATATGTTGAGGTGTAAACGATACAAATAAATTAATGAATCACATTTGTTTGTTTCACCTGCTAATTAATAAAAAAATAAAAAATCAATAAAAAACGTTTAGTAAAACACTACCGGTTTCAAGGTTTTCATCTCATCATCAGGGGAGCATAAACAAGTCTTGTTAAATTCCACCTATCTAATATTAGGTCCTTACATATGAAATTGGCGTTTTGCCGTACTGGCAACTTTGATCTCAAATATCTTCTCTTTGGTTAGGAATTCCAAATTAAAATTTATACAGCTATTTACTCAAGTATTTGTGTTTCGAAAATTATAATTCATTTGTTTTTTCCTCAATTGTTTTTTTTCTTTGCGTCACTCAGTTTACAAAATGGAAAACTTGAAATATCGCGTTATTTACGAGTACGAGTTCCACCGTGGCACCAGTGCTGCAGAAACGGCTCGAAGGATTAATGATGTGTATGGCGACGGTGTCGCAAAAGAAAACACAGTGCGTTTTTGGTTCCAACGTTTTCGTTCTGGAAATTTCGACCTGCAGAATAAGCCCCGTGGACGGCCGGAGACCAAAGTTGATAATGAAGAATTGAAGGCTATTGTGGAAGCGGATCCATCGCAAACCACGTCCGAGTTAGCTGCAGGCTGCGGTGTTAGTGATAAAACTGTTTTAATCCACTTGAAGCAAATTGGGAAGGTGAAAAAGCTTGAAAGGTGGGTACCTCACGAATTGAGTGAAGCAAATCAACAAACGCGCGTTGACTGCTGCGTTGCATTACTCAACCGGCACAATAATGAAGGGATTTTGAATCGAATCATTACCTGTGATGAAAAGTGGATCCTGTATGATAATCGGAAGCGCTCATCGCAATGGCTGAACCCTGCCGAACCAGCCAAACCATGCCCCAAGCGAAAATTGACTCCAAAAAAGTTACTTGTGAGCGTTTGGTGGACTAGTGCTGGTGTCGTTCACTACAGCTTTCTTAAATCTGGCCAGACGATTACGGCAGATGTCTATTGTCAGCAACTGCAAACCATGATGGAAAAGCTAGCTGCTAAACAACAGAGGCTGGTTAATCGCTCTAGGCCACTGCTGCTTCATGATAACGCTAGACCACACACTGCACAACAGACGGCTACCAAATTAGAAGAGCTTCAATTGGAATGTCTAAGACATCCACCGTACTCTCCGGACCTTGCCCCAACAGATAACTATTTTTTTCGAAATTTGGATAACTTCTTGCAAGGGAAAAAATTCAACTCCGATGGGGCAGTCCAAACCGACTTCAGAGATTTTATTGATTCCCGTCCGAATGGTTTTTTTAGTAAAGGGATCGATGAACTACCTATGAGATGGCAAAAGTGCATAGATAGCAATGGTACATACTTTGATTAAATAAATATATTATATTAAAAAAAAATCAACTTTATGTTCCTCCCAAACAAAACGCCAATTTCATATGTAAGGACCTAATAGATGTCTCATACACGGATGAGAATCCCACAGTTATAATAACATAAAGGATGGAAGAAACAAAGCGAGACCTACTACCTTGATCAAAAAGTTTTAGGACCGGCCACCATGTGGCGCTGTCAGTCACTTAATTGGAATTCTTTTTTTTTGTTAGGTTACCACATCTATCATTGACACTTCCCTCTAAATTTCAGCGTCATAGCTTGACATTTGTAAAAGTTACGCAGTACTGAGTACATCTACCGTTGTGCGTGTTTTCGATTTTTTACAAGTTTGAAAAAGGCATCAACTGTGCATCAATGAGTTTGCATTAAATTTTGTGTGAAAAACAGATTTAACGGTCCGCAGACCTTGGAAATGTTGGAGAAGTGTTTTTCGGTGGCACGAACGCTTCAGAAGTGGTCGTGAGTCGGTCGAGGATGACGAATGCAGTGGCAGTCGAAAACTGATGAAAACATCGATAAAATCAAAGAAATGTTGGCCGAAAAACGCAAATTGACCCTCAGAGAGCTGGCTGAGGACTTTAACATCGCTTATGGATCCGCTCAAGACATTTTGGTTAGTGATTTGGGCCTCAGACGTGTCGCTGCAAAACTGGTGCCGAAAGACCTCAATTTCATGCAAAAAAAAGGACCGCGTTGAAATCGCGAGACATGATTTCCACGAGTTTTTGACCAAAAATAACACGAATACTATCCAGCAGCCTTCAAATTCACCTGATCTGGCTCCCTGCGACTTTTTCCTGTTCAACCGACTTAAAAAACCGCTTCGCGGAACGCGTTACAGCACCCGAGAGGATGTCATAAAAAAATCGAAGATGGCTCTGGACACACCGAAAATTGAGTACCAGCAGTGTTTCGAGGATTGGATCAAGCGTTGGCGTAAGTGCGTTGCAGTCGATGGGGAGTAATTTGAAGGGGGCCATATCGATTTTGATGAATAAACTTGTATTTTCGATTTTATGAATAAAGTCCTAAAACTTTTTGATCAAGGTAGTATGCCCAGTAAGAACCAAAAATACGAGGTGACGTCAATTAATTCGCGGAATGAAGGGGTTAAGGGAGGGGGCTGTAGTGCGCATGTGCATGTTCCGATAAAATGACTCATTATTAGTATATTCACCAATTTTAGTCTAATTTTTACAGTATTGTTTAAGATATCGTCAAGAGAGTATGTCAAACATTAATAACATCCCAAGTATGGAAAAAATTGAGTATGGAAAAAATTGACAAAATGAGTGTTACTTTTCCATGACAATACACATTAGCTGCACTTCACAACTGTGGCTTCTAAACATTAAATCACCCCTCCTACAGCTCAGACCTGACTCCATCTATTATTTGTTTCCAAATATGAAAGAACTTCAGGGGAAGAAATTTATGGACGATGAAGAAGTTTTAGCTTATTTTGATGCCAAAAGCAAATTTTTTTTTTCGTGTGTATATAAGCTTATTGAAAAATGTATTCGAGTTAATGGTGAATATATTGAAAAGGAAAAATAAAAAATTGTTTTTTCCCTTTCATTCCACGAATTTATTGACCTCCCCTCGTACATTGAATTATGACTTCTTAAAATTTGTTCACACATTAAAAAATGGTTATAAAGGGAAACAGAATTGGATTTTTAAGAAATAGATATAATTTAATTACCTGCATGAAAGTCCTTATGGAGCAAGGGATTACAATGTTGCAGTGTTTCTATGTGTACAGCATGTATTCGAGGAACCAGGCTCGGAGGTGGATTATGAGTGAGAGTTTCTACGTCAATCTCTTCCCCTGTCACTTCATTTTTCTTCCCATTCCATTCATTACCCAAAACTGGGTCTACAGAGAGAAAACCGACTACCTCTATCATATCATTTAACTTAAGAGCATCATATTCATTGTATACCTAAAAAGATTGATTTGATTGTATGATCGTGATTTTTATGCAAAGAAAGAATACACTTATGATGAGAAATCTATTCAAGATAATTTGAGATATATGTTTTTAGTCTTGAAAAAACCCATAAAACTTATACATTACTTCCTCATTTAGCACAGATTTTAACCATAGGTTTCAATTACAAGATATTACCGTATTTTTGTTTCGTATCTCCACAGCACTTGAAGAATTTATACAAGGCAGCTTGTAAGCTAACTGGGAATTAAACCCTGTGTGCCAAATACAAGGCAGCTTGTAAGCTAACTGGGAATTAAACCCTGTGTGCCAAATACAAGGCAGCTTGTAAGCTAACTGGGAATTAAACCCTGTGTGCCAAATACAAGGCAGCTTGTAAGCTAACTGGGAATTAAACCCTGTGTGCCAAATACAAGGCAGCTTGTAAGCTAACTGGGAATTAAACCCTGTGTGCCAAATACAAGGCAGCTTGTAAGCTAACTGGGAATTAAACCCTGTGTGCCAAATACAAGGCAGCTTGTAAGCTAACTGGGAATTAAACCCTGTGTGCCAAATACAAGGCAGCTTGTAAGCTAACTGGGAATTAAACCCTGTGTGCCAAATACAAGGCAGCTTGTAAGCTAACTGGGAATTAAACCCTGTGTGCCAAATACAAGGCAGCTTGTAAGCTAACTGGGAATTAAACCCTGTGTGCCAAATACAAGGCAGCTTGTAAGCTAACTGGGAATTAAACCCTGTGTGCCAAATACAAGGCAGCTTGTAAGCTAACTGGGAATTAAACCCTGTGTGCCAAATACAAGGCAGCTTGTAAGCTAACTGGGAATTAAACCCTGTGTGCCAAATACAAGGCAGCTTGTAAGCTAACTGGGAATTAAACCCTGTGTGCCAAATACAAGGCAGCTTGTAAGCTAACTGGGAATTAAACCCTGTGTGCCAAATCACTTAGCAAACAAATTAACAATTAGACCATTGGCATTGGCATGCTCCACAAATGCTTAAGTTTCTTAATTAATTTAAGTTACTAAAAAATGTACGATAATTAAGAATAGTGATAAAAAAAAGGTCTATTTAATTGTTAAAAATAAATGTAATTTTTCAAAACTGAATTAATTTGATAAAGACATTAAAAAAAATTAACTCACTTTCATCAGACATACTTTTCCAGTAGCATCAGGAAGAGGAAAGTTCAAAATGTGTTCATGAGATACAAACACTCCAGGTTGGCTGGTTGCTGTGTTGTTCTGCTGACCAGATGCACTTAAGCATCGCTTTCTTTCTTGTCCTGAACTTTCACTGGACTCGCCAGTATCCATAGATTCTGGTTCATCATCATCATCCAGACTCCGTTTGAGGTTAAGATTTGAAGTCGAATCACCATCTTTAGAAGTGCTCGGAGTATGAATGAGATGAGGTTTAAAATGAAGTTCCTGCTCGATTTTTTGAGCCCATTCATTGTAACCTGGCAAAGATATGGTTACCATTGTTTGACGTTCAGCACTTCGTAAATTTGGTGAATTGTAATCGAGAACTTCATTTTCCTACAATAAAAAATTATGAATAACATGAAATTATGAGAACTTTATTTTCCTACAGTAAAAAAATTACCATGAAATTATGAGACATGAAGTGTTTTCAAACTGTAAACATAACTATAAACATAGGTAGTTAAGAAGATACCAAGAATATAAAAATATAAAGAGAACTTAATTAACTATCACTTTATGGTCTTTAATTTCTTAATTTAAAAAAAAAAACAGAATGAAGTTTATTAAAATAAAATAAAAGTTCACTTTCAAACATCACTTTTAGTTTTTGAGTAACACTCTAGATAACGCCCTGTTGTTCTCTTCCATGTTTCACAGAATAGAGTTATTTATGTATTTTTAAACAAAAACAGTTTAAGAGAAACAAGAGGTTAGTTAGACCAGTTGTTTTCAACCAGGGTGCCCGACACCATAGTGTGTCGCAATGATACTTCAAGGGTGCTGCCAATTGCAGGCTTGACTTTGAACTAAACCACTCGACCAAAACAAAAATACCGTGTTATTATTTGAATTTATCGATTGCCAAATTACCAAAATTTTCAATTGAATTACTTTTGTATGTAATATGAGCTTCAATAAAAGTGCGAAGAGGCAGAAATATCCTAATGTTTCTAATTCATCATTTGTCATAGTCCGCTGGGCTGTCGCTTCACATCTATTTCATTTTCTGTATCAATTGGTTTTCGCATTTGACTGGAGTTAGTCACATTTTTGTCTCACCTGTTATACAGAAATTGCATACATCGATAATGTGTGGTTCATAATATTGCATTCAAATCATATTGTGCAGTTTATAAGGAGTGAAAATTTCTTTCACATTATTAATTCAGAAATAATAGTATTTTAAAATAAAAAAATAAAGAAATTGATGAATACTGAATGGGAATAAAATATGAATATCTGCATGTTAGCAAGAAAGCATTAATAATATTGTTACAGATTTCTACTTCTTATTTATGTGAATTAAGGTTTTCCATTCTCACAACTAAAGAAAACAACAAAAGAGAAAGGTTAAAATCAGTTGAGGAAGAAATGAGAATATGTCTTTTAACTATATCTTCAAGTATTAAAAAAATCTGCGAGTTAAGCCCAAATATGTAACTCATTCATTTTATTGTTTTTTTTTGTATTATTATTTTCCTATATTGTCATTAAACAAAAAAAGTTATTTTAGTCAAGTTACTTGATACCTTTGTAGCCGTTTTATTGAACTGAACAAGAAAAACCCGTCTTTTGGGATGCCGCAAATATAAATTATTCTGTTTATAGTGTCATTATTAAACAAAAGTTGAAAGCCACTGGGTAAGACTATTGTCATAACATATTAGAAATCTCAAAAAAATTAAAAATATGTTATGAATTATTTTTTATGTAATCATTTACTTACATTAATATCTGCAGTGTCTCTGTATTTTCCACTACTCAGCCGAGCGACTTTACTTTGTTTATTTATTATTTCAAATGTATCAAAATAAAACTCCGGGTTGTGCATATCCTGAATCATGCCCCTGAACCTAACCAATCGGTTATCTTGCAAGTGGTGCAGAGCATTGGCGTTCAGCAGAGGAATCTGAAGGTTAAAAGGTCAATGTCAGTTCAGAACAAAATAATTGTTAATTTGGGGTTATATCGATGTGACATTTCCAATTATTGTGCATTTCAACTAACCCTATTACGATTTGTAGGATCTGTAAGAAGAATTTTATAATGATCTTCGTGTTTTATCCATACATCTGGATTCACTTCCTCAATGTCGATAGGGACCTCGATAGGTATCTCCATTTTGACAAGTTTAAAAAAACAAATCAATTGTTGTGCAACAGTTGCAAATGGAGAAAGATCACTACTCAATTTTCACCAACGATACTGGATGTTATACACAAACACTAAGTAAAAACCATGCGGGGCACATGCGCTGACAGAAGAAATGGCGCGAAAAAGTGAAATGTCAAAAATCCATTCCAGTTTTCGAAAAGCCATAGAGAATTTTGTGCCATTTTATGGAAAAATCAGTCTGCACAATATTAAGCGATATCGACAAAATGTAGTGGACATCTGTCTAATGATAGATTTCCACTTGACCGTAGTTATGTTTGAGATGATCATAACACACACATTGGGTGAGCGTAAGCTGGCCGTAGCATGCCTCTGATACAACAGTGAGTTGAAATTTAAAACGGAATTGATCTCTAGTATTTTCCTGTAAAACCGCTAGAAACTTCTTATTTTCCAAATCTTGTATCTTTTTCAATTTTCTTTCAACTGTCCGATGTTTCTTTTGTTAAGATAATATTAAGACTATAATTCATAAACCATAATCTTTTACTGCTAACACTTCTTCATTACTACAAATACAGAGCAATCGAAGTAAATCATGTAAACCCAACCTCCTGAAGTTGAACATTTACCAAATGGATGAAATGAGATATGTTGACGTGAAATTAAATTTGTATATCAAATTAAATTTTAGGTTGCATGTTTGTAGTTCGGCCGTTGGTTGATCGTTAGAAGTTTTTGCAAAAACGTATGCAAACAACTAAAAACCTGGTCAAATTAAGAAGACAACTCGCAATATTCAAATATTCATATTTTAAAGGAGATTTTTAATTGAAGAACTTTTATCTAATGAACGCCGCTCAAATTTTTTACAACCAATTCGTAACTTTTTCAGTTAAGTATATGAATTTAGATTGTTGTTTCAATGAGCTTTATAAAAATATCACACATTTTAAATGATAAACATAATACAATACAATAATTGATTCAATACATAATCATCTTATTTTTATCATTGTAAATCCGTTTTTTTATCTCCAAGTATCAGCATAAGTGAAAAAAATAGGAACAATTTACAGTCTGTCAAGAAAGAGTAGAAATTAATAAAGTTGGAACTAAAAAAATATACCTTGGTAACACAAACATTAGCTGTCATGTCACATTTATTTATAACGTTTATGCGCGAACTGCTAGTATGATTGGAATGTATTTATGTTTTTTAAATAATAATCAAAAATCTTTAAAGTTTAGAAATCATTCACATATATTTCGAGTTGATTTTTGTTAAAAAGTTATCATTTCTAAGGTTATGTTTACGTTTACATAGTTTGACAGCTGCTTGCACAAATGGTATAACCCATATTTTTGAAAAGTTTTATGAGATTTATATTTTCATCATAAAAGTTATATTACGAACATAAAGGTTATGTTACCATAATATAACACGAATATGTCGTGTCATTTAATGGATCGTTTTGTAAATGTTATTTAATACATTATGATTTATATTAGCATAAATGTTTTTTTTTATTTACAGGAAAATAAAAAAGCACAACTAGACGATGTATTAAAGAATACGAAGACAATGGTGGAAAATTCCCAGCTCCAGGGAAAAAAAGGAAGGGTCGCCCTAAAAAAGAACTGGACAATTTCAATATTTATGTCATTCGCCAACAGATTCGAAACTTAAAACAACTTTCAAAATTTATTTCAAATTTTCCTTAATTAGCTTAAGTAAAATGATTTTGCTAACTCAGAAATTCTACGGAATATAGTGAAATAACATTTATATTATTTTTATATTAAATTTTATATTATAGGTAAGTTCATTAAAACGGCTAGTGTTTAGTTTTTCCGGCAATTTTTTTCGGGGGTTAGTGCATTTTTGCAATCAGGTATACTGCCAATCAGGCGATCTCAGCGCCCTCATTTATTTTCAACTCTTTTTTGACAGACTTTGATTGTATTGTTAATTTCAAATATCTTGTTAAATTCATGAATAAAACATTTTTCGTTTTCATAAGTTGTAATAATTAATTTATGTTTTGAATCTAGCAATTTTTTAGTAGTTTGAGGAAAATTTAAGCAATTTAGCCTCCTGTGGCTGATTTCAAATGTATTTTTTATATTCTTCAATGTCTAGATTTTGGTATTTTGATACTTAATCGTTCAATAATGCATTAATACATTGAAAATACATTGATACATTGAAAAACATCCGATTTTGGAGAGACTATCTATGAAAATCGAAACAATGCTCTGAAATGATACCACAAAAGCATTTACATATTTTTTTTAATTTTCAAAAGACCGTGAATTTTAAATATTATTTATATGAAAACCTGTGTAAATATTTATAATAGCAACAATGAAGTTGTTGCTTTTTTTGTTCTATGGTCACAATAAGTATCTCATGTGTTTCGTATTGTCTGTGGTGTTATCTCCGTTTCATGTTGAGTTGTTTTGTGATTATTTTCAATTTATATTTTTAGTTTTCTTTTTGTTTCAAAAAAATATGTTTCTATAAAATAATTAATCTTGATCAATTATTTTATTTTGAAAAGTCAATAATAATAATCCATTATGGAGGATATATTTCATTGGTGCAGGGAAGGAAACACTATGCAAGTTAGGGTTTGGCTCGATGACACCGAACATGATATGAATCTTGGGTAAATATTTAAATTATGGAGAAAATCAGGATCAATAGAAACATACTGAGTTTAGTGACAATTTGTCGATTGTGAATTCCTAAAAAGGAATATTGGGCACACCCACCGACAGCTGTTCCATATTTGGCCCATGACGTAAGCCCAAAGCCCAGGATGTGTGGGATGCTACACATTAACAAATGATCGTATTTTAAATTTAAATGTTATCCAACAATGTATATTTTCTACGGAAAATATTACACATATATTTATCAGTTAATAAAGTTCATGTAACAGTAAATGAAAACTTGTTTATGTTAATATTTGGTTATGTCAACTATTCATTAATGAAATCAAGGTTATTTCAAATTGTGTATGTAATTCCTGTTTTTTAGGTCGCATTCTATTCAAGTCAACACCACCTGTTTTCTACAAATACATTTGGTTTACCCCTGATTTCACCTGTGTATTTTTAACATCGACTATCCATGACATATCTTTTTTTTTTGACATTTCCTATTTGCCTTATCCTTTCATGTTACATGTATCACAGCATATCCTTTTTTTCTGAAATCAATTCTTTATGCTCTTAAATTTCTTCCCAAGTAGACGATTTTTGTCATTAGCATATTATTTTTATTCAGAAGCGTTGATCGATGGTGACCAAACAAAAATGTATCAGTATGACTATTACATATAGGCCTTTTAACACATTTTTGCTGGGTTAAAGAGATTTTCATAATCGTTAGATATGTTAAATATTTTGATTTGGTCATTAAACTTTTAATTTTGAATTGAAAGTGCGCATGCATATAAAATATAAGATGTTAAAAAGTAAAAACATAATCGTGATTCACCATGTAATCAGGAGAAGTAAACATATACTTACTTCCATGCACACAGCAGGCCAAGGCTCAGAATGTCCAGAAAACTTCCCCGCATAGAAAGATTCTTAAAAAATAACACTTTTTTTTTAAATTTGAAGTAAAATATCAATAAATATTTTTCACAATAATATGAATTAAACCTTTAATTAAGAATAAAATATTGGCAAATAATTTGGAAAAATGAAAGGATAAAACTATATTTACATCAATAAATAGTTATGCACAATGACATTTTAAAATATAGAATATTAAAAAAAAAAAAAAGCAAGAAAAAAACTTATTAAAAGTAAATCAGTCAATTTTTAAATCATGTTTAAAGTATAATAAACAATAAATTAATAAAAATATCGTCATCTTTGCTGGCCCTCGTAGTGGAAGATCCCCTCACCATTCTTACGTCAATTCAGTTGGAAAGCGAAGCTGCGCCATGGAGTTTGTTTCGTTCTTCCTGTCTCCTCTTTAAGTGAGTGTGATATTGCACACCAGCAAACTCACTGGCGACACCAGTGTACTGGATTTAATGGCACACCAAAGTGAGACGATAGTAGCATACCGGCATGTTTTTTAATAATTTTTTTTAAAGATATGACTGATGTCATATATATCCTTATATCTCTGAATGGTAGAAAAATGCTTATGTTATTCGAGGGGAATAGCACAGCGTGGGTTTTGAACCAGCAACTTTCCACGTGGAAGTTCAGTGCATTACCGCATGGCCATGCACTTCAAACTACACATTCAAACATGTTTGCTATGTCAATCAAATTTGGCCATTTTATTGTTTTTTTTATTAATTCCACTTATTTTACCCAAGTCACATTATTAGTCTTCATTCTAAGTAAAATATTTATAATGCTGTATGAAAAATTAATAATTTAAATTGCTTATTTTAATGACTTATTTTTATAAATAAAATAAAAGAAAAATTATCACCACAACTTTTTCTTTGTATTCAAATATCTCGGTCAATTTGCTTACATACATATTCCCATGTGGAGGGAAGGGATCACAAAAGATGACAATTACCAATCAGATAGACTGACCAACTCAGAAATACAATAGGGCCCGCTGTGACAGCGGCTCTCGGGGGCTCAAAGTAAAAAGTCTTCATAGACGAAATTGGGAGTACAATCCAAAAATATCAAGATCCTCAGTCGTGAGGAACGGACTAGAGATGATTTGATCTTAATCAATGATTTAATATTTATTACAGCTGATGTAAAAAACATTATAAACATACTTGAAAGCATAGATGTATACATAAGCGTACCATTGAGAAGTTAAGCAGTATATTTAGAATTACTTTTGATAGCTGTATAACTCTTGCAGAGCTTTAGTCTCCTGTGCAGTGTCCCGCCAGATCTTGGAGCTTGTCCTCCACGTTGAGTCTTCTCAGATCCTGGGAGATATCATTTAGCCGCTCTCTTTATCTATCCAGTAACCTTTCCCCATACTGCTTTGTTTCAAATATAATTTTGATTGTCCTGCGTTTAGGAGCTTAGAAAATGTGTCCAATGCAGACCAACCTACGTAATCTTATGTCATATTTAGAATGAAATTAAAAAAACTTAACTTATATTATAAATTTACAAAAGTTTCATGTTACAAATCTTTCATGTTTATCTTCAGAGATGACCATGGATTTAGTCCTCTACACTGGTCATGTAAGGAAGGCCATATAAAGCTGGTGGAGATGCTTATACAACGAGGAGCGAGAATTAATGCGACAAATCGTGGTGACGATATCCCATTACATTTGGCTGCTGCACATGGACACAGAAGTATTGTTCAAGTTGTGAGTATATTTATCAAGTTGTATCTTCCTTAATACCATGATATTTTTTATTGTAATAATAGGTTCTAACATACACATGTGGAGTTGTTTTTAAGCAACAGAGTTATAAATATTTTATGATAGTGGTAAAAATAATTTATTAAATGCTATTTTATCACAAATTTCACCACTTGATTATTTTTAGAATTTACTGAGAACTAGATGAAATAAATTTAGATATAGAAAGTGGGTCTGTATGTGTAGTCTGAAACCCACTGAAAATTGAACCCCAGGCATTGCAATTCTTAATAACTATTAGATCACTAATAACCACAATTTATGATTCCTTTTTTAAGTTGTTAACTGTTATTTTAATTCTAATGTCGGAATATTCTACAGTTTAATGTATTAACAACTTTTAACATTTTTTTAGCTTTTACAACAACGTGCAGACGTGAACTTCATTAATGAACATGGCAACACCCCTCTTCATTATGCCTGTTTCTGGGGATATGGACCCATTGCTGAAGATCTGGTTAATGCTGGAGCACTGGTATCTTTAGCCAACAAAGATGGTGACACTCCATTAGACAAAGCCAGGGGACAACTTTCTCAAAGGTATCATAGAAGTATAAAATTTATTAAAATTATTTCACACATTTATTATGATGTTTAACTGTCCAACAATTTAATATTCCATTTCATAAACAATTTATTATGAATTTGGAATAGATTGTTTTGCGGCAATAAATTTACCAGAACAATATGGTACGAGATACAAACTGTGTACAATAATGCATATTGAATAAATATGATTCAGCAATGTACAACTTCAAAATTTTATCTTAACACATTGTTGTCGGGCAGTTTTTTCATGAACTAAGCGGGCAATTTAGATTCGCTCGCGAAATTACGTTTCACGTAAAATTACTATAACTTGAGAACTATTGATCATATATAAATAAAATTTTCAGCATTTTATCATTAATGAAATCGTTTTTAACACGTTCCGTGCCGCAGTACATTTTGAGAAAATAAGTACCTGCGCCACTAAACAAATTATAGTTTATATTATGTATACATATATAGGCTTCATAAATAATGATTTATTTTTAAAAATAAACTGATTTTAGGTGATATTGTGAGGGTAGGTCACCGGTGACCTACGCTGCGTCGTACGGTAATACATGTATATACAACATAAACTTTTGTAGTCGAAACAAATTGTAGCATGCCTAATTTATTACTTATTATATTTTTTATTTATTTATGTAATATGCTATAGTGTTACGCCATAACATAATAATCTCTTATGATTACTGAGACAATAGCTCCAAAAAAAAGGGTCACAATGTTGCATAGACAATGCACCCTCATAAATTTCCAGAGTGGGACAAATGGATGGTCCCATTCATTATGTTATCCCTGGAATCTCTTCTATACCCCCTAGCCTAATTGTAGAGGCTAGTTTATCCTTGAAAAAAATAAACCGTTATATTATTTTTCATACACCTGGAGGTTTATTAAAAATAATTGCATTTTCAAACAAAATTTTGGAAGTTTTTATGTGCATTATATTCAGAGGCGCCGTATAGGTCACATTCAATGTTAAAATTCCTAGTAAATGTGACCGCTGGCGCACTGGGACTGTTTATAAAAAAAAAAACACGTAGGTCACCGGTGAGCTATGTGGCGCCCTGGTCAAAAACATGGTAGGTCACCGGTGACCTATGCGGCGCGGAACGTGTTAATGATCTATTTATAAACTTATATATATTTGGGTAAACAATTATGATATTTAAGGTTAAATTACATTTTTACCTTACTGTCCATTTAGTCATTCTGTACATGTTCAACATAATATATATTTTGTAAAATACGAAAAAATAAACACCAATATTGTTTTAAAGTATGATATCGTTGAAAACAGTTCCCTTTGTGTAATGGCCCATCACAGAATTTACACATATATCGGGTTTCGCTACGCGCTTTGTGGACCGTGCACACACGGCATCTTCGTAGATTCTTGTTTTTACCAGTGCTTTCAATCTTTTCCAATGTATGTTTTCTCATATCCATTGAAAGTCTTCCCGGAGAATCTCATTTTGAAGATTTTTTTCGGACACTAGATGACGATGGTATCGGTTCAGAGTCTTGAATATTATCCGACGAAATCTGATCAGCCACCCAGTGCTCTGCAATGTCCTTTAAAAATTGTTTATATTTTATTTTATTTTCTCTTGTAACAGAGTTATACACAACAAAGGAGTTGAACAATGCACAATTTATTAAATACATCGCCAGTCTTTTTGTCAATTTAGTAGTTTTTCGTAAGATAGAATAATAAGAAATATATTGGTCTGCTCGCAAAAAATTATGTTTCCGTGGATGCATCTGAACTCCAGCATTCATATCTTCTGTCCTTACGGACTTGTCCCGTAAGAAAGATAAGTCCCAAAAAGTTTGTGCTTATTTTGATAATAATATCTGTTAGATTCTTGTACAAGGAATGTAAAAAAATCATCTCCTATGAATAAATTTACCGCTTCCGTTACACTATTCAAAACACTACCGGTAGTTAAACCTGGTCGACCTTAAAACTCTTCCAGGACTGGTGGATTGTCTGCTGATGACCATTCTTCTTCACCTTCGTCCGAGTCTGAATCCGAATCGCTTGAAATTGTTCGTCCGAGGACGCGCGGTAACTTCATTATTACTAGTTTCAAATTCGTCATCTGTATTTTTCTCAACACAAGAATAATCTGACAAATACTCAATCAATGTTATACTTCTATGAGACTTAGTCTAATAACTGTCAATGTGAGAAAATATCTTACTCTGAATTTGCATTTTACTTATGGTTGACTTACAGCTGATCTCATATAAGTTGGTATGAACAGATATTTCCTGTCAATACCAATACAATTTGTTATGTTCTCACTAAAATTATTGATTAAAGCAACAAAAATTCCAAGATGTCTGACTAATCTGACTTATGAAGAAACTGCATTTATTGAAGTTGCCTACTCTGCAGCAAAAATGAGAAGACTTGATTGTTATAAGATCAATGACAATTTTCAGATTTATAATCTTATCACACATTTGAGAGGACATCATATAAAACTTTCCAAAACTAAATTTAAATAAATACAGGTTTATTGATAGCAACATATTATGTACATAATACATTTAGACACATTTCAAGAACACATTAAAAAGAGAATACATTAAAAAACAGAAGCTATCAAAAGGTCTGGGCTCATCAAATAACATCCCCCCGACCAAGATACACCCCACCAATATAGGGCGAGCCCAGCCACGGGGAAACCAGTTGTTTTTCAGCCCACACCCTAATAATCCAAGGAAACATTTGCTAACAGAGTTTTGGAATCTTGGAAGAAAATAACCAATTGTGTAGTGAGTGCTGTAATATTGAACTCATAAGTGCTGTTTTTGTGGTTTTTTGTTTCTTTCCTTATTATTTTTCTTTATGAACATGTCATTGGGTTTCTGGTACAAATTGGTTAGTGCAAAATTTGGAATTTTTTTTTTTGTAATTGTCATTAAATGTCCAATGTGCATATTATCTAGTAAAAAAAAAATTATTTTAAATTGAAATACTATTTTTATACAATCGAAAAATATTTAAGTGCCCAGGTGCATGTACCGTATTTTACAGACTATAAGACGCACCTTAATTTTTAGGCAATTTAAAAAAAAAATAACATTTTTACCATTTTTATTATTAGATTGCAAAGCCAGACTAAAAAAAATTCTTAGTTTATAAAACCGAACTGACCTTTAAAATCCCTGTAAATCGTCATCTGAACTTTCTTCTTCTTCATCTTCATCGTTGTCCTCTTCATATATAAGATGGTCTTCACTGCCATCGAGAGCGTTACTTATGCTGCACTTCTTGAAAGATTTAACAATAATATATTCTCTCACTCTAGACCACGACTGTTTTATCCACTGACACACTTGTTTGATTGTAGGTCGTTTTAAAGCTCCCTTCGGCGTGAATTCATGTTGGGTTTCATCCATCATCCATTTGTTCCATTCCTCTCTCATATACACTTTAAATGGTTTATTTATCGAGACATCAAGAGGTTGCAATTGTGAAGTAAGTCCTCCCGGAATAACAGCAAGCTCTATATTTCCCTGTCTCAATTTCTCTTTCACAGAATTTTTCAAAAGACTACTAAACTGATCTAGCACAAGAAGAGAACTCTTCTTGTGGAGAGTTAAGACTGGCTGGAATTTTAAATCAAACACTGGACATTTTTATATTAATTTCGAGTATAAGACGCACCTGAATTTTGGAGGCAATTTTTTGAAGAAAAAGTGCGTCTTATAGTCTGTAAAATACGGTATATTGGAAGAAGTTTTAACTAACGTTTTATATTGGAAACAGCAAAATATTAGAAACCAATTTGTGCCAAAAACTTGAAGACATGTCGTCAGTTCTGTCATAACAGTTAAACTTGTTATAGATATTAACAGCATTAATGCTACCTGTTTATAGTGATAATAAAATATCTGAGTGTGACAACTTTACTTCGATCAGCTAAGCAGACTCACTTAGTCCAGCGTGTACCATTGTGAATTAAGTTTTATGCTATAACATTTTGTTTTTTTTTATTAGAAATAAATTGTCTTGAAATTTTTCGAACTTTTTTTTAATTATTTTAAAATTCTATTTACAGTTAATTTAATAAGTGAAAATATTTTTAGGCTTCATGATTTAGCTGTGGAAGCTGGGCAAGATCTGAAAAAAATCCGTTTTAAAGACCAATCATGGTTGGGCCTCAAGACCAGAAGTCGAGATGCTACTCTTTCAAGACATAAGGGTATTAACATCAAAGAGCTGGCATTACACATTCGTATTGGGACCACACCCTCAGGTGAGTTATTTGTTTAAAATTTACCATATTATATATAAAATTTATCTGATATCTCAGGCCATAAGTAGCGTTTTTGTTGTAACATTTGCTATATCAATTTTGATCCACATAGCAGCGGACTGACAATAGATAAGCCCGGAAAATTGATCAAAACCAGCTCCTTGATGTCAAATACTTTGCTAAAATGTTTGTTACATCAGCATTACTAATCTTGCTTGCAAGACATTGTCACGGACAATTCCAGATGCAATTCAGTTCATGAATATTTGTGATTGGTTCAGGATATATTTTAATTTGGAAAAAGACCTCTCGCAGGATATCTATAAAATGTACATATAGGCCAACAAATTAATGTTAATATCCTGCAGACTATCAAAGCAACATGCACTACAGTTTTTGCAGGTTTTTTATTTTACTCGTAATGTTAGTGTGAATTTCATCAAGTGTAGAGCTAATAGTTTTTCATTTTTGTCTGTGTGATCTTTCCCTGCCCTTTAAGGGCTAGTCAAATAAAGCGTCTTTTGTTTTATTTACGATTTTTTAAATTTTAAACTCTACACTGAATATTTTTTGCACATTTGCATATCTGTCCACTAGGAAATTCCTGGTAGCCTGCTGGCCCAGTCCCCTTCTGCATATGATTGATCGAATGGCTACTATTATGTTCCAGTTAAATTTCAAACTCATTTAGTGTAATACCACTCTTAATTCCTTATCATGTATCCTTCTTGGTTTTTTTTTCAATTAGATATAAACTTTAATTTTTAATGGATAATCTTACATTCTAATTAAATTAGTTTTATCTAATCTGAACTGTTATCAAAATCATTTAATTATGATTGATTTTTATTATTATGTGAAAGTCAGAGGGTCTGAAACTGGTGAATATGAAGGGTGCGGAAGCAATTCGAAACCAAATTTGTTAATTTCAGCTATTGATTGTAACATGTAAACACAGGCATTGTCTCGGTGAGGCAATACTGTTTTTCAAAATGTACCTGGCCTTTTACTCTTTATTTCTTTTTGCAAATGGCGTAGGAGACCAGTGTAATATTTGTTGTGCTTTTTCTAGTTAATCTATTAGGGTGAACATTTTTGCATCCCAAAAAACAGAATCCATCCCTTTTTTGGATTACAGAATTGTCTCAGCCTTTATGGCCAGAGATCCAGGATGTTTCCATTGTTTCGACTGTTGTTTGGATTCTGGAGTATGGTGGTTAACCCCAGGTGTCAGCTATAGTCACAAACCAATCCAAAAACTCTTGAAGTTCATATAAGTGTTCAACCATTAAAAGCTTTGGAACTGATTTCACACACACCTTAGAAAACCTTAATTCATTGACAATAATGATGTGTGTCTCACTCGTACAAATATGCAAGATCTGGACTATCTCTTAAACCTTCAATCTTCGATTACCCATGTCGCATATTTAGTGAATGTTTTATTGAGTCATGGACGTTGAAGACCTCTACAACGGGAATAGTCTTCAATTCTTTCCTGACGATGCGATTATCCAGATATTTTTGCATGTAGTCATATATTTTTTACATCTGCTTCGAAGTCATCCCCTTTTTGTGGAGGTACATGATATAGTGATCATTGTTTAATTTTTTCTATTTTGCAAAATTACACTGACATGCACAACCACAAGTTCAGTCAATTGAAAACAAATTATAGTAAATGATTGATTGACACTCAACACACTAGATAAAATTTGCCTCTACAATGTTACTTGTAAGCAAAAATGGGAATTTAATCTCGAGGCTGTGATTTTTTCGATACAAGGATATACATTGATTTGATGAAATCATTGATGTATCAGTTTATACTGCGCAATGTTTAATAAAGTATATCTTCTTATTCAAAATGATCAAGTTTTTCATATCTGTAAAGTTTATCATGAAACCTCACTGTGAGGTGAGATGCTGTTAACATACTTCTGTGCAGAATGTCTTTGGTTTGTTTCCTTTGAATAAGACAATTGTTTTTCTGATTATTTCCCAGGGGTATAAGGTCAGCAATATCATTATAATAAAACTTTTATCTAATTTTGTATTCACACGAATTATGTGATTTTAAAATTATCCAAATGTATAATATAAGAACAGACCATTAATATTTTAGGGGAAACATGGCGTGGTCGGTGGCAGAAAAATGATATTGTTGCTAAAATTCTTGCCATGAGAGAATGCACACCAAGGATACAAAGAGATTTCAATGAAGAATTCCCAAAATTGCGTATCTTCTCACATCCCAACATCTTACCTGTTGTAAGTGCTTTTATTCTTGGTTCGAATATTCCATAATTAATTCTCGTTTAATTAACTAACTGAATTTGACTAATTTATAAAGTACTCGAGGAATTAACTTATTAAACACCTTGTATGATTATGTATTGTTAAATACACAATATAAAGGGTGTCTCAATAAGAGCGCCGGATTTAGGCTTGTAGGTATACAGATCCTGATCTTTCATGAGAATTCGCTGTAAGGTGCTTCTTGAAACGTCTAATTCTTGTGAACGATGACGAATTGATGTCCCTGGGGTTTCAGTAACTTTCTCTCACTGCGGTTATGTTTTCCAGTGAACGCCCGCTACGAAGATGCGTGGGCGACTTATTGTTCAGAATCGAACCAGTTTCCTCAAATTTTTTAATTAATCTTCGTATTGATGACTTATTTGGACCATTATTTCGTCCGAAAATTCCACGAAGTATATGAACTGTTTCAGCAAAACTTTCCCCAATTTTATAATGAGTTTTAACAATAATAACGCGTTATTCTTTCGTGTAGTGTTCCATATTAATAATCGCAAGATTGACAGATGGCACATATGGAATTTTTAGAACTGCCTACCTTATAAAAAAAAATGCGCGAAATTTAAATCCGGTGTTCTTATTGGGACATCCTATACATACAGAGTTGGAAAAGTCTTTAACAATAATAACGCGTTATTCTTTCGTGTAGTGTTCCATATTAATAATCGCAAGATTGACAGATGGCACATATGGAATTTTTAGAACTGCCTACCTTATAAAAAAAAATGCGCGAAATTTAAATCCGGTGTTCTTATTGGGACATCCTATACGTACAGAGTTGGAAAAGTCTTTAACAATAATAACGCGTTATTCTTTCGTGTAGTGTTCCATATTAATAATCGCAAGATTGGCAGATGGCACATATGGAATTTTTAGAACTGCCTACCTTATAAAAAAAAATGCGCGAAATTTAAATCCGGTGTTCTTATTGGGACATCCTATACATACAGAGTTGGAAAAGTCTTTAACAATAATAACGCGTTATTCTTTCGTGTAGTGTTCCATATTAATAATCGCAAGATTGACAGATGGCACATATGGAATTTTTAGAACTGCCTACCTTATAAAAAAAATGCGCGAAATTTAAATCCGGTGTTCTTATTGGGACATCCTATACATACAAAGTTGGAAAAGTCTTACAAAATTATTTTTACTACTTTCAAAATTGAATGTCGTATAATTTTATATTAATATTTTTCTTCAAAATATCGTAATATTAATTTTTCGATCCCTTTAATTCACACTTAACCTTATCTGTTGGAAGGGGGGGGGGGATGCTAAATTCCCCAGTTGAAATTATTCTTAATAACTCCGTAATTATTTAAATTATTAAGTCCATATTTGTAATCTTAGAATAAATTATGATTATCCCGTTTTATAAAAAAGAATGAAGACCTTAAATCTTAATATTTTGTTTAAAATCCGCATTTTGTATCCAGTAGCGGCAACCATTTTTAAACATCCAATTTTATCATTAGAATTCACATAATTTATTCTAAAAGCTATTTTTTTTACTTTAATATGTTCTCGGTAATTAATATTTTTTTTTTACTTCAATTTTTATAGCTTTCTGAATAGTTAATTTAACTGTGGTGATTTGACAACCAAAATATTACACTCTATTTTTATAAAAATATAGTGAAATTTTATTGTAATTATGAAAAATTCAAGATATATAATATTCAAACCATTTCATAATTTTGGAAACACTGGATACACATTGTCCCATCTCCCAAACAACAATATTTCACAATGGTCAATTCCAGATTCACTGTTTAGGGAAGATGTGACCAGATTGAAGAATTTAGATGCAGGATGTAAATATTTTTAAATAAAAAATGTCAAATAACGCTAAAATTTTTCGATTTTCCAATGAAGGTTAAAATATCAATATTCTTGATAGTTCAAACCAATAGTGTAAACCAAAATCTTGAAATATTTTGATTATAAACTCCCATAATATATAGTGATTAAAGAATGTTTTATTATGTAATATAAATTGAAAAAATTAGGAAAAAAGGTTACCGTGAAATGAAAATAAATGTTAAATAATCTCTTTTGTACTATACAAGTATTAGTTGTCTGCTATTGTACATCATTGAAAATAAAGAAAGAAAGTTAGAAACACATATCAAGACTTATATTTCTTATAAGTGAGAAGTATGAATATGTGCATGACAAAATAATGTGGAGGAGATGAAAGTTGTGTGCTTTGAGATATGTTCTCTCTGCCTTACCAGCAAGGCATGATAATATGTATGTATGTATATTTTTTATTCTACAGGTAGGTTGCTGTGTGTCCCCTCCCGCATTAGTAGTGATCTCTCAGTACATGGCATGGGGTTCATTATTTGGATTACTGCATTCAAGCGGGGGTGGAGGTGCACCCCGAGGAGTGGTTTTGGATGCGGGTGCAGCAGTACGCTTGGCCAGTGATGTGGCCAAAGGAATGGCTTTTTTGCACTCGCTACAGAGAGACAAGATCATACCTGCGTACCACCTTACCAGTAAACACATCATGGTACGTATTTTATTTTCCATTATGAATTATGCGTTGTCCATACAAATACAGAATTCAAATATTTTGTTGCAAAGTCAAACATTGTTGAATTCAATATAAATTGAGATGTTGAGCCCTTGAGGTGAATGAGCACAAAGGGAGGTGTATCTTTAAAGTTCTATATTGACTGGTTATTTTTCATAATTGAGGGAGTTCACATTAGACTTTTTGAAAGGATGTATTATATGATATTAATCAAGTAATATATAAAAAAAAATAGTTTTATTTTTTGTTCCATTGATTTCATTTTATGCACTGCGTCATGGTAATCCTGCAATTTATAGTGAAATCTTCAAGTAGAGGTGTGATTCTCTCTTGAATAATGATAATAAAAGGATAATCTATATAGCACTGTTTAAAGAGCAAACACTCCTAATGGGTGCTCCAACACGGGACTCGAACCCACTATTATTGACAGATAAAAAATTACAAAATAAATATTGTATTTTATTACATTTTTGTTGTATGTAGTACAACCTGGGAGGCTTATTTCCCATGTGGCAATATCTTCCAACCAACAAGAAAGATGTTAAAGAGGCTTTTAGTGAAAGGAGACTGGAATCCTTTTTTTTTTTTAAACCTGTTTTTTTTTTAATAATCTTATATATTTTTATAATACAGATTGATGAAGACCTAACTGCTCGCATAAATATGGCTGATGCCAAGTTCTCATTCCAAGAAAAGGCACGAATTTACGAACCAGCATGGATGGCTCCTGAAGCCTTGCAAAAACCTGCAGCCAAAAGAAATTGGGAGGCTGCCGATATGTGGAGCTTTGCCGTCTTGCTGTGGGAACTTGCCACTAGAGAGGTCAGTACTTAATTTTAAATTTACTTATTCATTAATCTAAAAAAACTAATGACAGAGGCTCGGAGCAGAGAAAATTCAGAAGGCTAAAGCTTGATAGAGGATTTAGGGTTAGAGAAGAAAAAGAATTCCTAAGATATAAGATGGCTTAAAAAATATTGATGTTTTAAATATTGTTTGAATCAAATGTTTTTAAAAATGTTATCATGTTATTATATTACTACCTGGACATGAGTTAAAACTTTCCAAAACTAAATTGTTTCGAATTCTGCATTATTATCTTAGAATGATTAAGGTGAGCACAAGATGGGTGCCAAAACCCTCGAGTTCTGTCTAAATGCAACAATGTGTTGAGTATTGCAATGAATTTTGATGGGAGAAAAAAAAGAAAAAATTTAGTCAATTTTCACATCACGGATAAAACCGTGATTTTATACCATAATTCTTAGTGTTGCACTGTCCAGAATCACAATCCAAAAAACCATGGTGATACAAGCAAAAAAAATTATGACAATATTTTAGGATTTTTAGGGAATTTTACTAATTGGCTAGAAAGAGAGAAACACTACAGTTACTGGCGAGTATTATGTCATTTATGTACAAGTTAAAGGATCTTATAAAAACAAAACACTGAGGAAAGCTGTCATGAGGCAACACAACAATGCGCCAGCACATACTTCTGTTACTGCACTGTGATTTCTAAGAATGAAATCACCTACCCTATAGTCTCGACTTTACAATGTGAAATATCTAAAGTTACGCATATAATAAAAAATATATTAGTAATAAATCAACAAATGTTAAATATTAAAACTATCTGAGCCGTGTATTGAGAGAAGATACCACGTTTTAAGCTAAAACTGATGAGCGAAATTAAAAGTCCTCAGGCACACATCTTGATTCCTTCTTTATTTAAGTCCCTCTCTTTAGAAGTTGGCAATCATCATGACTATTTGGTTCTTCGAAGCTACAACTCGAAACATATATATAAATGATCTACAATGAAACCACTCTCAACGGTTCCTTAAGCAAAAGATGCATCTTCTTTTCTGTCTTGCAATCATCTTAGTGTTAATGTATAACAAAAAATATTATTTCTGTTGAGCTCCAGGAAATTCAATAAATCCCTAGAGAGAATAATAGAATACAATCAAGTTTATTCAGAGTGTAGCTATGTCTTGATAGTATCATGAAACTGTCATTTTAAAGGAGGATCATGATTTATGAATTTTTAATTTTAACTGAAATTGGAATAGCAAAAAAAAAACATGTTCCCATAATTGGATCTTTTATTATGAAAAGTTTACATTAACATTTTAATTTGGCATCGCAATATTGGAATAACAGTAGAAAAACTGCATTAATTCACTACAAAACTTCTCACATACAACATTCAATAAGTTATTAAATAAATATTCAGAATGTTTAGAACCGTTTCTTTCAAAACTGTAATATTTTAAACCATAATGCATAAATGTATATTGATTATGGTCCCTCCTTTCAATTTAAAATAAATTTACACCAAAATCAAATTTGAAGTACATAGAATGTTGTAAAAATTTTGAATTTCAATTTAGGGTGATCCACCTTAAATTGAAATTCACGTTTTGCTTATCATATTTTTTTCCTTAAGTGTTTTTGTCTTATTCCGTTTGATTTATTGAGCTTATATTCCACATTTAGTGCATTAATAATTTAAAATAATACATTAAATTTGATTTCACATATTAAAAAGTTACAACTTACAACTAAACATCACTCACACTGACTATGAATATTTAAAACAAAGCTCATGTGATAATATTTAGATACCTTAATATATTTTCATTTCAATAGTAAACCTAGATTACACATACATATTTAATACAAAAATACTCAGCAATGTTTTAATTCCATGAAATTTTTTTGATTTTATGTCATACATACCATCATGTTGTTTCCCTGTCAGGGTGGGCAGAGGTCAGAGCATCAGACTTTCCTATTCCAACACATATTTTGCCTCTTCTACATCCATACACCTTCCCATACAACTCCTGCAATTTCTCTGACTACGTTTCGTTCTATCAAAATATCATTCACTTGATCCAATCATATTTTCCTCAACCTTTTCTCGATCACACCTTTCACTTACATTTGCAATATATATATATATTTTTTTGTTAATTTTTCTTTATTCATTCGTTGTACATGCCTAAACCATCGAGTGCTCTGTTTCATGTTACTTAATATATCAGCCTTAAGTTCACATTCATCCGTAATCGCTTTATTCCGTACTCTGTCATACATTTTCACCCCATATATTCTCAGTGCACACATTTCAACAAAATTTATTTGGCTCCTTTCAGTATTTTTTCCATGTCCACGTTTTACTATCATACATCAAAGTTTGTCATAATCTTCAACAAAAAGGTTAATATTACAAATGCGTGGATAGCCGTAAGTTGACACCTCATGTCATTTTTATATTTTTTTATATACTCCAAAATGTTAGCAATCCGAAACAACATTGAGATGCATTGTACTCGTTTTATGATAAAATGTCAGATACGAGGTATCAATTTATGGTCATTGAAATGATTTATTTTTAACTTTCGAAGAAAGAAGAACTACTGGAGGGAAGAATTAATTTCATTTGTTTGAATACATTGTTCAAATTGTGTTATTGATTTGCCAAATAAATATATATTCTAATTTAATATTTCTAGTTATCAAGGAAAATAATATTATGGTAACACTAAAGACATTCTCTTTGCTAAAGCTTAACCCTCTATGCACCACTATAAATTTGAGGCAACATAATGAGTACATATAATAAATTCATAGTTTTCTTTAATATCTTTGTCGTTGTGACTTACAAGGAACAGTATGGAATGTTGTTGATCCATGAGTAAACATAGCACACGGTTCGATTTCATTTGAACAGAGTTAGCGTATCATCAACATATCCCTGATATCCAAATAATTTTTTTTCATAAAAAAATGGGTTATAGAGGGTTAATTAAATTTATATAAAATCTTGAGTATTAGAATTGTTTATTTGACTTGAAACTTATTTCAATTGAACAATTCATCTCTTAAATTAACATAATTGAGTAGACAAAAATTCTTCAAAGTTAAATAAATTTACAAAATATGTTTTTGTTTTGCATCATACATTTCAGTTGACTCAAAATAATTTAATTCAACAAAGCATTATAGTATATATGGAAGTACAAAATAATCCATTTAATGAAAAAAATCCTATGAATTTATAAATGTTATACAGACTACGAATACAACACTACATACATGTATTACATTTCACTCATCAATAGGAATATTTTCTGTGTCTATTAGAATGAAAAATCTACATTTGAAGAAAAAAGTATTATTACTTTAAATTAAATTATCTTGTTATTTGAATTGGTATTCATTTTGATTTTCCATTTTTTACTGCATGATTTTCAACCAAAATGTGAAGAAATTCTACATAATAAATTTAGAATAAGTAACAGGCCTATCACTCTGAGATTTTCAAACTATCCTCAATACTTAGTTTTAAAGATTATTATTTAAACTATTTTACGGATTTATGGATTAAAACTAAATTACAACAAAGATATAAATTACTGTCTTTTTTAAATGGATTACAGAAAGTCCTGTATTTTACAAACTCAGAATAAAGTAAATATTATTTAATACTATTTTATTATTGAGGCAATATTTTTTTTAAATATCCTTGTAATCTTTTCAATAGATTGCTGTGGGTGTAATTTGTTTTTATTTTATTTTTTATTCTAAGTTTATCATATAGAATTTTTTCACAATTGGGTTTAAAATCATTGAGGTAAAAATTAGGAAATATAATTTAATCCTCTAGAAATATAACTACAAACTGACTTCTAAATTTATGATGTAAACAATTCGAGAATATTTAATAACATCCATTATTACACAACAATTACTGTTAAAAATTAAAATTCCTATCGGAACATGAAATACGAAATAATTTTACATCTATCTTCGCAGCACATGCACAAAAGAAATTATCACATTTTAGCAACATACATTTATATATAATCAATATTCAGCATGTCAGGTGAATTTTTTGGCTTAAGAATGATTGCGAGATATGTTAATCAGTTTTGTCATTAAAGGATTGACAATTTTCTATCTTTTCATCATTCTTTTTCAATTTGCATTCCGTAATGGATATTTGGTTTCTCATTTGCAACACAGATATTTCATGTTCCAATGCGGCTATTCGTTGAGAATCTTCGGCAAATCTAATATTTGCTAACATTTGTTCGTAATCATTTTTACTCGAGAGATCAATATACTTTTGCTCTTTTTCTTTTTGTTTCGTAAGCAATTCTCTTATTTTGCGTTGGGAAGCTTCCAACTCTTCTTTCAAAACCTTCTTTTCTTCATCTTGTCTTTTTAGCTGGTTAGTTGAAACTTGAACTTGAGATTCAAGTTCCATCACTTTCAATTGCAAATCTTTCAGTTCAGTTTGAGTTTCCGTTTCTCTTATGCGGGTTGTCATCAATTCTTCTTCCAAACGTTGTGTATCCACCGTTCTGTTTTCCCAAGCTCGCATAATCTTTTTTGGTGTACTTAAAACTCCCGAAGTAGAATGAGATCGATTCTCTTGCCTATGTTCTTGTAAATGCTTCATCCACATTTCTGATAATTCCGCTACTTTTTGCTTAAGTTCTTTCAGTGAGAGATTCGCCTCTGCTTCTCTCAACTTCACAGCAATCAATTCTTCTTGTAGGTGTGCAACTGAATTATCAACAGCAGACTCGTGAAGTGTTTTCTTTTCTTGTTCTAATTCACTGATGCGGTTTCTGAGCTCTCGTATTATAGCTTCATTTTCAGCTTCGCAAAGTCTTACCTTAACTAACTCTTGTTGTAAACATTCTATCATATCATCAGTGACTTTGGTTGGATCTAATTTACTGGTAGAAGGGTTGCTACTGGACTGTTGTGTATTATTTTCTATGTTATTTTGTTGTTCCCTAAGTGCCGTCAATCTCTTCTCGGCTTCGGCAAGTTGCCTTTGCAAATGGAGCTGGGCTTCCCTCCCCCTTGTCTGTGCCTCCTGGCCTGCTACTTCAGCGAGGCGCGCTGATAACTCCGCACCTTCCTTTTCCAACTTTTCTACTTGTGTCAATAATGTCATGTTCTCTTCACGTAATCTTACAAGTTCGTTATCCATGTTCAGCCACCTGTAAATTAAATATAATTTTGAAGTATCTTGGTATTAAACAGGCACACAAAATAAAAGATTTTGAACCAGCACTTACTTGTTTACTGATAAAAATATATTTTCTGAACAAAATATTGTGATTGAGTATTTTATGGGTTCAAACATAAAAAAAAAACTACTACAGCCATAGTAAATAAATTATGTTAACTTAACATGAAATAAAAAGAAATTCTGTCAAAAAATAAGTAAAGCTGCCTTAAATATAGTGAGTTATTAAAATAAATATAAATTGAACCTTAATTACAAAACTAATAAAACTTTTTTCCTTTAAAGGTTCCATTCGCTGATCTCTCACCGATGGAATGTGGCATGAAGATTGCGTTGGAAGGCCTCAGAATTAGTATTGGACCTGGCATTGCTCCCCATATTTCTAAATTAATCAAGATCTGCATGAATGAAGACCCAGGAAAGAGACCTACATTTGACATGATCATACCAATTTTAGAGAAGATGAAGCGCTAATGACTTGTTAAAATATTTTAACGGTGCTTTTATTGATGTTTCAAAATCTTTGAGTTTTTAAAACTTAACAAAATTCAAATAACAAAAGTGTTCAATGATATAGGTGCACAGTAGGTTGAGAAATGATCAAGCCAGTTTTTCATTATAGATTTAATAATTGATCATTTTCTCTAAAAATGTTTATACTGATTTTTCAATGACAGGGTTCAACTAAAAATCTGTTTTTGATCGTTTCTTTTTACTCTAGAAAAAATAAAAATGCTCGAAATATATTTTTTTTCTTAAATAATATAATAATATTTTTTAATGAAGTTTGTGTTAATTATGTATTTTAAAAATTATAGGCAACTTGCCATGATATTTCACACAGTGAAAATATCTATATTATTATTGGTAAGTTTCTCTAAAAATCTCAATACTGATTTTTCAGCGACCGGGTTTAGTTAAAAATCTCAGATTTTGATCCAATATTTTTACTCAAAAAAATAAAAAGGTTCGATTTTTTTCTTTTCTTAAATAAAATCTTTTTTAGTGTAAGTTTTTGTGTTAATTATGTATTTTAAAAGATATTGCAACTTGCCATTACATTTCACACAAAGAAAATATCTATATTATTATTATCCGTGTTCATGATATGAAACATATAGGATGATGACAATTTTATTTATAATACAATAGAAAATTGTTTTTTTGGTTAGAAATTGTTTTTCCGTGTCTTATAAAATAAAAAATGGCTGAAAATATGTCAAATGACAATTTAATTTAAAAAGTTATTTATCTTCAAATTATCTTTATATTACTTGTTTCTCCGATATTTTCAACACGTTTTATATGTTCTAATGAATATTTGTAAAAAAATTACTAATCCTTGTTTATGAGTGCCACAACCAACAATTGAGTGTTTTATTGAGTGACTGTTAAATTTATTTTTACTTACACTTCACTTAGTGAAGTATGTTTCAAAATGCAATTTTTAAACCATCTCTGGAGAGATGAAATGCAAGACTCATTCGATTTTTCTAATTGTAAAAATTACAATTTACACAATATGTAAAGATATAATAGTTTTTTACAATATGGGCCTAACTTAAATTATCCCAAAAATTGACTGATTCTATTATTATAAATGTCATTCATCAAGTCTTCACTGAGTGAAACATATTTATAAAGTAGTTAATTATTTTGAATACTAACTAAACAATAGGATTATTTTTATACAAATTATATCTAAGATTTTTATAATCATGTTTATGTTTTGACTTATTTTTTGTATTCCAAATACAAGCAAGAATAATGTTTTTTTATCGTGCGATTGCTATTTTTTTTTTACAGAAATTATAATTATACTTTTAAACTATTTTTTTTTTCACTGTTAACCAAAGTTACAGTTGAGATATTTTGTGTTTATGTTTAAAATAATCATATAAATATTATTATTAATCATAATTTATTACTCAATTATTTTTATCATTGATTTTCATTTAAGACACCTTGTGAATATTCAATTATTGAATTTGAAATATAATACAAAACTGTAAGTTTAATAAATGTTTAAATTGAATTATTTATTAAATAATTTTATTTAAAACATGAAAATTTTCCAGTTTTGTTTTTTACCTCTGATTTTAATCACCTATTGATTCTAATATAATTCTTTTTTTGCCAATATTTCAAGAATAATTTTATATTGATTAGCAATTTGAAAAAAAATCAATATATTTCATTATATGTTTTCGTTCTAGAAAGACGAAATTAAGTGTGCTATTCAAATTATTATAAAGATCTTATTTTACAAACTTCTGGAAATAAAATATTCGAAAGCAAGCTGGTAACTTAAAAACCTTGAACACAATCCTAAAATAGCAGACTATTGAAGAACTTAATTTGCTAAATTAGTTTCCCATTGTTATGGAAAGTCAAATAAAATTGATATCTTTATTAAATAATTGTGTTTCCTCTTCTATAAGTTAATTTGAATAAGTACTAAGAAAAATATAGAATAAAACTCATGTGTTTTGTGTTAAGAAGAGCTTTTATTAATTAAAATCATTGAATTTTTTAATTAAAAAAAATACTAAAATATATGGATTTTTATATATTAAACACGTTATTAAAAAAATCCTTTCAAAATTTATTGTTTTCAATTAAACTAACGCACAAAAAAATAGTTGCACTAATTGATCATTTGTATTTATTGTGCCTTAGGTGTGTTTGTGTTATGTAAAAATATATATTATGTACTGCATAAATAAGTGCCTTTGTGTTCTTTAAGAATGTTAAAATTATTTTATTTATAGATGTTCAGTATGTTTGGAATGATTATACTAATCTGCATTGTTTATAAATTTTATATTAAATGTATAATCTAATAAAAAAGTACTAAAAGAAAACCCTGATTTTTAATATCAACCATTACACATTTCATTCATATTTTCCGACTCTTCAATAAAAATCCAAATTTCGATATATTATAGTAAATAGAACCAATTTCCATGAAAATGGCAGAATTACCTGGTAGTTTGATAAAAATTTGCAGCAAAGAAGAGATTGGCTCTAGAAATGAGATATGGTGTTTTTCAAAGTAATATAATAATAATTCAGTGTTAAAAAGAATAGCATAAATACAAATTAACATACACCGTCTGTCCAATAGGAAAGGTGACTGATTCTATATTCGCTTAATCATCAGTGCCATCTGTGGATTAATAAATTAGTTAACTAGTGACACATTTCGACTATCTTCCATAAAAGTTATAAAGCGCTGGCATTGCTGGTTCATTCATAATGAAGTAACAATTGACAGTACCTTCGGAGTCTCGGTTGGAAAAGGAACAATCGAGCAACGTGCCAACATTAAATTTTGTTTTAAATTGGGTAAAAGTGCCACAGAAACTTTTGAAATGATCCAAACTGTTTATGGTAGTGAAGCAATGAGTCGTAAGTGGCCAGTAATTGTATTGACTCACAAGGATTGCATTTTGAATAAAAGGATTACCTAATGTAAACTTAAAATACACAATGTCTTGTATTTCATTTCCCGTCAGTCACATTTTGCATTGGACAAATAGTGTATTGTGCTAGTCATTTATGAAAGCCATTTTTAATCTATAATAATAGCAAATGACATATCTTCGAACCCGAGAGTCATACTGGTTCTGGGACAATATTTTCATAAAACTTGGTTCAATGAGATAAGAATCAGTAGAATGAAAAAAACAGAGTAAAATAATTTTATGGATTAAATCAAATTGTTAATTTTTAGGGTCAAAACTACCTAGTCCTTCAGTCATGAGGATTTTTTAAACAATATTTAATAACATTTACATAAGTGTTATTTCTATTATTTCAAACCATAAAATATTTCTACACACTATTGACATGAACAAAAAATATTAACCATATTTCATGAGTTAAAAAAAAACATAAAATTAAAATCACATAAAAAAAACATTGTGTTTCATATATTTTGCCAGTGTAATGAAATGTTTAAAAGCATAAAAAAAATACAAGTGTACCATTCTGGTTTTATCACATTTTGACTTTTTAAAATTTTTAGTTAGAAAACCAAATTGCCGCAGTTGTACTTATAATTTTTTTTTTAACATTTGAGAGATAAAACTATCCGAGATATATAATGGATATACTCGTACATTCTAACTTATGGAACAATTCTACTTGTGTAAAGAGATTTACTAAATATTGTATTAACTGGTAAGTTATTACTCTAGTGACAAACCTGCAAGCTTCATTTTAATTAAATTTTGTGTAACTATAAATGACAGTTGAATGATAGTAAAAATGTAATTTTGTTAGAATGTGAAAGTTGTAGAAAAATATTAAATAGTGATGGTTGAAAGAATATATACACTGTTTAGAAAAGATTTAACACTAAAAGTAAATAAGTCAGAAGGTGATTAAAGTGATTCCCTGAGTATTTTTAATGTGCGAGTGAACAATCAAAGATAGAAGTTGAGGAATTTTGTTATTTGGTAAGCACACTTTCAAGAGATCGTAAGATAAACAAAGATATTGAAAGGTGTTTGGCAGCAGGAAACAATGTTAATGGCGCACTAAGGACTGTTTTTGCCAATATTTGTATACCAACCGGTCTTCAAAAATGATTGTCTACAGTGGTATTCCAGTGCCTGCCTTGATGTATTGTAGTGCCATAACATCAAAGGCCTTAACATTAAAAAGGAGTGATAAGAGCAGACTAAATGTGTGCTTTATGAAGAATATTTGGTGTTACAGTGTATGACAGAATAAGAAATGGTCAGATGGTAAAATAAAACTGTTCGAGATTGATGTTATAAGTAGAATTAATAAGGGACTCTCGAGATGGTTTGGCTGCATTGAGAAAATGAGTTGTGAAAGACTTACCCAAAAATATATATGTTTGAAATTAATCGAGAGCTAGAGACGCTGACTGAAGAAAGAATGGTAGAAGATAGTTTGAAGAATTTACACTAAGGGGATGAAACAAAAGAGTATTTATGACATGTTATAATATATTATTTAGTATGAACGAGGCGAGAATTATATGTGTAGTGATATGTTCTCAGAAGGGATATGGCATTGTAGCGTATATGTAATTCCACCTATCCCAGAAGGGACATGGCATTGTAGCGTATATGCAATCCAAAATTAAATTCCAGATGCTAAAATCAGTAACTGATAAATATGCTATCCATTAAATATAAGCCACAATAGTCAAATTTGTTTTTTGTTTTATATATCACTTTAAATGGAAAGTTTACATTCTTCAAATGTAATTTTAAATTTAAAATAAAAATACATTAATTTGATCTGAGAAAGTACGACCATGTCACTTCATATCGGAGGGATCTGAACTGGTTGAATTTGAAAAATAGACACAATTGTCACTTTTCTATAATATCCTTAACTATTCCGCTGCCCCCTCTTATCTCACCGAGAATATTCAGCATCTTTCCAATCATGGACTTGCGCTACACTCAAGCTAATAGTGTTTATTGACTTTCCCAGTTCATCACTTTTATTTTTTTTATGCCGTTCATTACTGTCCATGCTGTGAGACTCTGGAACCAGTTACTAACTAATGTTAGACTCCATCCGTCTTTGTCATGTTTTAAAAAACTCTTTATTTCAAGTCAGTAATATGTTTCATTCCTTATTTTCCTTTCCTCCTCCACCATCTCTCCCTTTTTATTTTGATTGATATCTCACTTTTATTTTAATACAATTTGTAAAACTGAATGATTTGAATAATTTTTGTGACCATGTAACTTTATTTACTTTGTCTAGTTGGTTGGAAGAGATTGTCGACTATCAGATTGTTTAACAATGAAATGTTAAATAAATAAATAAATATATAGTTACCTGAAATATACCCAGAATATCTAAGAGTTTGCTACGGCTTTGCAATGCAGAAAAATTTCTTGAAATTTAAGAAGCAAGTCTTCAAGTTGTGATTGATTGCAGACATATATAATATCATCTTGACCGCATTCTGTTTTGAATTTAATAGTGTATTGCACAACGTCCTGGCTCTCTAGTATTGTAGAACAAACCAAATAATCTATTTTCCACTCCACATCTTTAATGTGTGGTATATGAGTCCCAATATTACCAAGACACCTTTGCAACGACCCCATATCGAATTTGTCGTCCTGAGACATGATGCACTAACATGGACTCGGCAGTTATCACCTTTAAACCACAACAATTACTTTTATTTTATAAAAAAACCTTTATTCTATTTTAACAACTTTTCTTAATATTTCATAACTCCACCTCACGTGAATAAAATAAACTTTTCTAAAAAATCTGCAAATGACTGAATTAGCAAATTCTCAAATAATGGCTACCTCTGTAATGGCCGTGAGCATGAAGTCACACATGAAGGAGTATACACAAATGGCACAAATTATCGAATAATTGTTATCTGTCAAAATGTGGACGCTCTCTCTCTCTCTCTCTCTCTCTTTGAATAATGGCCGTGAACTCCATATTTTTTTTATGGCAATTTCGATTTTCATAGTACAGGCAGAAATAATGCATATCGATGGGATAGGATGACGTTTTCATTGGAGCTTAAACATCCTTTTTTTTAATTGGGTTGTTAACTTTTGTTTTTATAGAGGCATCGTCTGTGTCTACTGGATGGGGTTATTGTTAAAGTAGGAAGAAGTGATCTGATGCGATGTGTAAAGATTTTTAAAGTTGTCATCGATGTGTTGTTTTTCGCCGCCATTCGACAGAAAGAAATAAACTCTCCGTAATATGAGAAACTTATGGACCTGGCAATAAAGATTATATTTCCATAAAATAAATTATTAGTAATAGTATTTGTCACAGTATAGAGATGTCAAGGTGTTTATCATTGGGACAGAGTAATGTTTTCATTGGAGCTTTGAAGATCCTTTTTTTCATATTGAGTAGTTGATTTTGTTTGAAAAAGATACAGTCAATGCCTTCTCATTGAATAATTTTATTATTAAAATAGAAAGAAGTTATCTAGTACAATACAATGTGCAAATTTTTTTAAGATGTAGAAAGTGTAGGTGAAAAGTTCGAACATGACAATAAAGATTATATTTTTGTGCCATAAATGATTTAAACACATGTAATATTTTCTATCTCAGATATTACTCCAAAGATAATACTTCTTGAATAATAGGGAGTATACGGCAGTGTCAAGTAATGAAGATAATACTTGACACTAGTTAACTAGCAATACGCTCTGGCGTACACTCCTCCATATATAGTTCATTGCCATTATTGTATTGTGAAAAAGAAAAAGTAGTGTATACCCGTTTATGTGTCAGTCATCTGTGGTATGTATTGTCTCTGATCAGTGGTGTCAGTTAATGTCTGGTTAATGATACGCGTGGTGTTTTAACCTATATTTTACTGTGACAGTTTTCCTTAAATCTTAAAAGGTATTTTTCCCTATAAATTATATCATTATTATTTCTCGTTCTATAGCGTTACTGGTTGGTTTATGCTTTTGTTTTAACAGGTCGTATACACAGTCATCGCCATGGCGGAATTTGTAAATCGGCGAATTGAGGATATGCTAACGGAGTTGGAGCAGATGAAAAGGATTGAGTTATATTCCAAAGATGAAATTAAGTAAGTTCATGTTTTTAATACATTCTCGTTTAAAAACGTGTTTTTTATACATAATGGAATGGCTTATTTTTATTACTAGAAGATTTACATCACGAATCTATGAAATCATAAACTCTTAAAATTCACATCAGGTGGTACGCTGTTTTCGATTTCACAGTTGGCTGCATTATATTTGCATCAGTAAAAAAACCTTTGCATTTCGCCTTGACAGTTTACTGCATTTTCTGCATAAGTTTTAAATATATACATTTTGCATCTTATCGGTCAGGTTACAGGATATTTTTACAGTTCTAGAACGAAATAAATTGTTTGTACATTTTTTGGATAATTTAATCTGGTAAAAACTTTACATGATGATAGTTATAAGAGGATTTTTGGAACTGAGTTTGTTGGGTATCAAGAACTAATGAAAAAGGTCATCAAATAGAACTCTGAACAGAGGCGCAACTTGCATGCTTTGGGATAGGAGACCCTTGGTGAATGATTATCCTTGGTGTATTTTGTCTGCCAGAACCTTTATATTGGAGAGTGATCCTTTTTTACTAACACCCTAACTATTTTACTTAAATGCATATTAGTATACCTTGCCAGATTCAAGCAATCCAGTAAGATGGAACCTTACCAACAATAAGTAGTGTTTGGAGTGTGTAATAGGTTGGCCATTGTCATTGCTACATTCTGAGGGGTGCTGAAGCGGAAAAGGCCAAACTTGGCGCATAGGATTAAATTTTTACTGGAGAGTGAGACTCAGTCAAAACTGTTTTCAATTGCGAAGGTTTCCGACTGGATTCTGACACTCTTAAAGAGTATTATAAAATCCCATCATTGCTTTGTAACTCAAACCCGTGACCATATAGTTTATTGTATTCAATACCACTCAAAAGAAATATGGTTCAGTTGAATATCTCATAGAAACCTTAAGTTCCGATGGAGCACGCCAGAAAGCTTTAAAAATATAACAACCTAATCAGTGAGATAATGAGGGTGAACTTGATTGTAAGATTTTATGCAGTGAAGGTGGGTGCAAGATGTCTACCAGTTCAGTTCAGCTCGATTCCACAACTACCCACACTGTTATGGGGTACTAAATAAGTCCCCTTTCAGCATTATCTACACTAGAAGATCCAAATTTTATTTATTTATAATGAGCGCCATGTCATAGTGATAAAGAAAGAACTGATCAAATATGCTCCTCCGGCGACAACACACCAGAGAATGAAAAGGACAGTAGTAACGACTGCCTTAAGGTCTGACATCACAGGATAAGGATAATGTATTTCAGTGCAGATTATTTACTAATCGGTTAAAAAGCTATTTAATTTCTGAAGTTCAAGCAACTCAGCAAGTAACCATTACTTGCCCAAAAGTGGAGTAGCCAATCGGTATGAAGATGTATTTATGTAAAACTGAATGGAGATCCCTTTGGAAATTATTAACTCAAATTTCATCACAGTACCAAATATGTGATATTGATCCAGATGGCCGCAAGAATTACAACTGGGTGAAGGGATAAGATTGAAGCAAAAAAGTTTGTTATTAAAGCATCCATAGGCAGAGAGAAATTGCTTTATATTTTAGATTTTATTGACATTGTTGTTGCCAGGTATTAATTTACAATTAAAATTATTCTTATCAATATTACTAGTAAATTTGTTTAATAGGACATTTTTTCATAAAATATTTTCAGTTTGAAATGTTTAACACTGAATTTTTATTTTTTACAGGGAAATTTCAAAAAAGAGGACAGATTTTGAATACAAGATACATAGACAGACAAAATGCAAAGAAGATTATTTGAGTTACATTGCGTATGAGTGCATACTTTTGAAAGATATAAAACTTAGAAGAAGAGCAACTTCTATGAATGAAAAAAAAAATGATATTGAGTATGCATTAGTGAATAGAGTCATAAAATTATATATTGAATTTGTTCATAGGTTTCCCAATGATTTGGAACTGTGGCTAAATTACGTTTTGTTTTGCAAAACTGTTAACATTACTCGAAATGTAACAAATATTTTTGGAGAAATGTTACAGGTATGATATTTTTTTACTCTATTAATTGTTTGACCAAAAATTATATCCTTTAGTCGTCTAGGGTTTTTTTGTGTCGTACAGAAATATCTTGTAGATACACAATAATATTGTTCATTTACAATATCCTCACCTGATTTCACATTAAAACTTATTGTTTGAATAGTTATTCTCTAGTTCATTAGTTGGTTTGTATAAATTCGAGATGTAATGTAATGACAAAATAACAGGAGTGTTTATTTCAAGAAATGTTACAGCAAATTGAGCCAAATTAATTATTTTGAAGATTTACTAACTACAAGTTACAATGACAAGGCTCTTCAACAGACACTAGCACACAATAAACCAATATATGTGAAGACTATCTATCCACAGGATGAACTGACAAATCTTCGTACATGACAACTGATGATCATGGAAAATGCTTGATTGTATATAAAAAAAGAATACTTACATGGGTGTAAGGCTTCAAAAAGTCGCTGAATTTTATTTTTTCAGTATTTTGATTATGACATTTGGCTTATAAATTGATTAGAAAATACTAAATGATTGGTTTGAAATTCCTTTGAAAATTTAATGTAATTTGACACATCGATCAATAAGTCTCGGGACTAACTACTAAAACAACATTTGTTTGCCAAAATTCTTCTTTATTCATCAACATAGTCTCCTTCAAGAGCGATACATTCATTCCAACGCTTTCCTAACTTTTCTATGCCAGCCGTGTAGAACAATTTATCTTTGGTTTCAAAATAGGCGTTTTGGCAATCACTTCTTCATTGGAGCCAAATCTCTTTCCCTGGAGCATTTTTTTGAGGTCTGCGAACAGCCAATAGTCGCTGGGGGCCAAATCTGGAGAATACGGTGTATGTGGAAGCAATTCGAAGTTCAACTCATGCAATTTGGCCATCGTTACCATCGACTTGTGACACGGTGCATTGTCCTAATGAAAGAGAACTTTTTTCTTCTTCATATGGGGCCGTTTTTTTTGCAATTTCTGCCTTCAAACGCTCGAATAACACTATGTAATATTCGCTATTGATGGTTTTTCTCTTTTCAAGGTGACTGATGAATATTATACCATGCGCATCCCAAAATACGGAGGCCATAACCTTCCCGGCCGACTGTTGAGTTTTTGGTCGCTTTGGACGACTTTCACTGGCTGCTCTCCACTCAGCTGACTACTGATTTGATTCCGGAGTATAGTGGTGGATCCAAGTTTCATCCATTGTCACATACTGATGCAAAAACTCCTATTTATTTCGCGTAAACAGTGCCAAACAGCGCTCTGAATCATCGATGCGTTCTTGTTTCTGTTCCATTGTGAGCAAACGCGGCACCCATTTCGAAAAAAGCTTTTTGTACCAGACAGGTACAAAGACTGTAGATAGGTTGGATGGTTGCTGCAGCGCGCGAAGAATCCAATTCGCGAAGTCAAGCGTAAATCACCAAAAATTAATTAATTAATCTTCGGCGAAATATTCTTGCGTCGAATGCGCCTCTGAACTGGTGAGCGGAGCTTGTTTCCGGCGTATTCAGAGCGATGCCAGGGACGGACTCGGGGCGATAACTCCGGCGAAATGAAGAAATACAGCGAAGTCAATTTGTAGAGTAGAGATTCCTCTGTAGATCTTGGAGAAGGGTGAAGAAATGAAAACGAAGTCAGACGATTGAAGAGAAGTATATTTTGGTACCGTTTGGTGCCCTATATGACCGGTTTACCCGTCACAGTAAGCCCTCGCGTCCCGCACTTTGCGGGTTTTTCGGCCCGCTTAGGACGTCTGGTCAGGGAGTTACTGTGGCGGTCACCGTTCATATCAGGCAGTACACGGATGGTTACATTACGGTCGCGAACGCAACCGGATCCAAACAGATAGAAAATATTCCTTCCTTTTCTGAAGGAATATTTGCGATCTTTACATATTACATACAGAACAAATATAAGTTTTAATAATACGGATATTATTACATCCAATATCATATAATCTTTAGTAATACAGATTATAGCATAGGCACATATGATTATACAAGAAAATACAGGAACATAACGGATATCAAATACGTGACGGTAAACAAGACAAGCATCGTGAAGACAAGCTCACATCACTTTTATATATAACATAATTCATAAGTTTTAACATATTAGCATTTACATGTTACCGAATCGAGTCTATAAGGGCAAGGATTTCAGTTTATGTACCCCTATAGCTCTACACATATTTCATTATACCAAAATGTCATTTTTCTCCTATTATACACAGCTCATAAGTGTCTATCTCACATACAGAGGTGTTTATTCATACACCGCGTTTACCATTTCCCTTGTACCACATTCATACGTACAAGGGAGATCGCACACATCCGATACACTTTTTATGACCAAATTTTCACGCAAAATAGTGTAAACACTACCAAATGATATCTTCAGGATGTCTGCTATCTCACGCAACTTTACTTTGCGGTTTTCCATCACGATTTTGAGGGTTTTTTTTACGTTTTCTGGTGTAACAGCCTCATTTGGACGACCAGAGAGTTCAGCATCATTTGTGTCTGTACGACCGCGTTTGCCCCCGAATCAGCATACCCCCGACAAATTGTTGTTTTCGACAGAACAGAGCCCGGATAACACTTTTCAAGCCATCGCTGAGTTTGAACGGTATTTTTTCCCATTATAAAGTAATGTTTTATCAATACACGAAATTCGGTTTTTTCCATTGTTTTGAAAATAGCAAAAGTAGCGTCACTAAAACCACTGTAACTCAATGACACAATGTTGTAATGTCATGAAAGTTTGACACAAAACTTCTAAAGGTTGGTACTAACTGAGAATGGTATGGATTTGTTATTAGAGGCGCCATCTGTTGGTTAGTCCCGGGACTTATTGATCGATGTATTATAGTGAATACTCATTATTTTCTTATAATATTTTTACATTACAGATTCATGGTGACAAACCTCGGGTTTGGCAGTTGGCTTGTCGCTGGGAGATCGAAGAATTGAACAGCTTGAATACAGCCAAAAAATTAATTTTAAAAGGTCTTCAAAGACATCCAACATGCTGGGAATTGTACATTGATGCTTTGAGAATAGAGTTGAAAATTGCATCATCTATTACAAATAAAGAGAAAATGGTAAGTAAAAATTTAATTTTCTTTTTCAACCCATTGCCAAGAAATAAGAATCCTAATATTTAGAATTTTGGAGCCATGAAAGGATAAAAATTGTAATTTAGAATAATTCTCAATTAAAAGTATACTTGTTAGGTTAAGATCGCAAATAAAAACGATAATTAGTCTGATTCTCACTTTCTCGATTCAATTTTATCTTTTTACTTTCCTACAAGGGCCCTTCACCTAGATGAAGGGATCACCACACATTCCTCTCCTGCACCTTCTCAGACTTTTACCTACATTCTTTTTTACAGATCTCGAATTTAATGTTATATTTATCTTTTGGTTTTTTTTTAGGACATTCAATTGAAAAGAATCAAGATAATTTTGAAAAGTGGATTGAAGCACATTAGTGATACAAAGTTTCTTATTGAACTATGTGCAATTTTCAATGATTTTGATTGTGCTCAGTCTATACGTTCAGACCTGTTATTGAACTTATGGGAAAATCATAGTGCTAACAAAGAAACTTGGGATTTCATCGCTCAATGTGAAAGAGAGGTAAAATTAAGTTTATTTTTATCGAATTCCACATTAATTTTAATTTCCAATTTAACAAAATAGCCAATTCTATTCCCCTGAATTTTCACACAAATTAATTAAAAAAACACTCAAAAATGCATCATTTTCATTTAAAGATCATAAAATGCGTACATCATAGATATATACCAAAATTTAATTGTAATTACACCTCACAATTGATATATGTAGTATCTTGAAATTTGTATTGAAGCATTAAGCAATTACATAAAACATTGAACACAATAAATATAATACATTTAAAACTTATATCATATAATATGTCTCGGAACACTTTTAATTATAATAATGAATGCCCATAACCCGTGATGAGTATAATATAAGTCACAATACAAAGTGGGTGATCAGGGTACCTGACACTCTGAACTGCAACAGTGTACGCCATTTGGCTCTATCTGTTGCTGTTTGCTTCCAGTTGTGCTGAGTATTAATGTTGATGTACTGAGCATATTCATGAATATCAAATGATGAAGTTTTGAGAAGAGTAAACTGCTGTAATATTGAAATTCTGGTGTCGCGGGCACGCTTGCATTGGTATGGACATGTGGATTGCATGCCTGAGTATAGACTCCCAAGAACTGTCCTCTTTAGCGAGTTGACGGACGACAGAAGGAAACACGGTGGTCAGCATAAGAAATATAAGGATGTACTGCATGAGACACTTAAAACCAAGTATAATAATATAGGTATATCAGAGTTAAAAAAGTACTAAAATAATCAATAAATCCTTTTGAAAAACAAAGATTAATTTTCTATTAACTTGATTCTGTTAAAATATTTTTTTTTCAGTTAAATTCTCAATTTATTTTCATTCAGTTTAAACGTTGTCGTAATGCATCAACGATGAATCATGCTCTGGAAGGCCAATTGCATCCACCACAATAAATCTTGGAATAAATCCATGGTATATTGCTCTTTTCCATCAGGACAACATGCTGTTCAGCAAATCGACTGTCACAATGGCAAAATTGCAAGAATTGGGCTTCGAATTGGTACTTCATCCATTATTTTCCCCGGGATTTCATTGTGATTATTTTTTAATAACAATTTATGGCATGGAAATATCTTAATTGCTAGGTTCATACTTTATGGAAAAATAACCTCTCCACCACAAATTCAAAAATACTTGCCTATCACACCAGATAACTTCTTCCTGTTTCTATGATAACACCATCCTGTGAAGAGACACAGACGACGCTTCTATAAAAACAAAAATCACCCAATACGAAAAAACAATGTTCAAAGTGCATGGCCGTACGGTAACGCGCTGGACTTCCGTGCGGAAGGTCATCAGTTTAAACCCTGCGCTGTGCTACTCCAAAAAAAAAAAAAAAAGTTCCAATGAAAACATTAACCGGTCTCGCTGATAGGCACTCCGCCACTCCAATTATTTTTTGTTTTCTTATAATCATATCAAGAAGTGACAGGTGTCAAATATATTGGAAAAATAAAGATGGTCTTAAACATGTTTCGAACATAGGATTGCGTGTTTTTAATTTTTAATACAATCATTTACTATAACAATAATGATATTCAGAAATTTAAAAATTCTATGTTAAAAAAATATTTCATAACATCACTTGACACTGGCGTATACTCTTCCATATATTCAAGAAGAATGTATATAACCAAGAATTGACAGTAGCATATACTCCTTCATATATAGAAGTTCACTGCCATTATTGAAGAAGATAAATTAGAATTATTTATTTTGATAAGAGATTTTTTATTTCAGGGTAAAAATGTGGAAGAATTTGATTGGGTATCACTAAAAGAAAAGTTTTTCTTGAGGAACTGTCCAAAAAAATTAGAAAATTTCTTCAATGTTTATGAAACTGCTGTGAATAAAGTAAGAATTTGTGTTAATATTGTAAGATTCCAATTATAGACACCAAAAGAATAGAATTTTTCACGTATTTTTTTTGTACATATAATTAAAATTATTTTATGAAATTTGTTAAGAAAATGAATTTGGAAATATGTATATAATAGCAAATAGAAACAAATATGTGAAAAAATATTTTTAGATCTCTCCAGCTGATGCCTGTAACAGCTACATAAAACATGCTGTAAAATTAGCTGCCGGTACGGAATATGACCCCAGTATCACATTACAAATTTTAAAGAGAGCTCTCACTAAAGGCCATATGTTGACACAACTGACTGAACAACAATACAAAATTTGGCTAGAATTATTGTCTTGTGATACTGAGAATACTAATGAAGATGAAATTTTAAAGGTAAGTTTTTATTCTGATTGTCCATCAACAGTGGTTGATTTAAAGACAAGTAAACCCATAGAAAAAATAATTGACAATTTTTTTAAGCTTTTATCTGTTTTAAAGTTTTGAATGACGATCTCTGTAGCCTAGTTGGTAAGACGCCTGGTTTCCAATCCGAGAGTAACTGGTTCGATTCCTGTCGAAACCCAAATTATTTTACAAAAGGTTTCCAATCTGGTTTTTACTTCGGACCTTAACATCTTTCTGATTAGTTGGAAAAGATGCCAAATGGCATTAAAGCCGCCCGATTATAATGTATACAGCAAAAGTTTAATATGATGAGTTTGTCATGAGTTTTTTTAACTCTAAACTAATTGTTTCAACTGCTTATTATGTGTATCAGAGGGTGGATATCTCGATAACAGAATTTAAACTAACAATAACTTGTTTAAAAATAATTAAAAAATATCTTTATAAATATTATATGATAGTCTATCCTTCCTGATCCAGTATGATTGTCATCAGCCATCCTGTGGAAGAAAGACGCATATGCATGTATTTGTTTATTACGGGTGCACTTTAGCAAGCATACAGTCTTGATAGATTAAAACCAAAGTGGCAAGATTAAACTTCCGAGACAACAGGTTTGATATGCTGCAGCCTTTGTTAGGCAGGGTTTTATATACTGCTATTTTGTGTTGGTCAATAATGCTTTAAGAATTTATGATAAGCCTCATAAGCTACAGAAAAACATAAATTTAGATATTAAATGGTCTAAGAGTAAAACCAGTCCAGATGTGAATCCACCAGGAATCGAATCAGTGGTACCTGTTTGCTTAGTGTGAATGCTTACTGTTAGACCATGACTGCCGATGATTATTTTTTCAGTACAATGTAAAATTTCGCCAAGAACGTGTAGCTGTGAAGAACTATATGTACTCATATAATAATAAGGTTTTCAATATTGTGTAAAATAATATCAGTATTATAAGATAAAAAAGTCAGATACATCATCTATTGTAAATTTAATATTAATGGAATTATGACCTCAAAATCCAAATTGTAAGTGTCAAGTATTTTATAGTTAATTTAATAATTTTGAAAGAATAGATTCTATGGTAATAATACAATGGATATTTTTTTCTCAGATTTTGGAAGAAGCGTGCAATAATTTACCAACCTCTGAATTTTTATGGGGAGAAAGGTTAAAGAGATGCAAAAGCAATCCCATGCAATTAGTCAATATTTTCAAACAAGCTGAGATAGCCCTGCCTCCAGAAAAGGGGACTTTATTATGGATTATTCTATTAGAAAATATCAAGGATTTGAACCAGGTAATTATTTTTATTGTGATTTTAACGTGACATAAAACGTTCCATTAGTTTATTTCTTATTTAAATATATTATTTTTATTCAAGTGTTTTGCATGTATTATTTTGTTTTTAATTTATATTTTTACATTTTCAAATTAATATCTCAAACTTCAATCAGAAAAAATAACTAATTATACTTTTAGGTCAAAAGGTTGCATGAAGATAGCCTACGACTTTCAGCTTGTGTATCTAAAAAGTTGAAACCCGTATTCTTAAAATCGTTCTTCAACATTGGGGGTATTAAAATAGCTAGAGAAATGTATAATTCTATGATAAAAATACCTCCTTTTGAAATGGATCTTCACAAAACAATGATGGATCTGGAGAGAAAACAGGTAGTTCCAGATTACAAGCAATGGAAGAATTGTCATGAAATTGCAACTCGCCAATTTGGAAAGACAGATCCTCAAGTATGGTTGGATTTCATTGAATTCGAGAAGGAGCTAAAACATCCTCAAAATTGTGGTCCATTGTACAGCAGAGCTATGGCTGTACTTGATGGTGGTTGCATTGATCAATTCATTACCACATACAGTTTAAATAAAATTAAATATGCTAAATAAAACATAAACAAACTTGTTTAATTCATCTTCCCCAAATATATTTTTTTTATTTGTATAGTCGATGATTACACAGTGTTTTGAACATCTAGTTAAGAAAACCAAAACTTGCTGTATATTTAATTTACATCTGCTAGAGCTATCCAACTTTGACTAACTCAAGTTTTACTTAATTAACGTTTTAGAAAAAGAAAATAATATTTGATTGTGGAATATTTATTCTCAGTGTAATAGAAATAAAAAATAACTTTTCGATATGGTCATTATTGAAAATTTTATTAACTTGAACCGAATTAGTGAGAGTTAACTGTAGATTTTATCTATGCGATTTGTTTTAATTTTATTTTTAAATAATTTGACGAAGTTTCATTGTCTATGCAAAATAATGAAATTTTATGAAGGTTTTCTGGTTTCCCAAAACTTATTTGTTTAATTTGCATCTACCAAACTTAGATTTAATCAAGTTTTTAGAAAAAACTATAACATTTCATTGTGGGATTTTTATTCTCAATATAATGAAAATAAAACATTTTTCAATATGGCGATTTTCGTAAATTTGTATTAACTTGAAGCAGATTAATTAGAGTTAACTAGAATTTTTTGGATGTGATTGTTTTAATTTAAATTGCAAATATTTGGAGAACAAATTATATCTTTCATTGTCTATGCAAAACAACAATTTATGTTTCCGGAAGCAATTTCCTTCGCCTAATTACAAAAGGATTTAAAGGTTATATTTTGCAAAAAAACATATTTGTATCAGTGTATCAGTTAGTATGCTTTCTAAGAATCCTGGGTTCGGTTTTCAGTAGTTTCTAGATTAGTTTCACTAACGATTTTTTCAGTGTGAATGTTATTTAGTGATTAATTCTTATCAAACTTAGGAATTATATAGCACTATTTCGAAACCAAAGCTTTATTTTAGACAGCTACTAAGCACCAGGATAACAATAAATCCAGATGAAAAAAATACCACTCCAGAAATCAAACTTAGGCGCTAAATAAACGAGAATTACTAGGTTACGGGCTCCAAATTGGTGGGTGATTTTTTACTAGTGTTTAAAAAAAGGTGATTTTTTACTAGTGTTTAAAAAAATCTTATGTAAATATGCTCAGCCCCATAGTGAAATTTATTCATGAAGCAGCATTAAAAAAAAAATATATATATATTAGGTGTTAACATAAGTTGTGTCCGTTTTTTTCCAAATTTAAAAATGAGCACCAATAGTAAAACAAAATGGTAAAGGTTATACGAGGGTGGTCCGATAAGTACTTAGCCAACAAAAGAATAACAAAAATTTTGGAAAAGTGGCGATTTATTTCTCAAAATAATCTCCTTTGAGTTCGATACACTTGACCCAGCGATGCTCCAACTTCTTTAACCCGTCTGAAAAATACGTTTTCTGGAGGTCTGCAAAGTAGGCCTCCGTGGCGGCAATAACCTCCTCATTCGACTCAAATTTCTGCCCGGCGAGTGACTTTTTCAAATTTGGAAACAAAAAGAAGTCGCACGGGGCCAAGTCCGGAGAATACGGTGGATGGGGCAGCAGTTCGTAGCCTAATTCTACCAATATGGCCGTGGCGACGATGGAGGTGTGAGCCGGTGCGTTGTCATGATGGAAGAGCACTTTTTTCATCACCAAATGGGTCCGTTTTTTCTGCGATTCGGCGTCGAATCGGCCCAATAATTCGGCATAGTAGAGCCGTGTGACCGTTTTGCTCTTCTCCAGGAAGTCGATGTAGATCACACCTTTTGAATCCCAGAAAACGGTGGCCATCACCTTTCCGGCCGATAGGACAGTCTTCGCCTTCTTCGGACCACGTTCGCCGGCTGAAGTCCACTGTTTCGACTGTTCCTTGGTCTCGGGTGTGTACCAGTGTATCCATGTTTGGTCGACGGTCACGAAACGACGCAGAAACTCCTTCGGATTGCGCTTAAACATCGTCAAACACTGCTCTGAAGAGTCTCATGGCTTGTTGTCCGGAGTGCGCAAACGCGGCATCCATCGCGCTGACAGCTTTCTCATGCCCAATACTTCATGCAGGATATGACTCACGCGGTCTTTTGAGATGCCTACTGTCTCAGCTATCTCGCGCACCTTCAATCGGCGGTCTGTCAATACGAGATCATGGATTTTTGTCACGTTATCCTCCGTGGTAGCCGTTTTCGGGGCACCTGGGCGTGGCTCATCAAAAACCGACGTGCGACCACGTTGAAACTCGTTAAACCAATTTTTGACGGTCGCCATCGAAGGAGAAGAGTCACCGTACACAGCATCCAAGCGCTCTTTGATTTCGCTGTGCGAATTCCCTTTCAAAAACAAGAATCGAATCACCGACCGATATTGCTCTTTTTCCATTTTTCTCAAATCCACGGACACGCTCGCTTCCACACGCGGTCAAAACAAAACTACGCATCCGATTCGGCTGAAATTTTGACAGTAGCTGTCAACGAGAATGTACTACGCGATAAAAAATTGCTCTTGCGATAGTGGTGCCATCGGGCGGTGAGGCTAAGTACTTATCGGACCGCCCTCGTACATCATTGGAAAGAAATTGTAATTTATTTTTATCAAACACTATTCCACTTTTTTGTGACGGTATAACCCTACCGGTTTCAAAGCTTTCACCTCATTTTCAGGGGAGCGCAAACAAGTCTTGTTTGCGCTCCCCTGAAGATGAGGTGAAAGCCTTGAAACCGGTAGGGTTATACCGCCACAAAAAAGTGGAATAAACAGTGTTTGATAAAAATAAATTACAATGTCTTTAAACCTCCACAACGTTAATGCCTTAACTATAAACAACATTGGAAAGAAAATTTTCCGCTCTACAAGATATTGTGTTTGCTTTTACGTTACATGTATTATTTTATTTGATTACAAGCCTTCAAAATGGAATGTGAGCATTTTCGACACCTGTTCGCGTTCAATCGAGGGAATAAAGCTGTTCGCGATATTTGCGAAGTGTACAATGAAAATGCTATGAATAAGTGTACGGTGAAGGACAGCTCGTCGATGGTTTTTGCGTTTCAAAGACGGTAATTTCGACCTGAAAGGCATGGAGCGTTCCGGACGACCAGTGGACTTCGATGAGGTCCCCTTCAAACCACCGTAGGATTCCTTTACCGCATCATTACTGGTGATGAAAAATGGTGCCTTTATGTGAATATGAAGAAACGGAAAGAATGGGTGAGTTATGGTCAACAAGCAACGCCTAGACTGAAACAAGGTTTGCATCTGGTGGGATTGGCAAGGCGTCATCCACTACGAGATACTTGAACGCAATCAGACAGTCAACACGGAGCTATACATTCTGCAAATGCAGCGGCTCAACACTGCAATTCGACAAAAAAAACCGGATTGGCAATATGGCGTTATTCTGCAACACGATAATGCCCGCCCTCATATCGCCAACATTACGAAAAATGCCATCCAAACGCTTGGTTGGGAAGTCTTGCCGCACCCTCCATATTCTCCAGACCTTGCGCCGTCAGATTTCCACCTTTTCCGGTCGCTTTCGAACAATTTGCGCGGCGTTTCCTTCAATAATGACGTCAAATTGCGGACATTGTTGGACAAATTCCTCGAGTCAAGACTGGATGGTTTTTATCGCACAGGCATTGAAAAACTTGTAAAACATTGGCAAGAAGTTGTAAATAATGAAGGAGAATACATTATTGACTAATTTGTTGTAAAATAATGAAGGAGAATACATTATTGACTAATTTGTTGTGTCCTCTTGTTCTCTTCATTTGGAAAAAAACGGACACAACTTATGTTAACACCCAATATAATCACAAAATGGTCCCAATTTCTTTTGGAAAATAAATAGACTTTTCTATATAGACAATATATATTTTTCTCACACATATCTTTTATCACTAGACATGGGTACTAAAATGAAAGCAAAAAATAAATAAAAAATAGTTTACACAATATATAATATCAGTCATTCAAATTATGAATTTATTTTATATATAATGGGGTATAATCATTTGAGGCATAGTGAGCTGTGCAACAGGGATAACTTGAGACATCAGGCGAGTTTCATTCATGAGCTCGATAGAAAGAGGCTGCACTTGCTTTTGTAAATCATGGTCCTTGATATGCTGACAAAGTTTGGAACAAGAACCGCACACACTGCAGGTTGAGTCTTTCTCGTTTGTATGCAATCTCATGTGTTGTCTAAGCTTAGTGGGCAATGCAAACATCTTGTGGCAAATAGAACACTGGTGCTGTTTCTCCATATGCTTAATCTTAATGTGGGAGTTGAGGGAGGAGCTACAGATGAAGTTTTCAAGACAGGTGCTGCATTGATAAGGGCGCTCTCCTGAATGAATTCGAAGATGTTTTTTGAGAGCCTGTCCGTTGCCCAGTTTCCGTCCGCACACATTACAGACTTTGAGTTTCTCTCCTGAAAATGGAGAAAATTATTGTTTCTTTTCATCAACATTTAGTTCTGTGTGTTTATATATAATAATAATGGGCATAATAGATAGCAATTTTGACAGTGCATTGAAATTAAAACACCTTGATTTCTTATGAAAAAAAAGTAACAAATAATTTCAAGCAGACTTTTGCTACCACTTATGATCGAAATAGAAAAGGACTTTTCTCCTGAGTGCAAGCAACTCCGATGAAAATTTTCAATTCAGTACGTTTGGAAATGTAGATTCAATATTTGAATTGATTATGGTTTTTAAACTAAGCTCTGATTTCAATGTAATGTCATCGGATATATTTACATGCTTAAAATGCAAACATTTTCAATAAAATTCTCCTCCAAATCATCTATCTGGGTTTGTATTATACAGAATACTACCTTGATCAAAAAGTTTTAGGACCGGCCACCGTGTGGCGCTGTCAGTGACTCGATTGGAATTCTTTTTTTTTGTTAGGTTACCATATCTATCATTGACACTGTATCGGACGTATGCGGTCACCCTTGTACGTATGTATGTGGTACAAGGGAGATGATAAACTCTGTGTATGTAATATGAGAAAAATGACATTTAGGTGTAGATCTGTTATATGTAAAAGTGATGTGAGCTTGTATTCGTCTATTTTCAACTGTGTATGAACTCTTTATATATAACTCATGTAATTCTAGAATAAGGTAAATGCTTGTATGTAAACCCCTGTATTTCGATGTAAATTCATGTAGGTTATGATTCCATATGTTCCTGTGTATGCTATATGTTCTTGTATTTCCATATGTTGAAGTGTATATGATTTTACTTATAAATCTGCTATATTTTACTATGTTAAATATGAAAATGTTTGTATTTCAATCTCCAATATTCCTTCAGGAAAAGAAGGAATATTGTATGTCTGTTTGACTCCGATCGCATTCGCGACCGTAATGTAACTGCTTGATATGAGCGGTGGCCGCCACAGTACATCCCTGACCAGACGTCCTAAGCAGGCCGAAAAGTCCGAAAATTGCGGGACGCGAGGGCTTACTGTGACCAGTTAACCGTTCATATAAGGCCCCAATCTTGCCAAAAAATATACTCTCTTCACTCGACTGACTACGTGTTTCATTTCTTCGACCCTTCTTCAAGATCTACAGAGGAATCTCTACTCTTCAATTGACTTCGCTTTATTTCTTCATTTCGCCGGAATTATCGTCCCGAGTCCGTCCCTGGCACCGATCTGGACAGCGCACTGAATACACCGGAAACAAGCTCCGCCCACAAGTTCAGAGGCGCATTGACGAAAGAATATTTCGCCGAAAATTAATTTAATTAATTTTTGGTGATTTATGCTTTGACTCCGCGAACTGGATTCTTCGCGCACTGCAGCAACCATCCGCCTATTCTACAGTCTTTGTACCTGTCTGGTACAGACACATTCCTTCAAATTTCAGTGTCATAGCTTGACATTTGTAAAAGTTACGCTGTACTGAGTACATCTATCTACCTTTGTGCGTGTTTTTGATGTTTTACAAGTTTGAAAATGACATCAACGAGTTTGCATTAAATTTTGTGTGAAAAACGGATTTAACTGTCCGCAGACCTTGGAAATGTTAGAAAAGTGTTTTTCGGTGGCACGAACGCTTCAGAAATGGTCGTGAGTCGGTCGAGGATGACGAACGCAGTGGCAGTCAAAAACCGATGAAAACATCGATAAAATCAAAGAAATGTTGGCCGAAAACCGCAAATTGACCATCAGAGAGCTGGCTGAGGACTTGAACATCGCTTATGGATCCGCTCAAGACATTTTGGTTAATGATTTGACCTCAGATGTGTCGCTGCAAAACTGGTGCCGAAAGACCTCAATTTCATGTAAAAATAGGACCGCGTTGAAATCGCGAAAGACACGATTTCCATGACTTTTTGACCAAAAACAACACGAATACTATCCAGCAGCCTTCGAATTCACCTGATCTGGCTCCTTGCGACTTTTTCCTGTTCAACCGACTTAAAAAACCGCTTCGCGGAATGCATTACAGCATCCGAGAGGTTGTCATGAAAAAATCGAAGACGGCTCTGATGGACATACCGAAAATTGAGTACCAGCGGTGTTTTGAGGATTGGATTAAGCGCTGGCGTAAGTGCGTTGCAGTCGATGGGGAGTACTTTGAAGGGGACCATATCGATTTTGATGAATAAACTTGTATTTTCGATTTTATGAATAAAGTCCTAAAACTTTTTGATCAAGGTAGTAGTAGCCGTTTTTCATATTATATCTTCATCTAATGTTTTTTAAATTAATTAAAACACCAAATACTTTTATTTGGTATAGTTTATGCATTAATATGACTAAATTTAACATATATATGTACCCTCATAAAACAATACAGATATAAATTAAAATACAACTGAAAAGTCATTTAATTTACAATGTAATAAAAGTGTGAAAGACAATTTCATCAGAATAAAATAAAAAACCCTTGCAAGGTGGTGGCAGTCGGCACCCTCCAGTGTGTGATACCCTAGGTCTGCAGTTATTAGCTCAATGGTTAAGATGACCCTGATCGTATCGCTGGTGTATGATTTGTCGAGTCCCTTGTGGACGATAAAACAGCAAAGTTCTTGGTCAGGTACCAGAGGACATCCTTATCACGTGCCCTAGCCACCTCGAGTGCCTCACATATCATTAGTCATCACCTGGTACCCATCGTCCTTAAAGATCTGTTCTCAAAAGTTTTCTCTTTTGAAACTTGGTAAAACGGGCCAAAATTCAGAGTCATACAGCAAAATAGGCAGAATGCAGGCAGCTGATATTTTGTCTACATACTTAACGCTGAGAAGTTCCATATGGCCTTCATATTGTTCAAGGCACTGCTGGTAGCACCTTTTTTAAAAGGCATCTCATTCCTGAGACCCTATTCCAAATAATCATAGCACTTATATTATTTAATTTTGTAACATGAAAAGTACCTGATAATTATAATATAAACAAATTTATAAAAAAACATCAATCTTAAGTATGCGCAACTAAACTCCATAATTTTTTTCCTTTATAAATTTTTTAAACCAATTTGCATCAAGATTAAAATTTATTACTACTATTGAGATTTTCACAGAAATCATATGATTTATAAAAGAAGTATTTCTCAAAATATTTGTTCAACATGCAGGTAAATTAAATAACCCCTTCTATTTAGTTCTATGGCGAAGAATATTGAATGATTCAAGCTCAGATATATTGGTTTATCAACCCTACAGTGCAATATGCTGTAAATAAGAATTAAATCACCAATTAGATAAAATTAGGATAAAAGACAATCATTAATAATATAATAAAGAACAATTTACTTAGCACTATTTAGAGAGCAGACTCTCCTTAAGGGCGCTTAAATATTGGGTTGTAACATATAATCATGCTGTTTTCTCCACTTGGTGGCAGTAGGGACCTTACACTTTCTGACTATAATTTGTTTTAATATTTGCAGAGCTCTCTTAATGGTGTAAATTTACCAAATTTGAACTTCTGCCAAAACCATTTGATCCAGTTTTTTGCTAACAAGTCCCAGAAATTCCATAAGAGAGGAATCCTTCAGCTACCAGAAAGATGGAAGGTCATCAATCAAAATGGTACATACATGATTGATTAAATTTATTTCTGAATTTCCAAGTAAACGATTTTTAAAAACGCTAAAAAATGGGACAAATATGTCTTACAAACATAAAATAAATATGCCTTACCGGTATGCGTCCGTTTGTGGTCATGCAAAGACGACGCTGTGGCTAAAGACTTGTTACATACAGGACATTGAAAGGGTTTTTCCCCGGTGTGACTTCGAGTATGTGTCATGAGTGACAGTTTAGTGACAAAAGCTCTCAAACAACCCTCATAACTGCAAACGTACGGTTTCACCTGGGAATGTATGTGATTCATGTGAGATGTCAACTCTCCCGTGGTCACATATTTATTTCCGCAAACCTTACAGATATGATTTTTTTCTCCTCTATGCACCTTCATATGGACATATAATCCATTGCGAGTAGCCAAACTCTTACCGCATTCTGTACACATGTAATGTTTAGCTGTGGAATGTGATTTTATATGATCTTTTAGTTCGGATGATTGTTTATAACTTTTTGGACATTGATCACAGGAATAAGGTCTCTCACCAGTATGAATACGGGAATGTCTTTTCAAATCATCCGTTCTGTGAAAACTTTTACCACAAACTGTGCACAGATTAGTTCGCTGATTTTGTTGATGAATTTTCATATGTCTCGCCAATGTTTGCGTTTGAGAAAATGACTGATTACAAATATCACAAAATAAATTTTCACCATTTTTTGGCTTTCCATGTGATGTTTTCATATGACGTTTTAAATCTTTTTGGTCTGAATAACATTGGATACATTTAGAACACGGATAAAATAGTTGACTAGAATCATTCTTTACAAAATTATCAATATCTATATTTTCTTCAGATGTAATTATATTTCTTTGTATTTCTACTGCTTTATACCTTACTTTTTTTCCTTTTATTCTAGTTTTAGGATTCTTTTGAACTGTTGAGGATACATTATCATTTAGTTCAATTTTAGGTTCAATAATATTACATTGTAACTCTTCTATCGTATCTATTTCCAAATTTTCAGATTTCACTTGAACTGAATCAGTATTCGACTTCTGAAAGCTGATGAATTTTCTTAATTCAGCATCTGAATTTTCGCATTGTTTTTTGAAATCAAAGGCTTTTTGAGTGTTTTCAATGCACTCTGTGCAAATCAATGAGGGTAAACCATCATTCTCCATTACCTATAAAGAAAAATAATGTTACTGAATATTTTTGGTAATTTTATTATTATGTTTGAAGTTAGAGCAACTTTCTAGAATAAATTATTTTCTTAACAAGATAAACCTAAAGTAATAAGAATTATTCTACAAGATGAATCTAAAGTAAGTGACAAGCTTTCATTCTTTGAAAGAATTTTCAAATTGTGCTCAATACTACCTTTAGGAAGATTTCACAACTCAAATTTGTATTGATTAAAAAAATGATTTACTACTTCCAATTATTTAATCAAGTTGAGTCTCTTACTGTTTTTCCACAAGTGTTAAGGAATTGTGATATTTATTACCAGTTTTAATTTCATAATTATTACTGCAAAGGATTTTGAGGAGTTTATAATAATTATTTATGAATTTCCTTTGGGGGTCTGTTAGTGTGAGCCAACTAATAAACACAAACTTACAAAAAAGAAAACATATTTTACAGAAAGAAACAGACCTATCAAATTAAATTATTTTTTCTACAAGTTACTTTTTTTCTAAAATGGATATCTGCAATATTAATACTAATTAAATAAAAAAAATCATATATTTTTTGTATTGTATTTAATTAGTATTTCAATACATTATAATTTTTATCTTAGGATATGGATAGTGTTGACATTTGTCACATTTAAGCCTTGGTATAATACTTAAAGCCATTTTTCAGCTCGCATAGTCACATTTTTTATATCTCTATATTAGCAGTTTGATTCAAATGTGTGGTATACATTTATTACAAGTATCCAATTCTCATCACTGTGACATTTGGATAGAGAATCCCTCATACTGAAAAATCAAAAAAGTCTTTGAAGTCGTATTTTGTATAGTTGATTGAATTAGACTCAACATAAACAATTCGCTTTAGGTGTAAGCCCCAGTTTTAAACTCAATTGAATTTTAAGATCTGATATGTATCTTATCATAGCCCCTTTCATTTTATTAAATATTTATGATATAAATATGTTTTATTCGTAGACTCAAGTCTACGCTCAAGCGTAAAAATAAAACATTTAAATTTTTTTTTGTAATAATCAATTAGCGTTCACGTTTTTTCATTACCTCAATTAGTGCAAAGGACATTATCATCTCTTTTATGATGTACAGCTTCCTGTCTGATACCCCAGCTTGAAACAGAGAACGCATTTCTCCCCGAGAACTCATACAAGTTCTGCATATTCCATTAAGATGAATTACTTTAGTTTTGTAATCAATCGAATTTGATGTATTTATATCATCCATTTTTATTTATTATATCTCCATGAAAATACTGCACATTAAACACCTACACAGATAGTTTGGTTAACGAAAATCCGATCGAGTTATTTGACACAAATTTGACGTTTTACTTTGACAAGTACTGAAATCTTACGATAATCATGTTATAGTGTTTTCATACTTTTTTAGAAGTGGCTTAGAATTTATTAGATTTTCAAATATTAGTGTATTGTTTATTTTAGTGAAAAATCCTCATTTCAAATATATGATGTGATGAAAAAATAAACTGCGAGTATTTAAAAAAAATGTTCCAACAATATTTACTCAAATCTAACATTAATTTTCACAAGTGTTTTAAATGTTTTGATGTATATCAATTCATAATCAAAATAGTCTTTTCAATAAAATCGGAATACCTTGTTTGTTTTTACAAAACTACAATGTGTTACCACAAACGATTGATAGTTTTTGTTTGGACTTTCAGGAAGTTTAGTAAATTTTTTTACTTAATTAAAAAAATATTATTTCCAAGATGGAGTTGTCGGTTAGGATTTGATTTCGATAGAGGGTTGGATGAAAATAGAACTAATTAATAGGAGTGCCATTTCAGATGTGACATCCTTACCCAAAGGCAAGGGGTAAAGGTTATTTACGATTTAGACTTATTTGTGTAAAAATGTCTTTTTGGCACCCGGAGTTCACCGTGTATAGACCTCCTTGATCCGGAATTCAAGAGGGACAGACGTCTCTGGCTAGCTTAACTTCAACGATGGCAGGTGTATTTTGCACTAACAACTAATAATTGGTTGAGAGCGCTCGGGACGTGGACGCGTGTAATTATCATGGCATGGTCGATGGTCAGCATTACGAATTGCAACATTAAGGATGACAGAAGCCTGCGCCTGAAAATGAAACTGGCTTCATATGGATTTTCTCCAATATGTCAGCTACTCCCCTAAATGAATGATTGAAAATCTAGATGACATCGATCCTCTGGCCTTTTCCAATGACTTCGTATCGATATAATAAAAAAATAGTGTAAGTTACAGACCATTATCGTTTATTGCTAACATTTAGATTTTATTGATATACTAGTGACATAAAGAAATAAAATTATTAATCTAGTATCTAAGTGAATCTTGATTCTTCCTATTTTTAAATTAAAATTATTTCGGTCAAAGATGTAATTTCAGAAAAATCAAGCTATTAATTTATTCTTCAAATGCCTTTTATTGAGTTGCATAAAAAATGAAACGACGGAAAGGTGGAAAGAAATATTGCCTAGCAAGTTGGATAGGAAATAAAGTCAATGGGGCACTAAAAGACATACTAAAACCAAGCAATATCAAGATTTGATAAAATGATGGTTGACAAAATCGTATTAGTGACAAACTTGATATATATGTTGGAATAAAACGTGGGTGTAGAAAATGAATGAAAAAAGCCGATTAAATGAAAATCAAGAGTATGGTTGGACCAAGTTAATGAAATTTTAAAAGAAGGAATGGTAATAAATAAAATGAACTGCATGAAAAGATAAATGAGTGTGGAGAATGCGAAGAAAGTATATTATATTGTAATTTATTTTATCAAACACTGTTTATTCCACTTTTTTGTAACGGTACAACCCTATCGGTTTCAAGGCTTTCACCTCATCTTCAGGGGAGCACAAACAAGACTAAATTCTGTTCGAACTGGTACCGACATACACGCTTCAACGGTTGGAGACTAAGGGGTGAGGGAGGCATGGGACGATTTCGGCTTGATATCGATTGATAAAATAAATTACAATGTATTTAAACCTCCAATGATAAAATAAATTACAATGTCTTTAAAACTCGATTTCGATGGATAAAATAAATTGCAATGTTTTTAAACCTCCACAACGTTAATGACTATAAATAATAATAATAACTATAAATAATATAGTATATTATACTTTGAAAGTTTGGCACTCTGTCCTCTCTACCTACTTGAAATAGAGAAGTTGTTTGATGGTAAGTTGTTATTAATTTATTTATACGAAACAAAATATTATTCAGCATAATATTCATATTTATAGCCTTCTCAATTTGAGATATATTTTTTCTCATCTAGCAATATTTGTCACATCGATGTGTTGATAGCTGTAGAAATATTTGTGTTATTAAAAGTGTCGATTAAGTGACGCTTGTTGTTATGATTGTTGCGTTATCATTGTGTAAAAAATATTTTAAATTCTCAAAATGACGGAGACTAAATCCAGTGTTAATTTCTCGTGTCAAAGATGTCTTCAGCCTTTAAAATTAGACGATTCACTGAACTACCTAGGTGAGCATGCATTAGCAGAATTAACACTACCAATTAATTCTACTCCAGATGTGGACTTGGAATTACAATCTGCGAGCCTCGAGCATTACATACAGCCTTTTCGACTGTCCGAATCAACGAATGGGGTCAACGGTTTTATGGTAATATCGGATGGCGGTGAAACAGAGTGTCTCAGTCGCCAGCTTTTTGTCAAGGCAACCCTATTTGATACCCTTTCAAATAACTCTGATGTTGACCATCCGCTATGCGACGAATGTACCGATTCTTTACTCCAACTCATGGACCATCAGTTAAAACTGGCAGAGGGAGAATGGAAAGATTATAATGATTATCTAAAGAAATTAGAAAATGATAAAGATGATTTGAATTTAGAAGCCTTAGAAAAAGAACTCGAAGATGGGAAACAAGAAGAACAACGATTATTAGACGAGTTAGAAGCGCTACAAAAGGAAGAAAAGGAAACTAAAAAGGAAATAGAAAATCAAGAATGTGAAAAGGAACGACTAGCAAGGGAACAAGATATTTATTGGAGAGAGTATATAAGATACCGTAAAGATTTAATGAATTCTGAAGATCAATCTAAATATTACGAATGCCAATTAGCCTACACACAAACACAACTAGAAAAGCTAAAAAAGACAAATGTATTTACTGCTGCATTTTATATATCACACTCTGGGCATTTTGGTATCATAAATAACTTTAGATTAGGAAGACTCCCTACTGCTCCAGTTGATTGGTCAGAGATAAACGCAGCTTGGGGTCAGACAGCTTTGCTTCTTTCATCCTTAGCGAGAAAAATCAACTTGAAATTTCAACGTTACAATATTGTGCCATATGGAAACCATTCTTTCATCGAGTCTTTGGAAGATCATAAAGAGTTGCCCTTATATGGATCTGGAGGTTTTAGGTTTTTATGGGATACAAAATTTGACGCAGCAATGGTGGCTTTTCTGGATTGTTTGCAACAATTCAAAGAACAGGTTAAAAAAGGAGATGCAGACTTTTGTATGCCTTATAAAATTGATCGTGGCAAAATTGAAGACACGGCTACAGGAAGTACATATTCAGTTAAGATACAGTTTAACTCAGAAGAACAGTGGACTAAAGCACTCAAGTATTTGTTAACAAATCTGAAATGGGGACTTGCCTGGGTATCATCCCAATTTGCTGAAGATAGAAGTGAACTATAATTATGTGTATTGTTTAGTTTATTCTCATATTTAACACATTGACTGCTGAATAATTTCTTTTGAATTCACAGTAGTGCTTAAAGATAAACTCGTTTAAAATTCTTAAAAAATAGTTAAACGGTGAAAGCAGGTATAAATCACTGTCGTATACCCTTACAAACCCAATCAGTACCGTTGAATCTCACTTGTTTTTTAATCCAACAAGAAATTTAGAACAGAATTACAATGGACGTTTAAGCACCCAATAAAAGTTTATACAAAATGCCTATTTTCAGCACAATGTGTTAAATAACAGTAAACTTTCAATAATTGTAAAAGGTTTAATCTTATAACTTGTGAATGACTGAAAAATAGATTAATGAGGGGCTTAGTAAAAAAAAAACAGATATAAACATAGAAAGCATGTTGTAAAATTAAATCTCAAATGATTTTTTTGTGTTGCAATTTTGGAAGTTTACTGCACATTTTTTAAGTTTTATTTATATTAATAATTGTATATTCGATCAAAATTCCTAGCTTATAACTAGTCATAGGTGTAATGGTGTCGGTTTCCAACAGTGAATGTGATAATATAATGTGTGATTTGTTGTTAAGATTATACGAGTAAATTAAAGAATATTTTTTAAATGACCATGATTTTTTATTAAGTATTTTTGTGTATTGATCAAACCTGTGATAACACATGGACCAGATTTTAGGACACAGTGGAGCAGTATTATATTATTTTAAAACAGTGCTTAGAATAATGCTAGGGTGTAGACCAGATGAGCGTCATGTAGAAGGAATAACGAAATTTATTCCAATGTATCACCAAACACTCATGATAGTGTAATGGTCAATTACACTACTAAATGTTGCGTACTGAAAACCTTAGCCATAAAATCCATCTTTGAAGCTAGCCTGTCAGAAAGCAGACCACTCGGTCAAGACATTGCTCCCTTGATAATGTGTTGGTTGAATCTGAGAAAATTGGCAAGAGGAACTGTTGAAGGGAAAAGGTGATAGATCATCTGATGTGGAGAATCATCATCGAGGAAAATAAAGCTTTTAAGAACTGAATGATCATTAGAGGCTAAGGTTTTTTATCTAATAATAAAAGTAAAAATTAAAATAGTAGTGTCATCTATTATTTTTTTTTAAATTAAACACTAAAGAAATCATGTATTTACATTAATCAAACACTTAATTTAACCTCATCTTGTGGTTAAATTGAGATTATTTCTTATGAAAATGAACAATGATTTGTTATTCACAAATTACCATTTATTTACTTCATCTACTGCTTTCTACATTTAAACTTTATTTATTTCTCTAGCGCCATTTAGAGACCAAATATCATTACTAAGGTGCACACATTATCATCTAATATATTCCAAAACTTACAAACAACTCAGTCAAGTTGCTCAAATTAAAATCTGTTTGGTGAGTATTAAAGTTTTGTGTTTAATTTTATATTGATAGAAAATTATATTAAATTGTGTTCTATGATGAACTTCTGGTTTGCTGATTACATTGAAAATTTCATTATTGTTATTTATTGAGTAAGATTTTTTGGATGAACTAAGCATGGAAACGTCTTTTTCTAAATCTACAAAAGCACAATACACTCCTTTTACTTTTCATTATATTTTTTTTCACATTTACAATATGCAAAGAAAATATCTTATACATACACCATCTTCCACCTAAAAAGGTACTTAGAGCATTCTACACTTTCTTCTCACTCTGTAAAAAATACCATACATACTACACTCAGTAAGCTAGTTTGGTAATACTCCATTCTCACACCTTTTGTTTATACTTGTAAAAAGGTCAAATTCCTAAATATTTATAAAAAAACAATCTCAGCCATTTAATCACTTGATCACATCTTTCCACAATAATTTTTCTTCACCACACTCGACCATTTATTCTTTTTTCAAGTCTCTTACAACCATTCTTGGGAATTTAATGCATTATGTTTTAAATGTATTAAATATTATTTTCTTCAAGATATTTAACAAATATGTATTATATGTAATAAAATAATACACCATGTATCGGTGTTACGTTAGGAAGACTCAAGTCTCGGCCTGATGTGGGAGGATGTGGAGCTGTGGACCGACCTGGATGGAGGCATTTTATGCCTGTGTTATTGATAATAAACATAGGGTGATGATGAATAAATAAATAACCATGAATTTTAATATCACGCATTCGACTGAAAATAATCTCGTGCCATTTTTTTTTACTTATTTGCGCATCAAATAGTTGTATGTATATATAGTATGAAAACAAGACAACAAAAAAAGCAGCTCATTTATAGTGAACACTTTTATATGGATCAGAGTTTGTTGCCTTTCATTTGTTGTGTCCCCAGTATCTTACTGAGGATATATAAACATTGAGAAATAGGTTGATTGTGACTGATTGTTGATTAATAATTTAATATGTCTGTCATAAATTCTCATCCACGTAGTCGATCCTTGGTGTATTTCATCATTTTAAAGAAATCAATAGCTCATCTCCATACACCCATAGAGTTCACACAAATTTTCAATACAACTTTTTCCTCTTATAAACTTAAGTACCTAAGCTCCTGTCGCAACAATAACCACACACCAATCCGTTCTCTAAATTTTTCACACCCTTTTGCCTTTATTGAATTCGATATGTCATGGAGGCCAGATAGGTATATTTTCTTTGGACAAAAAGTATTTTAACTCTGGGGGTGGTGAATATTTGGTTTTATGGTCATATTCCATTGGGAAATAAGTGAATTTTTCATTATTGAATTATCAATGATGTACCATATGGATGACTTCCATCAATCTTTTATCAACTTCTCCATAGCATCCATGTGTACATAGTAAAAATATAGTTCATTCACCCATTGAAAGAAAACTCGCACATAATTTATTTTCATTTTACTTTTTAATTACAATTTTAGTAATATTGAAAAACATTTTCAATAAACAAAAGGAATGATTGTTTATTTAATTCAAATATAGTTTTACTTATATCTCCTGCATAATATCAGGGCTCCTCAGACTGCGGGTTTCTTAAGACTTATGTGGTATTTTGTGTTGAAGTTTTGACAAAATATATTTTTGATTATTTGACCATAATAGCCTGCCTAGTTTGCTTTATATACTTTAAAGATTTGAGGTAAATTATTAAGTAAAATGTAATTAATATCAAATTAAAATTTTCTTATTAGTCTTTTAATAAATATTTTTTTACTTTAATACATTAGAAAAGAATAAAGATTAAAAGTAAAATATACAAACCAGGACTAACATATTTATCAAATCTCAGTTTTTCTATGGTACATATTATGTAGTATTATCACATTGACATAGTTACACAAATTTGTCATAAAGTTTTATTTTAATGAAGATAAATATTTCAAATAATAACATAAATGTAAAGTTTTCCTGAATGTCTGAGCATTGAATATCATTTTCAACCCTGCTCCAAGCATTGAATATAATTTTCAATAATCTAAACTAAAGTATAAGTGTAAACTGAAATATCATGATTTATAATTTAATATTCCAATATCACTTTTAATAAAAAAATGTTTAAACTAAGAAATTTTATATCTATATCAACATATGGTATAATCTTTATACATTTTTGGAAATCACTGTTAAATTTTAAGATTATTGAATATTTTAAATAAAAATGCATATAATATCTTTGTATGGTACTTGTCCAAATTGGTGAAACGGAAATGTTGAGCATAGTCAGAAAACAATATTTTCAGCTTATAAATTGAACCTTCTATGTGCATCACTCACAGTTTGTCATTGTACATGTTGACAATACTACCATATACACCCATATTTCGCTTTACGGTCCCTCTCAATGGAATTTCGCTAGAACGGAATTGAAAAAACAACAGTCACTTAATGGACAAAAATTCGATATACGGAAAATTTAAAAATTGGAATTCAAATGAAGAAGCGAAATGGACCAAAATTCAACCTTAAGCGAAACTGAAGACAAAAATATTTCTCGAGAATTAACATTTACAAAATTAGTCAAAGCTTTTTTACATTTTGAAGTGGATATTAAATTCCTAATAGAAAATTATCTCGATGAACAGAGATCGAAAGTTTCTCAAAGAATTAAAGAGATTATTTATATTTTTATTAGACGCTTGAAGGGTAAAAGTTTTCACTTTTCCCCTTCAAGCTGCTATGCAATATGCAAAAATATGAATTTCCACCCAGTTCCTACTTTCCAATTGACAAATTCTGATTATAGAATCTTCTTATTCTTCATTATAAGTTCTGTAATTTTTCATGTATGTATTTCATACTACATTTTCTTTGTTCTACATATTTCAGAATATACTCTCAACTTTTCTTAAATATTTAATTGATTTTTCTTCATGAAACACTGATGAATTTGAAAAAAAATATATTTGAAATTTTGATTAAACTTTTCAGGAACATAATTATTTTGTTTAGTAAGATATATAGGTGTACTCGCACATATCTAACACATTGTTGCTAGGGGATAAAACAGACTGGAATTTATTTTTCGGTGCAATTGAGAATCTTCTTGAATAATGGTCATGAACTCCTATAGATGAAGGAGGTATGCCAGTGTTGTTGAATTGAGAATCAAACTAAGAATATCCTGGTGGAAATCAAGCATCGTATTGTATTAAAGCAGTGAGATGCTTTTAACTCAACTTGTCATCTATGATTTTTTTCATTAAAATTTATTTAATTACAATATGAATAAAATTCAAAAGTGATTTTAAGAAATTAAAGCGAGAATAAGATAAGGAAAATTAAGCAAAAATCCATATGGCATATTTTCAATATTTATCTAGTTTCAGCATTTATAAACATTGAGTAAACACATAATTGATTGTAGATAATGTATTGCTTCTTATGATTTATATATATTCACTTATGTTTATTCCTTATCTGTCAAATGTATAATTAATGATTACCATTAAATTATAATTTACATTTCTACAATGTTCATGATTTGAAACTATTTTCAATATTAATACACTCCATAGCCCAAAATGTTATCAATGGATAACTATCAACACATTCAATAGCAGCTCTGTTTAACAGGCTTAAATAACGTTCTTTCAATAATTTTTCATCTATTTCTTTTTTATTAGTTTCTCTCATGGATTTACTTAAGTTTGAATTGGTGATAAATGAAAAAGTTGCGGGCATTGGATACTGTGATATTTGGAGGATGTTTTTTTTCTTATTAAACCTATTTTCTTTTCTACGCATAGATAATCCTTCAAGGAACTGAAATATGTAGAATGATGCGTCTATATATTCCGGATTGTTTAATTCTAAAGCCTGGGATGCTCCATATCTTGAAAGTTTTTCTAATAGTACCTCTAATTCTTGAATTAATTGGATCAGTGAGTATTGTACTAATATATATGATTTGTTCAGCAAATAAAATGTTCTCACACATTCCTGCTGGCCACATATCTGAAATCAATAAAGTTGTAAAGTGCGCATTAAAACATGACACATTTATATTTTCATAATTTTGGCAATATACATATATGATGGAAATTATAATTAATATGTTGCAAGATTGGTTAGATATCGTACATATTTTTTTAAAAGAAAATATATGACAAACCATTGGTATCCTTATTCCTTCTAAAAAATAAGTAGTAAAAAATGACTTGTGTGTTTGTAATAACTATCAAAATCTCATTAACTTGATCTTAGCATTCATGTCTTGGTCTTCCGCTACCACGCTTCCCATTCACATTTGCATTACCCATTAATCAATATTCCTCAACTTTCTTTGTTATCCATTCAATTAAATATGCTCAAACTGCTTTTATTCCCTGCTTAGTGCATAAGGATTACATTAATCCTTAACAGATTTTTGTATTCTATTTTACATTGGCATATAAAATATTCTTCTCAACACACTAATTTCACATCTGAGTACATACTTTCCAAATAGCAGACTTCCTGCACTTGCTTTTGTCTTATTAGTCACCCTATTCGATGTTAACTAAAATTTATTGATTATGGGTATATGGTTTATGTGTCGACAAGTAATTTTTTTTACAAATTTGAATTGTGTTGATTTTTTATTTTATTTTACTAACGTTTTCAAATTTGTATTTTAGCAAATACTTTTATGCTAAACAGAGAAAACTTTGCATAAAAGAGTTACTCCAGAGTTGCAAGTTCCTTATGAGTTTTATGAATGTTTTTATATTGTCTTATTTGGACTTCTGCAACAACTTATATGGAAGGTTACCTAAAGTCCACAAATGGATCATCTGCAGATGATTTTCAACACTACTGCCCGGTTGATATTCAATGTAGAAAAATACTACCGCATTACTCCTCTCATAAACAAGATATGCTGATATACAGATTATAAGGTATGCTGATTTGTGTTCAAGGCACGTTTGTTTTACATGGAGGTGGTTTGTTCAAAGGAAATTTCAACAGGGATACGTCGAGTGCTCCAATTTGCATCTCCCACTGTATTGAATAGGATTGTAGAGCATTCTTGAGCAAAAAAAGTCAAATTTTACCAATGAGTTTTATCTGTGATGGGTTCAGTGCGCTGGAATATACTACCTACACAACTGTAGTCAGCGGAATGGTGAAAATTTCAAGATGTTAAAAACTCATTTATACAGGAGATGGTTTACTATTGGGGTAGATATAATTCATAAAACAACGCTATATAAAAATTATCAGTAAATAATAATAGTTAAATCAGACAGATTTTTCATTTCTTTTATGAATTTAAAAAAATATATAATTACCGTTTCTATATAATTCATTTTAAAAACTGATTTAATAGTTTTATTGATTGTATCAACTGCAATATCAAGTGATGATAAGTAAATATTGCTTTTACATAATATATCAATAGCTGTTCCAAAAACCTCTGACACATAGTTGAGTATAGAAGTGTTATTAAATTTATCAGGGTTTTGAATCATAAATCTGGCAAGTATTTTTAAAGAATTATTGAGTTGTTCATAATCTGCAATATGAAAAAAAAGCAATCAAATACAAATTTCATCTCATTAAGTTCAATTATGATTTTATAATTCATTATGTGAGATCATAAGTTTTATTACAAATAAAAATATTTGCAAGGTTATTAATAGGAAAAAATAATGATGCGCCTAGTTAACAGTCCTACAATAACAAACTCCTACATGGGGTACGACTGAGCCAAAATACAGTGGGAATGGGTCAAAATATACTTTTTTTTGTAAATGTTTCCGAATCTTACATAATTCAATAATAAAAAGCTTCATACATGACCACCATGAAACCTAGATGGAAAAAATTTTAATTTGCAACTCTTAAGAGAAAGTGATTTACTTGGTTTACTTAAATAATAAGTAGGGCCGGTCTCTCTACTCTATGACGAGTCACCCCTAATTTATAATTACAAGAATTGATATTTTTTTATAAGGCATACATATGTAGATATGTGAAGAAAACGGTATGATTGTAGTTTGGATGTCTTTTCTCTACTTACTACTCGTGTGATACAAAATGATAGTATTTACAGCCAGACTCTGGAGTGACAACACCTTATAATTTGAAAAGTTGAAGCACCACCCTTTTATACTGTATGGTACAATATACTCGTACATCATGTGTAATCGAGTATAAGAAACTTTATATGGAAAATGATATTTCTTCAAAAACAGTAGACTATTGATTATACGGAGTCGCATTAACCGTAGAATAAAACATTCTGAAAATTTTCAGTAATATTTTGAAATGTAAAAATAATATTTCAGTAGATTACAATATTCCTACAAAAAAATTAAACTAGCCAAATCGCAAACATATCCTCGATTTTTGCTCAATGACGTGTTCGCAAATTACTATTTGGGTACGCAGCGTTTACTTTTGATGCAAACAGTAGGGCATATGCCAAATTATAATTGAAATTATGCATGTAGAGCGGTTGATTTCTTACTGATTTTTTTTGTTGTTTATACTCATATTTTACATCCTTAAGTTTGTATTTTCATGATACATGGCTGGGTGCTCTAGTTTTATATGTAACCTTTGTAATATTTTTGGAGTTTTCAAGTCATAATGTAAATTTCCCATAAGTTTGTGTTTTCATATCTCGTATCAGGTGACCACTCCACTATTTTAATAATTTGTTTCTGATATTTTTGGTGAAGATTACTCAAGTCAATTTTTTTTCCCTACCAATTCAGATAATCGAAAGTCTACTGTATTAAGTTTATCACATTGATTTTTATATCAAATAACTGTTGAATATGGTTTTTTACCTGCAGTTTTTCTGGTTGTGGACCCTGTGTTGGAATATTGACTTGATTGGTAACCTGAATCTTGAGTATTCTGTACATTTGTTCTCATTTCCATTGGAGTCAAGTCATCCGATACAATATTATCAAAAGACATAAATCCATTCATATTGCAAATGATTTTTTTGACATTATTAACAGATTGAAGGACATCAAAGTTTATGCAGCTGTCATTTTTTTGACTAAAATGTGTCACATCTCTTATATCTTGAATAACTTGAGATAATTCTTTTTCTGATTCAGTGTATGTGTTAGTAAATATCTGCGTAAGATCTTTGGAAACTCGATTTTTCTCTTCATTTTTAATATTTTTTTCACAGCAACATTTGGTACAAGGATTTTGTTCCTTTTTTAATTGCATCTGAATTGTTTTACAAAAGTCTGTTGCACTAACATTTGAAGGTTTGCACTTAAGAATGCCAATTGCAATAGCGGTTGCATATTTTTGCAATGTGAACTTTGCTAAAAAAATTAATAGGTTATTGGATAAATTATATAAAATTTGAATAAATTGTAAAAACACTCAAATCAGTAGTTCTGTAATTTTTTAATTGTATACTTTCTATAATCAGAATGGTGGAGTCAAGTTGTAAAAACATGGTCTACGTTCTTGGGAAAATTTTGGATAGGATAAATTAAAAAATCGCCAAAGACTTAGAAATCCGTACACACAATTCTCTATGCATTGGAAACACATATTTCAAGACCAAATTCAAACATAAAGTATCATGGCATCATCCAAGATCCTGGACATTGGCATCAGTTAGATTTGATTTTGACAAGGAAACTAAATCTTACAAATTTGCTTTACACATGTGCGTGTCATAGTGCTTATTGTGAAATACACTTGTAGCATGTAAACTATAAATTTGATGGAAAGCAATATGTAAGCTCTTCTAAAATTACGACTTACAATTGTCAATTACAATTGATTGAACGAAACAATAAAAACTTTGAAGAATTCCCAAACAAATATTGGAAAGAGTCAAAAATAATAACAACCTCATAATTAAAACTCAAATATTAGTTTATCAGGTGTATCCAGAGTATGCTTCTGTATTGAAGTGAAACTGGACTATCTACAGTCACGACAAAAGAAGACCTAACAACTTTTACTTGAAATGTAGATGCAGATAACTAGGTATTGTGTGGCAGAATAAAATCTCAAATTGAAAAGACTGCTCAGCTTGACCTAAATGGGTGAAAGAAAGACGTGGTATAGGTGAAATAGCAGGAACATGAAATAGCATGCCCAAAGGAACCAATAACACCCTAAGCTTAGATTTAACGATACCTGCAGAAGAGATATCTTGTCTTTAGTCTAGATAACCTGGATTGGGAGGAGTAAATAAAAAACTGGAATCAGTGGAGAAGTATTGCTCGTGATGGGCAATTTGTTCATGGTCAGGCTTGGCTAGCTAACTTGTTAATGAACTGATTACTAAGAAAGCGAGTCTATGAGGTCCAGGAGGATTATGTCTATGTTCGCAGCGAATGTGGGATGAGATGCGGGTTGAAGACAAGACTCCACAATTGCAGTTGGAGATGTGTCGGAATCAATCCATTATCACCTGTAGACTGAAGGAGTTCATCATATTTTTTTTACATAGTTTAATTTCTATAATGTATTAAAAATATTAAATCTGTAAAATTGTCAACCAATTTATAATATATACTCCTACTGTAACACTTAGGATTGAAACAAGTTTAGGATTGTTGATTTTGACATTCTAACTGAAAATAAAATTCTGGTAAAAAAAACAGTTTTTTCAGTTGAAGAATAAATCTAATTCAATTATTGATATTTCACATTTTTAATTTTTTAATTAAATCTACTTTCTCACCATATTCAGATACATATACTTCATCCACAGACATTGTTGCAAATTTTTTAACTGAATTAAATTACTATATAAATGCATTCAATATTTAAAATTAAACAATTATGCTTGAAATCTTGCAATTGCAAATGTTTTGTCATAAATAATAACAATGTCAATTCAAATTAGGCGCATTTTGAAGATAATAAATACATTATGGCAAGCTGTCCATGGACTACCTGAAATAAAAACTCTATGGTTCCAAGCATAAATAAATTGTTTAAAATAAATAAGTACTTACCTGAAGAAACACAACTTTTGGATAAATATGAGATTAATTTTTATTGTGTTTTGTATATTATATATATGTTCTAAGCCAAAATATTTTATGATATAAATATATATATATATATATATTGTGCAAAGATTATTGGAAAAACTTTTTTTATGTTTTAAATGTGTGTATTTTTTTAATAAAATTTTAATCTACGAGGCATATCCAGAAAGTAAGTGTACTGAATTTTTGTTGGTTACAATTTTTTTTATTTAAACAAAAATTACGTGGTTACCGTAGTACATATGTAAGCTATTTTTCAACATAGTCGCCATTCCTCTCAATGCAGGTGGTGAAGCGGGGTATCAACTTTTTGATGCCTTCCTCGAAGTAGTTTCCCGCCAGCCCCTCCGTCCACTTCTCCACCTCCTCCTTTACCTCCTCGTCGGTTGAAAACCTTTTTCCACCCATGTGCAGCTTCAGGGAGGTAAAGAGGTAGTAATCTGAAGGTGCTAGGTCAGGGGAATGCGCGGGATGGTTCAGGACATCCCATTTAAACGAGGCGAGCAGTTCCTTCGTGGCGTTGGCCGTGTGTGGTCTTGCATTGTCGTGCAGCAGGCAGACTCCCTTTGTCAGCATGCCTCTCCTCTTGTTCTGAATCGCCCTCCGCATTTTTTTAGGGTCTCACAGTATCTTGCAGAGTTGATGGTCTCCCCTTGAGGCATATATTCAATTAAAATTATGCCTTGACAGTCCCAAAACACGGATGCCATGATTTTCTTGGCTGAAATTGTGGTTTTGAACTTTTTGGCGGAGGGTGAAGAGGTGTGACGCCACTGTTGAGACTGCCTTTTGTTTTCAGGCGTGTAGTGTGCAACCCAAGATTCATCTCCAGTAACGATGGAGCGGAGAAATTCATCTCCATGGAGTTTGCAGCGCCTCAAAAACTCTTGCCCGGCCTCCACTCGATTCAACTTGTGTTGGTCTGTCAGCTGTTTTGGGACCCACCTCGCGGACAGTTTCCGATATCCGAGGGTTTCTGTGATGGTTTCGTGTAGCAGAGATCTGGAGATTTGCGGAAACATCGCAGAAAGTTCATCCACAGTCAATCTGCGATCGTCACGGAGCGCATTTTCGATTTTTTCCACAATTTCGTCAGTCACAATTGAAGGTCTTCCGCTCCTCTGATCATCATGCACAGACGTACGACCGTTTTTAAACTCTCGACACCACTTGTACACACTCGTACGGTTCATAGCTTTATCCCCATATGCAGTTTTCACCTCATTATAAACCTCAACCGGATGTTTTCCCTTCCAAACGAGATAACGGATGACCTCGCGTATTTCGCACTTGGCGGGAGATTGGATTGACATTTTTCACGAAACGTGTTGTCGCGTCGACACTTCTCAACTTACTTTCTGGATACGCCTCGTACTTGTAACATAAAAAAATATGATGAAAACACTATTTTTGAAATCCGAAAAACAGATTTGTTTAATGATTTATTTCCCCCCAAAATTAAACTAAAGTTGGTTATAAAAGAAATAAAGAAAACGTATTTTAATTTATTAGCATTAGAGCGCTTCTCAGCATAAACTCATTTGTCTTTTGTAGTCTTCAAGTTATTTTGAAAAACTTTACTTTTCAATCTTAAGTAGCATACTACTCATGCTAAGTAGTTAAGTAAATAATAATAAAGGTGTTACTTTATAGCTACTCGAATGAACAAGTTTGTTGCTTATAGTATATTACTTAACAACCAGGTATTTTGTACTGTTACAATATTTTTGCTATTTCCCCCCATTGTGTTTAACATTCCTATATAACAAAACTAGGCATTTTCGCTGTAAAAAATGATTTATTAATCACTAAAAAAATTGTGTTGTCAATCTGTGTTGATAGATTTACATTTGAATAATGAGTCTGGGTTTTCTTTCAGGATGCTTGGTTTTTTAAAATTTAATGAAAACTATAATTTTTTTTGAAAAATAATTAGTCATGAAAATCACTCTTTTCATGACTAATTTTTTTGTTTTTAATAGTTAAAAAGTAATAAATAAGTACTGAAGTGTTCTCTAGTTTTTGAGAATTATATATATATATATTTTTTTAACTACCATTCTTCATATTATCTAGTTTGGATCTATGAAAATAAATGCATCATGATAGCAACCATAATAATAAACAAGTTATATAAATGTTTGAAAAAGTAGGTTAAAAGATACCTATATATAAAATTTGACATTTTATATTATCTACCTAGATTAAAATGATAAATTCTGGAAAATTTGTCGATTTTTTATAGAAAACCTTAAATTCTTCATAGTACTATTATAAGATGAAGAGAAAAATTATATGAATATATTCTTAATAAAAATTTCTTTATGGAAAGTTCAAACATAATCCTTTTTTCTTACTGGTATTTATTTGGGATTGTGGTTTTGGTATTAATGATGATTGTTATTTTAAAAGAATCTTATCAACAAAATGTTATTTTAAACAAGCCAAGACCTCCCTTATTAGAAACTGAAGTGAAAAGGCCTGGTTTGTATATAACTTGTATATTGTCATTATATCAAACAAGATTTATATAAATCAGTTCAGTTTAATGTCTGGTTACATTTGTATTATAAGATAATATTCACAAATATTCAAAATATTATTTTAAAATATTTTGCAATGGTTTTATAAACTTGACAATTCTATTTTATTTTGTGATTTATTATATTATTCAAGTTTATATAAATGTATGTCAAAATTCATTAGGATGGGATAAGCCTATTAAGATCAGGGTTAAAGATCTTTTTAATAAGGTCTTCAATGCAATGAAAGTTTTATCAACTATTTTCATAGTCAAAAGTCATTTGTGTTTGAGACGTGAGCATTTGGATTGGAAACCATTTTGAAAACTGGATACTTTTAAGAATTTATAGACCTAAATATAACGCGTGGTGCAGTTCCCGTACTTTGCTCAAAATGAAGCATCTAAACTTTTCAATTGTCTTAGAGATTTAAACTAAGGATCATTCAAAAGGATATAGAGCAAGTGCGTTATCAGATCTGGAGGAACCTAATCAGAATAGAGCTGTGTAGTTAGCTCTTTATTTTAACATTTCTTTTGAAATCAAGAGGGTTTCCAACTTTTGGCATGAGATCTAAACCCTGTATACCCATAAATTCAATTCTACTATAATCAAGACATTTTATGGCTTTCTTTTATTCTTTGTGACCTGAAGATAACGTTCTATATTCGCATCAATTAGTCACACATATACTAAGACCTCTGAATCTCCTCACTCGTTTAAATTAGTGGTAAATTTTCACCAACATCAAGCCAATCTTGAAGTTCACAGCTTTCCTTCCACATAGCCATCCTCTCATTTGATAATTTAAGGAAGCTGTTACTAGATATCAGATTTGGAAATGGTGGTTAAAACTTTAAAAGATGTCAGTGATCACTTGATCTTTTAGATTTTGCAGCTTTGTAGGCAAATAATTAAAAAAAACTATATTGGGGTAAAAGTTGCTATTGTTATAAAAAGTTCTCTTCAATCAGATGATGAAAGACCCCTTTGCATACCAACACATCACGCCAAATTTTATACATCTTCATTTCCAGTTCGCTCAAACTGTGAAACGAATTCTACGACTGTGAAACGAACTTCTAAGATTTATCAGATGTGCATCACCCTTATTTATGTTTAAGAGAGAATTGAAAACATATTACACATTTTCATCCTAATTTTCCTTTGTTTCCCTTTCTTATTCTTGAACTAATTTCTTTCCTCTAGTTTCACCATTACTGATAGAGATTAGAAATTATAATATTTTTTTTACTTAAATTTAAACAAATATTCTTTTTTGTTTAATGTATCAAAGATGAGCTGGTTAATTTAAAAAAAATGCTGTATAGTAATAAGTCCGCCAGCTGTACCATGTTTAGCCATGTACACAAAATAATGAAAAAATAAATAAATATAAAATAAAAAGCACTCATATTATTAGTCTTCTTATTCCTTAGTAATAAAAATTATTTATATTTTTAGCTCCATGTATCTTAATTTTAATGGTGCCTTGTATACTTGAGAAGAAATTTTTTGATGAAAATATTGGTCCCATCCATATTTATCAAGTTATTGGTGAAGAGCTTGAAGACTACAAAGACAGAGACATTTATTTTTCACAAACAATTTAAAAATTAAATTATTTATGTTAATCAATTGTTTAACCAATAAGATTAATTTTTATATCAGGTTTATGCAATATTGTTTACGATAAAGAAATTAATATGAAATATATTTTTATTGATTTTTTATTATCGTTTCTTATCATTATTTTATTTAGCTGTTCAGAGATAGAATTCTTCATTACATTTTTTTTATTTACAAAATTTTGAGGCTGTCAGCTAACATTGACTGATTTGGTCTGATGACTGTTCTTTCAATTATACTTCTGTTTTATCCATCCTTTTCCTTTGAGTGAGTGGATACAGAGTTACGTAAGACATCCCAAAAAGTGTTATCTTGAAGTGCTTCCTAAATCTGCATATGCCACCCATATCTCTAAAACTTCAGACCCTTCCACGCTACAGGACTAGTAATGGCAAAAGTCCTGCCACATTACCACTCTATTGGATTGATTCTGAACAATCAATTTATTCGATAAAAATGAAACCGACCTCAAAGTTCTACTCTCCGAAGGAACACCTCTCAGACACATATTTAAAAGATACATTGGAGACATCCCATTAAGGGAGTTCTATACAAAGAGACAAAGTTTGAAACCATTCAATTCACACATACTTTTTTTTTTTTAACCTTGCGAGTTTATTGCCATGTGGCAATCTCTTCCAACCAACCAGAAATATGTTTTTATAGGCCCTAAGTGTTAACCAGACTGGAATCATATTTTAAAAAATCTGGGTTCCAGCGGGGATCGAACCCGCAACCTCCGGATCTGCAGACAAGTGTCTTACCACCAGGCCAAGGAGGTCGCCACATACGGCTCTCATCTCACTTTTTTACCTTTCCCTCAAAGTTTTCCAACTGTCTCATTCCTTTCTTCCCTCGGTCTACACTTTATTCCTCACTCTTCGTTTGTTTTAGAAAAAATATTTATTTTATATTTCTTTCATGTCATGCACTCAATTTGGCGAACTATCTGAAGATTACTTTTTTAATTATACTCTGAACATTCGTCTTGAACAAAAAAATATCTATTATCTGATCAGTTCTTACATTATCATTCATTGTCACACTAGATTTTCATTGCAAAACACATTTATTCTGCCGTTTTCCTTTAATGGCCAGGCTTTACTTCCATAAATCAAGGTGGACACTCGCACACCATTTGGTTTACAATAATTTTTGAAGATTCTGCGATTGATTTATTGAAAAAAACAGAACTAAATGCGCTGTTGACCTTGTTTCCTGAAGCAACAAACTTTTTAATATCTTTCCTTATTTAACCATCTCATGAAAATGTTGTTCCCAAATAGCATTCCTGAACTTGCTATAATTTTTCATTGTTCACCCATATACGAGGGTTGCTACTTTACTTTTGAGACAGACAAGTAAAAACAAATATTTATCATCAAAAATGGTTTTATTGTTTTTCAAAATACTCTCCATGAAGCAACACGATCGAATTTTTTCAACATTTGTTTGGACCAATCGATACAAGCCTTTTTTTGAGCGATTGTCAAATTATGCGGTATCCAACACGAACAAATCTTTTTGACGGCCAAATGTTCATGCAATATTGAATGTATGCGAGTGGAACTAATGCCCAAACATGCCTCAATCTCACGATAAGTCACATGACAATCTTGCAATATCAGTTCACGCACAGCATCGATGTTTTCTGGCACACCAACTGATTTTGGATGACCTTTACGAAATTCGTTCTGGAGCGAACTACGACCACAATTGAATTCGGAAAACCAGCGAAACACAGTGGCCCGGAATGGTGCTTCATCACCAAAAGTCGAAGCGAGTTGATCGGCACACTTTAGTTGAGTTAGTCCACGTCAAAAATCATAAAAAATCATTGCATGAAAATGTTCATGATTTAATTCCATTTTTGGCCGAGATGAATTTTTCAAGTCACTGTAAACAACACAAATAGCACTCGTATGACAAAACTTTCTGAGCACGTATACCATTAAAAACGTCAAACTTTACGATGCCGTGATGTCAGATTTGACGTATCTACACTGGTGTTGCCATATCTCTAAACTTAAGTAGCAACCCTCGTATTGCAAATTTTTAACAACTACAACAAATGACTTTCGACTTATTAACATTCATTCTCAAATCTTATTCTAAACATTTAGCATACATTCTTTCAACAAACATGGCTAAATAATTTTCATTTTCCGCCACTTGCACTATAAAGTTTGCATACAATGAACCATTCTCAACCAAATCTGACATTTTCACATCTCTCGTTTCATACTTCATCTCATTTATAGATAAGTCAATATGAATATTGAAGAAACATTGAGACATTACACATTTGTTGTCACTCTGACACCTGCCGTGCTTTTCTTATACAGGGACGTGATCGATATAATGAGTTTGCATCCATTCCATATTTTCTCAAAATATTCCATGCCTTTGCCCTGTTCACTTAATCATATGCTTTTTCTAAATCCATGAATGCACTGAATCAAATACTGGAAGTTGACTTACGTTGGGTTGTAGATAAATGGCTATAGATTTCAGACTCAATAATAGTATTATTCATAAACTGATACCACTATTTTAGCACAATTGTGTAATAGGTTAAATAAGTTCACATTTTACTATCACAATTTCTTAGCTCACAGTGAACTAAAATAAATTGAAAAAATTACAGTGAAGTATCCATTTCATTTCCATAGTTAAAAATTTGTAGAAATTGGTTAGATGCTTGTTTTCCACCTGGAGGTTTCGGGTTTGATTACTTGTAGTATCCTACAAAAAAATAGGTTCGAGTTTGTGTAAGAGTTTGTCTGCGAGTTATTGTTTCTTCTTTACGTACAATAGCATTATTATGAATAAGTAAAATGATTAATAGAGAGTTACATGCCTTATGTAGTGGTTCTTAACCTGAAGGTTCATTAACAATACTGTCTCCAGAGGCCAGACTCTTTAATGTTAAAGTGTTCAGGAATGTTATAAAAATTAATGAATATATGGGTTTTTTCACAAAATCTCTAATATTTGTATAATACTCGTAGTTATGTTAAAAAGCTGAACATCAAGACGTAAAGAAATTCATAATTTTTTCAAGGACCTGCCAATATATTATATTAGTTCTAGGATAATACCTATAAATTTTGAAAAAAGGCTTTTTTTTTATAAAATAAAACAGTTTATAAATAATTCTCTTTATTTTGCTGTATATATAAAGTTTTAAAACATTTTATCTGATTAATTTGTATATATAATATATGTCCGATTTGCATTGTAATCATGATTTTGAAGCTACTTCAGCTGTATATACATTATTTACATAATCAACCAAGTATAACGGAGTATAAAAATCTTTATTCATACTTAACGTAATTTTTAGCAGAAACTTCTGGTTGTAAGGGCCAAGCATTGCCTGGGGCATCGCTGCCATTATTCTGGGGCACCCAGTTGAGGAATGGGGCACGGGGTTGGTGAGAGGCGGGTCCTGGTTGCGTAGGGGGGCCCTGATACCCCTCTACGGTCATGTTGTTGACCAGCCCCCAGCCCGCTTGGTTGAGTGCGGCCGCCACCAAAGCTTGGTTGACCGGGATGTTAATGGGAAGGTTCACATTCCCAGGCTGTGCGCTTCCATTGCTCGCCGGGGGCTGACTACTCATGCCTCCGCCCACGTTCCTCATCCCCCACTGATAGTTGGTGGAGACCGATGAATTGTTTTGATAGTTCCTAGAATGCCTAGGAACCATATCGCTGTGGGATTTATTGGGTCTAATTTGATGATATTTGTTTTGGTCCTGCTTGGGAGAGGCGTTTGAAATATTCACCGAAACACCTTTTATTATGTGGTCTTCGCCACATAAACTTTGAGCTACCTCAGGATCCAAAAAGGTCACAAAACTAAAAGCCCTAAATGGTTTAGGGATAAATACGTCAGTAACCTGACCAAACTTTCCAAAGTACTCTCTTAAATCATCAGCCGTAATGTTCTCTGTACAACGGCCAACGAATACTTTGCTTGGAACTTTAGGTACAAGTCCTTCCTTGGAATTGGGAATTCTGACATCGCACCACCGTCCGTCGATCAAATGTCTTTGCCCTAAGACTTTGATTTGCGCTTCGTAGTCGTAAAACTTAATGAAACCGAAACCTTTCGATGAACCCGTTTTATTATCTCTCTTAATTTGAACTAACAATAGTTCTCCAAATGTTTGGAAATACTCTCTTAGAACATCTTCTGTTGTTTTCCATGGTAACCCTAGTACGATAAGATCGGAGCACCTCAGCTTATTTTCACGCTTTCTTTCGGTAATAATGTTTTCCACTTTGGGTGTCTTGGGGAACACACAGATGTAGCGGTGGATGCCCCAACCTCCGTCCGAGGGCGGGTACAGCCGGTCGTCGGCCAAGCGCAGCCCTCGGAAGGTCTGCGATGACGGGTGGCGGTACTTGAGCCCGCAGCACCCGTAGAACTGCGCGGACACCGTACTCAGCAGGATGGACCCATCTTCCTCAGTGGGCAGCTCGATAGGTTCCTCGTCTTCATCTTCGCACACTTGCAAGTATTTTATTGACATTTCAAAGAAATGACCAACTAACACTCACATTACGTCAATACAAAACAGTATCAAATCATAGTTCGTTTTTATTATAAGTTCTTACAATAAATAGCAAAAGGAAAGTCAGGTACAAAATTAACCATAACAGGACAAGTGACGTTTTTCATTTGTATTACCAGATAAAATAAATCAAGATTGTGTAACCCTTCATGTAGGTGCTCTATTTATTAAGGCGGATACTAAATCTTCGATTTCAGGGGGGTGTCGTTCTTTATATATTTAATATTGTTTGAGAAGTATCAAGATTAACTTTGATATTGTTTCTACTTTGTATAAAGTGTGGATATAAAAAAGATAATGAACTGTGAATTACACCAGTTATTAATTAAAAACATGGAAATAAAGATAAATTTAAACAAAAATAAAATATTAGAAATACAAGTTCAAATGGGTTTTATGAAGACAGCCCATTTACGAGCGCAAAGTCTTTGAAGAAGGTCAGAGATCAGTGATGTCTAGAGCTTCGACCATTTATATAGTGAAGTGATTGGTAAGTAGGTGTTTAGCTGTGCGGCAGACTGAATAACTTTAAATTGGAGCCAGTTCAATTTACGGGTGTGTACATGTCGTTTATGGTGTTCTGATGATGACACTAGCCGTTCAGCATATTAGGAAGATTGAGCACCTAATTTCGGAGAATGACTAATGAAACATCTGTACATGGATAAGTTCGCGACATCGACGCCTGTAAACTGTAGACTCCGAGCTGCAAGCAAGGTTTGCACACGGTGAAGCCTGGATAATAAGAGATATATCTATTTACTGCTAAGTTTGGATGGCAAATGATAGCGTTTTATCATCGGTCGTCCGTACGACTTTTTTCCTCCTGGGTAGGAAACGAAGTGAAATATCTTCCAAAATTGTACTCCTATTAAACGGTTCCATCTCCATTCAACCTTCACCCGAAGTCGAATCCTAATTACCTCAATAAGTTACTGTAACGGTATTAAAGTCCGAGAAAAAGCTATCATCCTTTGATAGTAATATAAACTCCAGTATAGTAACACATTAAATATATTATTTTATTGTTAACGCTGGGTTATTCTTTCAAGTCGGTGTGGAGGGGATTAAATATTACAATCATGTGCTTTGCTACAGATGCATAAAAATTCTGGCGTGAGTTGACTTGCAGCTTTTCCCTTAGACCGTAGCAGGTCGTTAACAAAAGCGCGCTGAAAAGTGTTTGACGATTTAACATGCAGTATCGAATAGCAGTGATAATCTTTCAATGAATTATTTGTGCATCGATCCTAATTTCAAACAACAAGACAAAAATAATATATGGGTGGTATAAAATATCCCCTACGAGGAAAATCGGCGTTTTCAAGCAATAATGGTCATGCAATATTGCGTAGCTTTTAAGTCACAATAAGGTACATGCTGATTAAATTATCAATTGCGACAGTGATTTTTATTTACTTTTTCAAAAAGATATAAGCCATAAATTTTTTGATAGTGCTATTGTTCAATTCATGAAATAATCAGGAAGCTGTATTTTTCTTTTAGGAATTTATAATTCAATTATATTATATAAATCAGATTGGAAACTATTTAACGACATTTTTAATGTTCATTTCAAATTTCGGTATTGAATTATATTTGACAAGTAACGAAGGCTAGGAAAAGGCAAAATATTTTTTGTGTGTTTGGATTAAATCAAAGATAATTTTAATTTCTTATGTAATGGATCAATACATTCGAGTGACGTTCAGGGAGCTTATTCTCATTAAACGACGCTAAAAAAGTCATCACTATGAAATGATTTTTTTGAATTGTAAATCGAAAATTCCCTTATTTCTTCAGGATTCATTTATTTTATTTTTCAACCCAAATTTGTAAATCACATAATGGATTACCAATCGTAAAAATTACTTTAATTTCAATTTGATTTTGGTATTGTTACTTTATAAAACATTTTCTGAGTATCAAAGTCGTTTGATTTTAATTACATTCTTAAGTATTTTACGTTCTAGTTCATGTGAATTACGAGAAGCATATTTTAGTATTCAGTATCAAATTTATGATATTAAAAATGTTTGATAAATATTTAAAAATATTTGTCGTAACATTGTGTAACTAAGAAAAAAACTAGAAATAACGTAAGATTGAATTACATAAACGTGAGCAAGAATTTATTACGATTATGAAAGATATAATATATATAGCACATGTAAATTAGGAAGCGAACGATTTCTGTGAACGATTAATTAAAAAAATCGATTCACATGCTAAATAAAAAAATGGAATCTATTAAAGCAAACATTTTTTTTATCATCCGCTTGAAAAGCAAACCTTTATATTTGCTAGTACAATTCGATACAGAAATACTGCAAACACTGGTCGAAGCTATCATGTATATTGTTCGCAAATGAACGTTTTTTCATAATTCATCTCCGAACGTGTCGAAGGATTTCTGCTTGTTTGTGATTGCTCAACTGTTGTCAGCGCTGTCATTTTTGTAGTTTTCGGGTTTGTATATTTTTGAGCTCACCGGTTTTTAAAAATAAGCGTTTTCGTCCTAAATTTGGAATTTCTTATTAAATATTGCATCAATGGCTTCTGCTTTAGAACAATTTGTCAACAATGTTCGGACTTTATCATCATCAGGTAATAAGTTATTGTTTTAAATTATGAATTTTTTCATTGTCAATTATTTCTAAAATGTGAATTCAGTTTTTGTATATGTTCTCCAGGTCAATACTTTTACTAACGTCTTTTTTGGAATCAGGACATTAAATAATTTTTCGCTAATCCTTATAATTTACGTTTGGGGAAGGTATTTTTTTCCTAACCTCAAATAACGTTTCTTTGTGTTTTAGGTAATTTTGGAGAGCTCTGTGAACTAATAAGCAAATCTCAAGAGCTTTTACAAAGAAATAGTCTACATTTGAGCAATGTATTGGAAACATTGGATCTTCAACAACATTCCCTGGGAGTCTTGGCTGTGTTATGTGCAAAGTTTTCAATGCCTCAGGTAAATCAATGTTTAAAAACATTTTAAGACAGTCAAAAACGATTTATCGTTTTATTATTGCTTCAAGAGTTCTACAATGTAAATCCATCTTCTTCTTCTTCCCAGTGCCATGTCAGGTCCCCCCAACGTTGAATATCACTTGGGAGTTGGCATCTTTGTCCCCGGCAGCCCGAAAAAGATCCTCAACGCTCCTATACCAGTCCAATCACGTATATTGCGGAGCCAGGAGATTAGCCTCCTGCCAACACCTCTTCGGCCCTCTATTTTACCTTGGACGATCAGGTGCAGTAGTTTGTACTTTGCTCCTCTAAGTACATGACCCAAATAGGACACCTTTTGGATTTTAATATTAGTCAGCAACTCTATCAACTTTGGCTCTTTGAAGAACCCTTGTGTTGCTGACCATACCCTTCCAGGGTATCCGTAGCATTCTCCGGTGCATCCACATTTCGAATGCTTCCAGTCGGTTCATACTACCAACTTTGTGGGTCCATATTCCACTCCATGCAATAACACTGACCAAACGTAGCATTTGACTAGCCGTTGTCGAAGTTTTAAGTTAGATTACCATCGCAGAATACGCTTCTTATTTTATTAAAAGCCACACGAGATGATTTAATTCTACACTTGACTTCGGTTTCTGGGTCGAGGTCTTCCACTAGGATACTTCCGAGGTATTTAAATTTTTTCACTCTCTCTATATAAGTACCGTTCAATGTAAGACGTTCTCCTGCGTGATCCTGCCGGCCAAACACTATGAACTTAGTTTTACTCACGTTCATGTTCAGCCCCAGCCTCACACCGGCTTTATTAATTCTATCTATAAGCGTTTGAAGGTCGTCAATACTGTCTGCCAGAACAACCGTATCATGTGCGTACCTGATGTTATTGACGCAACACCATTCACTTTGACCCCCAGATTCAAGTTATATAGTGCTTCCTTGAAAACTATATCAAGAGTACAGATTGAATAACATAGGTGACAAAATACAACCTTGTCAGACTCCACGTTGAATTGGTATGCCTTTTGATTCAAATAAATCAAATAATTTAAATCCATCTCAGTTGAGTTATTCATCCCTAGTATTCTGTGATACCAATTTTTGACTAAATATCCAAAATGATAGTGATTTTGATGTATGTCATACATTTAAGCCAAACTGCTAAGTTGCAATAGACTCAAATTTGATCATCAATCTTATTAATACTTATTCTGTTTGTATTATGATTAATATTCAATTATGCTTTATTTTTCTAGTCTTCACCGGGAGTGGACATGAGCACTATGTTTGAACAGTTTCAAGAGTTTATTTTGGGATGTAATGGTGAACAAGTGAGATTTTCTCCTGACATGTGTAAGTTTTGTACCATATCATTATATTTCCCAGTAAGCAAATGAACCCAATTGGTTCCACCCTTAATTTCTTAACAGAGCAATTACTGGTTGATTGACTCCATCTTTCTGATAAATATAAAATTTTTGATCAATATTTTGTAAATGTTATTCAAAAAGTTAATTAAGTGATTCAATTCTCTGGAGGTAGATTCTGTTAGGAGGTAGAGGATTATTGGTTTAATTAAAATATTTTTGTGATGGTCAGTTGTGATAGTAAAATAATTGTAATTAAATATAGTAACAAAGAATAAATCAATGCATTACATTGCTAATTATTTTTACTTGAAATATTGTCCCAATTATTTGTGACAGACCTGTGATTTTTTTGGTCAAAGACGAGCATATTGATGTCATACATAAAACAATCCTGGAACTTGCTAACATGCTTAATTTAGATGTTGAAGCGGAAGATATTGAAGAATTAGTGGAATATGCCGAGGGAGAGCTAACTAACGAAGATTTAATAGAGTTGGAAGCGCAGCAGCACTTGGAAATGGAAAAAGTAGAAGAAGTACAAAAGAAATTCGCTGTAAGAGATATAAATTAAAACAAAGCTATCAAGTTGCAAGTTTCCTTTAGTCCTTTTCTTTATTCAGAACAAATAAAAATGATTAAGCTCTTTGTTTATTGACCAATTCATTTAATGATCTAGTCGTAGTAATGGAACCCGGTCATTAAGTGAGGTGTGTCTGTACAATCTTTATTTCAAATGACAATTTGAATCTTTTTTGCACTTTTATTAAAATGAAAAACTTATTTTACAGATGCTGAACTTTGTCATTTATTCACCAATCATTTAGTGGAAACAAAACAACCGATAAGAGGAATAGAACTACTGAAAAGGGCCATCAGAAAAATTCAACTTTTTGACTCTCAGCTTACATCAGTACATGCAGATCTTTACCAACTTTGCCTTTTATCTAAATGTATGAAACAAGCCATTGAATTTTTGGATACCGATATCACTGGAATAAGTGCTGAGGTGTTTTTCAATTTTTTATTAAAATGTAGCCAGTTGAAAAAATGTATTTCAGTTATCCCTTAAGTAATTTTCTGTGATTCAAACTGCAATGGTGTCAAATTGCAAAATAATCCATCTCGGCTCTAAAACCGCGCCTCACCATGGTATTACATAAAATAATTTTAGTTTGAGACCATATTTAAGCCAATTTGTTAAGGCAGCAATAAAACATTGACATAAATGGGATTGAAACTGTAGATTAATTTTGTTATATATATGTATACATGATTAATTAATTTTGTTATATAGATCAGTTTAGAGCAGTCGCAGCTTCACAAGTACATATTACTTTATTAACACTTTGAAACAAATTGTAAAAAAAGTCTTTAGTTTCTAGATTCACCCTTTCAAGTCTTAAAATCATATTAGTAGAAAGTCATAATTTCATAGAACATTTCATGAATTTAAACACTTCAAGGGGCCCACGTGAAACACAAGGAAGATATGTAAATGAGGAGTGATGACATTTTTATACCAATATGAATATTTTTTCTCTGGAAACAAAAACTTATAAATGTAATTTCGAAATTTATCAAATATTGATATTTTTAATGATATGAGTTTACTAATTTACAGAGTCAACATTATCACATTTGTGATGTAAATTAAATTCGGAAATTTCAATGAAATTATAATACAAAGAAACCAAAATGAACATTTATTTTACATAAATGTGAAAATATTAGTAATTTTTCATAAATGTTAAGGTGCATAAGACTATTAAAATAAAATGAAATAGTGTCTTATTTTCAAATAAGTTTAAGAAAAAGTGGTGTAATTCCAAGAAGTAAAAATCTGCTATTTTTTATGTCAAAGCAAAATTCCGATTATTTGTAAAGTCCGATTCATGTCTATTTTTAAATTATATTCAGAAAAAAGGTGCGAAAACAAATGCAATTATTTAACTTTACAGGAAGTATCACTGATAGTTTTGATGTTAATCTTCAAAATGAGTTGAAATTGTACCAGATATTGAAAAAAGAAATAGGGTTACAGTTAAAAAGGGAATTGTGAAAAAAAATGCTAATCGTGGGAAAATTATTTTCGGGTTATTATATGTAGTTTCATCATAAAAAGTGTTATATTAGTTATAAAATTTTAGGGTTTTCATTGCTAATATAACAAGGTATCACCAAAATCCTAAAAATATGTTTTATTTTCAGCTTGGAGGGCAATATGATTCAAAACATTTCCTCTTGTATTATTACTACGGCGGCATGATTTATGCAGCGATGAAGAACTACGACCGCGCCTTGTATTTCTTCGAGGTGGCCATCACCACTCCCGCTGTAGCAGTATCTCATATTATGCTCGAGGCTTATAAAAAATACATATTAGTTTCACTCATTCTACATGGAAAGGTATGGCAATAGAGATCATTTTATTTAAAAATATTTGTGCTTTTTTTGTAAATATGACCTAAGGATACCGATTTCCTTATATTGGGTGTACAAATAAGTCACTGCCGTTTGACAAAAGTTGGCGCCACCAGTAAGTTATGGTTAAAATTGTCAGATGTAAAATGTCATTATCGTAAGGTTGGACATCTGTCAACAACATGACCTTGAAATATTAGTGAATTTTTATCAGTATAACATATTTTTTTGTGTTCGAAAATGTCAAGTTTTGAGCCGAATAAGCGTCATTTGCGGGAACTTTTGATTTACTTCTTCAATTTGAAGAAATCTGCAGCTGAGGCGCATCGATTGCTTGTAGAAGCATATGGTGAGGCTGCCTTAAGTGAGAGAAGTTGTGAGTGGTTTCAAAAGTTTAAGAACGGTGAATTTGACATCGAAGACAAAGAACGTAGCGGAAGGCCGAAAGTGTACGAAGACGCGGAATTGGAAGTATTATTGGATCAAGATTCGTGCCAAACGCAAGAAGAACTTGCACTTACATTAGGAGTGACTCAACAAGCAATTTCACATAGGTTGAAATCATTGGGAATGATTCAAAAACAAGGAAATTGGGTTCCATATGAACTGACACCGAGAAACGTTGAACGCCGATTTTCCACATGTGAAATGCTGCTTGCCAGGCATAAACGAAAGGGTTTTCTGCACCGTATAGTCACTGGTGATGAAAAATGGATCCACTATGATAATCTAAAAAGGAAGAAATCATGGGGAACCCCTGGCCATGCTTCAACATCTACAGCTAAGCCAAATATTCATGGAAAAAAACTCTTGTTGTGTATTTGGTGGGATCAGCTTGGTGTCGTGTATTATGAGTTGCTCAAACCGAACGAAACCATTGCTGGGGCTGTCTACCGAGCACAATTGATGAGATTGAGTCGAGCACTCGAGGAAAAGCGCGCCCACTGCTACTCCAGACACGACAAAATTATTCTCCTGCATGATAATGCTCGTCCACATGTTGCGGCGCCGGTCAAAACCTTTTTGGAAACAATCAATTGGGAAGTTTTACCCCACCCGCTGTATTCACCAGACATTGCTCCTTCTGATTTTCACTTGTTTCGATCGATGACGCATGACCTGTCTGAGCAGCACTTCACATCATATGAAGATACCAAAAATTGGGTCGATTCGTGGATAGCCTCAAAAGATGAAGCATTCTTCCGACGCTGTATCCGTATGCTGCCAGAAAGATGGGAAAAGGTAGTGGCAAGCGATGGGCAATACTTCGAATAAAACATGAGGTTCCGTTCTTTGACAATAAATGCCCAATTTTTGATAAAAAACGGCGGAAACTTATTTGTACACCTAATATTTCTGGAAACTAATCATATACATTGTTCTTATTTGAGAGGAGTGACTCAGTATAGTTTTCCAGTGAGTGATCTGCAGTCTAGTGAGATAGAGAAGCTTTTCTAGTATTATCATTTTCAACCTCCGTGACCTAGTAGTAGAAAATTAGTAACTTAACTTTTTTAACTGCTGTATATTAAATACACTTACTATGGTTGTAGGCCAGACAATTCTTATCATTAAAAATAATATACATTTTTAATAACAGATTGTTGAAATATACGAGTATAACTCACAACTTTTCGATTTTCCGCAATGCTTAGATCACTTATTTTTAATAAACCATACCAATTTTAAATAACACTACACAATTTTTTAAAAATAAAACTTTAAAAAAATGTCGTTAAGAATATTTTATAAATCACTTGAACTTTCAGCAAAACACAGTTTAAAATTTTAAGAAACAATATTAATTGTGAAGAAATTTTTTATTGTGTTGTATATTTCAAAACATGGATCAAAGCAGAATATCACACTGTTTATATCTGTAGCGTGTTTCTCGTAATTTTTTGTGATGAGAACACATAACACATCTTTTTAAAGGATTTTGCTTTGTGGATGTTAGTAGCAAAACTCTAGAGAAGTGGTGCCCTGTCAGTTGAGATGGTAAATTTGCATTGTGTTTTGAAATAGAAGCTTTTGATTGTGCCTTGCATTTGTGATGATGAAGTTGCTGCCTAATTACTTCTAGTTGAAAATTTCCTATAGAAGTTTGTGAGCCGGTCTTCTATTTAAATTATATGGCCATTCAATATGTTAAGATCTAATAATTTTTTTTAAATCTACCATATTATGGTTTTTCTCACAGGGTGAATAGAAGATAACATATCATTTTTGTCAACAGCTTCCATATTTCAATTATAATCTATCATAAATGGAAAATGAGGAAAGATCACTAAAAAACCAAACATTTGTAAACAAACTATATAAAAAGATACAATATTATATCGAAAAGCAGCAAATGCACCAATAACGAGCGATAAATTGAACTATGTAAGGTATACTTGTATCATTAGTAAAAACATCTCATGTGGTAACCCTAGCAGGCAGTCAAATACAAAGTAAAACTTAGATTTATTAATTTAAAATTGGGAATCAAATTGACAAAAAGTTCTTAACATGTTTTCAAAAGATGGCAGTATGTGTATTAAAAAGGTTAATTTTGATTGTGTATGAATTCTTTTTCATCATACATTTAGCTGCTTGTATACACATTTACTACCTGACAGGCACGTCTTTTAATTGCGAGTATATATGTCTATGACAGAACCTGTTATTTTAACATTGATATATTTTTATATTATTGTAATGATTTGATTAAATCTTTAAAGTAATTTAGATTAAAATGTAGATTATTGATTAATTTGTCTTTCTATTCAAACGATTTTTTATTGTATATGTATTTTGGATGGTAAAAAACAATGGAATTTAGTGAAATTAAGATATTTTTTTAGTATTTGTTTCTTCTTTTTTAGATTCAACCCATTCCTAAGTACACATCTCAAGTGGTAGGTCGCTTCCTGAAGCCACTTTCCTGTGCATATCACGAGCTGGCGGGACCACACGCCACCACTTCCATACAGCATGCTATCCAGAAAAATAGGGATACATTTCAACGTGATCATAACATGGGATTAGTTAATCAGGTATGTGACATATTTACTTTAAATTATAATATTAAGAGTACTTTAAGAGTTTAAACCACAATACTCATTTACTCTTAAAGTACACAATGCTTCTTATTGCGGTAAAACCATGTTAATTCTAAATTGACATTATTTGAAATTTTTCAAACATTCATGACCCAAATTGTCAATTTCATAGTTGATTAGCCCCTTCATTCAAAACCCCCAGTAATTCGTAGTTCAAAATAATTTTCAGACCCTTGTGCCATAATTCAATACATTTTTACATCAAATTATAAAATTTTTTTTAGTAAAAAGTTTGTAAAGTTTCTTTATGTATGCCGCAGTACCTGCGGTCTGCTTGTGTGGAACCTCCTTTACATTTCTTGGTCCCTGCTGCTAAATGCCTCTAGAAAATGGGGAATTATATGTATGTTCACTACTTGTTCAAAGCGACCCAACCAGAGGAAGAGGTTCCTGTTTTATCGTTACGATCTGCTTCTGGTAATTGTTAGATAAATCGATATTAGAAGTTCTTAAACCAGTCTATGCTAATTACTCACACTTAGCGTGTTTATAAATGTTTTTCACTTTTTTGATATTTCAAATTATTTTAAACTTCACATATTTTATACTTTAAAGAACCTAACCTCTCACCATAAATAAAAAACGGTGCCGCAAAAGAAAACACAGTGCGTTTTTGGTTCCAACGTTTTCGTTCTGGAAATTTCGACCTGCAGAACAAGCCCTGTGGACGGCCGGAGACCAAAGTTGATAATGAAGAATTGAAGGCTATTGTGGAAGCGGATCCATCGCAAACCACGTCCGAGTTAGCTGCAGGCTGCGGTGTTAGTGATAAAACTGTTTTAATCCACTTGAAGCAAATTGGGAAGGTGAAAAAGCTTGAAAGGTGGGTACCTCACGAATTGAGTGAAGCAAATCAACAAACGCGCGTTGACTGCTGCGTTGCATTACTCAACCGGCACAATAATGAAGGGATTTTGAATCGAATCATTACCTGTGATGAAAAGTGGATCCTGTATGATAATCGGAAGCGCTCATCGCAATGGCTGAACCCTGCCGATCCAGCCAAACCATGCCCCAAGCGAAAATTGACTCCAAAAAAGTTACTTGTGAGCGTTTGGTGGACTAGTGCTGGTGTCGTTCACTACAGCTTTCTTAAATCTGGCCAGACGATTACGGCAGATGTCTATTGTCAGCAACTGCAAACCATGATGGAAAAGCTAGCTGCTAAACAACCGAGGCTGGTTAATCGGTCTAGGCCACTGCTGCTTCATGATAACGCTAGACCACACACTGCACAACAGACGGCTACCAAATTAGAAGAGCTTCAATTGGAATGTCTAAGACATCCACCGTACTCTCCGGACCTTGCCCCGACAGATTACTATTTTTTTCGAAATTTGGATAACTTCTTGCAAGGGAAAAAATTCAACTCCGATGGGGCAGTCCAAACCGACTTCAAAGATTTTATTGATTCCCGTCCGAATGGTTTTTTTAGTAAAGGGATCGATGAACTACCTATGAGATGGCAAAAGTGCATAGATAGCAATGGTACATACTTTGATTAAATAAATATATTATATTAAAAAAAAATCAACTTTATGTTCCTCCCAAACAAAACGCCAATTTCATATGTAAGGACCTAATATTAGGTTGTCAATGAATGTGTTAACTGTGTTTAGGAGGAATGTAATCAATAAGGGTGCAAAAACAATGAAAAAAATTCTCCAATATAAAATAACCCTTATTTTTTATTGATTATTTAATATCTTGTTGAATATATTTAATTATTTGTATAAACCTGGTAACATATTTACCCATCCAGGCTAACTAACTTCCATATGAAGCGATTACAAAGAAAACAGTTCTACGCTATACTGGATAATGCTGTCCATGTTTGCAGCGAGGACATGAGAGGAGATGCAGGTCTAGGATTGGACTCCACAGCCACAGTTAGAGATGTGTTGAAAATACTGCGTCAGTCCATCATCTCTGGAAGGAGGCCATTATCATCACAAAATCTTGGATTTTTTTTATGACTCGTAAAAGTTATTAGGTGCACAAATAAGTTTCCGCCGTTTTTTATCAAAAATTGGGCATTTATTGTGAAAGAACGGAACCTCATGTTTTATTCGAAGTATTGCCCATCGCTTGCCACTACTTTTTCCCATCTTTCTGGCAGCATACGGATACCGCGTCGGAAAAATGATTCATCTTTTGAGGCTATCCACGAATCGACCCAATTTTTGGTATCTTCATATGATGTGAAGTGCTGCTCAGACAGGCCATGCGTCATCGATCGAAACAAGTGGAAATCAGAAGGCGCAATGTCTGGTGAATACGGCGGGTGGGGTAAAACTTCCCAATTGAGTGTTTCCAAATAGGTTTTGACCGGCGCCGCAACATGTGGACGAGCATTATCATGCAGGAGAATAATTTTGTCGTGTGGAGTAGCAGTGGGCGCGCTTTTCCTCGAGTGCTCGACTCAATCTCATCAATTGTGCTCGGTAGACAGCCCCAGCAATGGTTTCGTTCGGTTTGAGCAACTCATAATACACGACACCAAGCTGATCCCACCAAATACACAACAAGAGTTTTTTTCCATGAATATTTGGCTTAGCTGTAGATGTTGAAGCATGGCCAGGGGTTCCCCATGATTTCTTCCTTTTTGGATTATCATAGTGGATCCATTTTTCATCACCAGTGACTATACGGTGCAGAAAACCCTTTTGTTTATGCCTGGCAAGCAGCATTTCACATGTGGAAAATCGGCGTTCAACGTTTCTCGGTGTCAGTTCATATGGAACCCAATTTCCTTGTTTTTGAATCATTCCCAATGATTTCAACCTATGTGAAATTGCTTGTTGAGTCACTCCTAATGTAAGTGCAAGTTCTTCTTGCGTTTGGCACGAATGTTGATCCAATAATACTTCCAATTCCGCGTCTTCGTACACTTTCGGCCTTCCGCTACGTTCTTTGTCTTCGATGTCAAATTCACCGTTCTTAAACTTTTGAAACCACTCACGACAACTTCTCTCACTTCAGGCAGCCTCACCATATGCTTCTACAAGCAATCGATGCGCCTCAGCTGCAGATTTCTTCAAATTGAAGAAGTAAATCAAAAGTTCCCGCAAATGACGCTTATTCGGCTCAAAACTTGACATTTTTGAACACAAAAAAATATGTTATACTGATAAAAATTCACTAATATTTCAAGGTCATGTTGTTGACAGATGTCCAACCTTACGATAATGACATTTTACATCTGACAATTTTAACCATAACTTACTGGTGGCGCCAACTTTTGTCAAACGGCGGTGACTTATTTGTACACCCAATATTTCGTTGTGCTATTTATTTTCCCTTTTCAGATCATTGGAAAATATGTGTAACATGTTATAAAATACAATGTTCTTTTGTAATGATGTTCCAGTGATTTAAACAATTAGAAAAGGAATAAATGTATTATTGATTTTTCTGTTATTTTGTCTTAGTTTGAGAAAGTTCTTATGGCAAACTTGCCACCAAAAATAATTGTGTTGAATTTAACTGTGTTTAGTTGTTTTATCTTTATATTCAATTATGTCATTGTTACAGGTTCTGTCATCTATGTATAAGAAAAATATACAGCGCCTCACCAAAACATTCTTAACATTATCATTATCTGATGTTGCAAGTCGAGTACAACTTTCAGGACCAGCACAGGCAGAAAGTTACATATTAAATATGGTTAGTCCTGTTATTTTATCCTTATTCAAACCGCATAAATCTTCTGTTTGAAATATACAAATCTTCAAACTCGATATTGACATAAAATATATATTTTTTTATAATTTCTTTTCAAGTCTTGAAAATTTACTTGAAACATCTTTCAGTAAGTTTTGCATTTTTAAGTTCTTTTCATGTGTAAATAATTACAGAACATTCGATGAAGTTTGTTACCTTTCTTATAATTATCATTTAAGATTGTCTGCAACGAATATTGTAACTTACCTCAAACTTTGCATTTTGAATCTTTGAGCCATATTGTTTGGTTATAATGTTTATATAGTGAAAGATCAGAAGATTTTGTGGAATATAATTTAATCCTGTTCAAACTAAATACTTAATATGGTGTATCTCTTGTAATACCATTTAATTTATCTGTCCAGTCCATAAATTCGTACGTATTAATGTCATATGTATGATTCACCATGACTCATTTCTTAGAACAATACACTTCCAAATAAGTCACATCCTGTTTTGAAATGTACAACCAAGTGATCATCGATTTTTGTAAATATCGGATGTAAATAAGAGCCCTTAGTAAATTAATATTGATAATCAATATAAACGGCACGTTCTGTACTTTTTATTTTTAAATAGTGAAAGTACAGTTCCGCAGTTGAAAAATTGAACTGTGTTCATAGTGAGAATGGTTGTTGTCATTGCTAGGTCTGGATAGTTGACGATCCGCTTGCCATTCCAACGTCAATCTTGAACTGTTCTTCCACTTCGATCATATGATCTGTGAGAAAATATCCCGATTCTAGATACTCCCTCCTGCAGATGTCACAGACATGTGGATTCTGTTAGGTCACCATGCAATACTGATGCATGTTTGCAGCAGGCTGACTATTTCTCACATGCCTAGCCATCGAGACTCTTATCAGCCCGAAAACAGATGGCTTTCTATCCTCCATGGTCTTGTGTTACCTGCTCCCAGTCCTTAGTCCCGCACAAAGTCACCGATTCTCGAAGACTGTCCTTGTAGCGCTTTCTCTGCCCACCAACCCTTTGCTTGCCCACTACTTCCTTGTACAATACGTGTTTTGGAAGCCTATGATCACTCATGCGTATCACATGTCTGAACCACGGCAATTTAGCCATTACGACCATATCGTCTATAGGTTTACAGTTGGAGCGTTGCAAAACAGAGATGTTTTTGACATGATTACTCCAGTGGATCCAAATAATTTGATAAAGGAAATGTTGGTAGAGCATTTTAAGGTTTAACCTACGCCTTAGACCCATAGAGAAGTGCGGGGAGGACAATAGCCTTGTAGACTAGGAGATGTCCCTGCTGCGGAATACTCTGTCAATCAGTTGAGCAACAGCTGCTGACGTGCTACTGAGGTGACTACTGGCAGTGAGAATGGTATCAAGACTGCTTAGAAATGGTTTCAAAGATTTATAAATGGACAAAGAGAGCTCTGGTCCTGTTAATTTTGACAACAATGCTCTAAAAAGTCTTGTGGATTCAAAGCCAGAACTAATGCTGAAATATATTGCAGAAAGGTTAAATTCATCTCACGGAACAGTATTTCGTCACCTTAAGGAGATAGCAAAGGTATCCAAGCTTGGAAAGTGGTTATCACACAAGCTATTGCCAGCAGAGAATAAACATCTATACTTCTCTCGTAATCCGCTTTGATCGCGAGCCGTTCCTTGACTGCATTGTGATAGGTGATGAAAAGTGGATACTGTATCATAATATCGTAAGAAAAAGATAGTGGACAAATATAACAAATTAACCTTTACCAACATCAAAGGAGGAATTTATACTTTTCTATTTGGTGACACATGTATGGTGGCATCCACGTTGAACTGTTAGAAAACCTAATCAATAAAAAAAACTACAGATGTCTATTATCAACAACTTTCACGTTTAAACTCAACGTTAATTAAAAATATACCTGAAATAAGTGAATTAAAAAAAGTTTTGTTCTATCATGATAATGTCAGATCACACATGGCACGAATAATACTACAAAAAATTAAAGACTATTTGGGAGCTTGTGCCTCAACCCCCTTACTCTCCAGACATTGTCCATAATGTTATTATTAAAATTACCTGTGAGATGGCAAGTTGTTGATAATGAAGGAAAATTATATCATCGATTAATATAGTAAAATGTGTTTCATTTGCGTTGTTTCAATATTTCTCAAAAATACGCACAAATTAATGGACTGACCTTATATATTTATTTTTGATATTGGGTTTTTTGTTTTTTTTTATTGTATAAATATTTTATTGGCATAAAATATAATTTTTCATTGTATATTATTGAAAATTTATCTCCAATATTTTTCGGATAATTTGTATTTTAGATAGAGGATGGTGAGATATATGCAGTAATCAATCAGAAAGATGGTATGGTGGTCTTCTTAGACAATCCTGAGAAGTACGCCTCCCCAGAGACCCTGTGCCTGTTGGAAAGGCAGATGGCCAACTGCACCCGTCTGCACCAGCATATTCTCGAGATGGATCAGCAAATTCAGGTCAATCCTCAGGTAAGACAGTACTAATTAATTTATCACATTTGATAACTTCATACTGTGAACAAAAACTGAATTAGTTTTTATAAATTTCGAGTCATGGAAACAGACTTATAAATTGTAATATTTGTAGCATGTTCAAAATTATTGAAGTATTTTTCCACATCTGTGATATCCTTTGATACTTTATAAATTGTGTTTTTAATTTCCCAATTTTAATACATATGTACATATATATATCATCACGCCGTGTCCCTTGCGAGGTAGGCGGAGAGAATAGATCTCCAAACTTTTTTATCCATTCACACAACCTTCGCCTCCTCCACATTCATACATTTCGTCATGCACAATCTACTATTATTTATACTTCTCACTTTACCTTCTTTCAAAATCTGGTCTATTTGGTCAAGTCATGTTTTCCTCGGACTACCTCTTCCAAGCACACCTTTTACTTCTGACATCTATTTTTCATCTCATTCTTTCATAATTCATTCTCTCCACATGTCCAAACCATCTTAAATCTCTTTTCTTCATCTTACTTAATAAATCCATTTTATCCATGCATTCATTTCTGATGTCTTCTTTCTGCCTTCTTTAAAACATTGACACCGGACCACCAAAACCCTTGTGTATCCCATACTTTCATTTCAGTCCTTGCATACAGTTTACCTACTACACTTAAAACTGATGATTCTGTAGTTATTGCATTCCACTCTAAAGCCTTTTCCCTTATACGAGTACAAGGGTACAGTACCCGGCGGTAAGTAATACACATAGTTTGTAGAGCATCATTTCTGTCATTCATACACGTGTTCCGTCGCGATTTGTCACTTGTAGCCGGACCGGACTGTTACCTCATCGTGCGACAGAGATGACATTCTACAAACTATTTGTATTACTTACCGCCTGGTACTGTACAATGATTGCCTTCCTGCAGTTAGAGGGAGTGTATCCAGAGTTCAAACGTTTATTAAAAAAACACATGCATCCATTCAATCAATCCATCGCCTTCATATGCAACATGCTCAGAGGCTATACTGTTTACTCTGCAGCCTTCCCCTTTTTCATATTCATAACAACAGCTTTTACGCCTTCTATGACAATTCCACACATATCCATCTGAATAGGATAGAATCGAATAAAATAGAATCCACTCATACTCGCATTCATAAACTTCCTCAAAGTATTCCTTCCACCTTTTCTTAATACTTTCTATCTCTATTATTGTTACTCCATTTTTGTCCTTTACTCATTCATTCCTCCTGCATTTGAATTTCTACAAGCTATTTTTATTTCTTTCCAGAAGATTTCTATATTCTGTCTTCGATTCGCACTAAGCTTTCTTCCATTATTTCATGCTTCTTTGCCTCAACTATGGCTTTCAATTTCCTCTTACACTCTTTATCATTTCTACCTCTACTTTTCAAATATGCGCTATTTTTCGATCTTGCTTTTACAAACTCTCTCCATGCATGGTTTTTCTCCTTGATACTCTCTCTTACATCCTCATCCCACCATGCATCACCTTTTTCGTTTGAGTCTTTTCAACCCCGCATACTTCTTTCACAGTAGATCATAATATTCCTTTCGCAACTGCCCATTCTTCTATACCTAAGCTTTCACGCTTCTCCTTCATTTTTGCTTCAATCTTTCTATGGAATTCCTCCACTTCTTTCTCACTTTGCAAATTTTAATGATTTTTTTTCAATTTGTTATAAACATTATTTGTTTTGTGTTTTTAATTTCCAAATTTTTTGCAATTTTTAGAGCTTTATGTACGGAATCATAAAGTGTTGACACATTGATTAACACTTTATGATTCCAAACATAATGAAGCTCTATTATAAAGAAATAATTTATAAATAAATATCACCACCATCTCCTTTTTAGGCTTCTATTTTGAAGGTCTTTGGCAATAATATTTGATAAATGTAAATCTAATTTTTCGTTCAAAACTTCCAGATCTTTTTTTGTATGAATTTACAATAAATTTTTCAGTATTGATAATACTTACTAGTCTTTGTATTCTGGAGTATGAGTTATTAAATATTCCATTTGTTATTTGCAGTATGTGAAAAAGTGCATGGGGAACCAGGATGAAGACTTACCAGCCACTACCCAATGCTCCAAAGCGACATACTCAGTGTAATTTATCTCTTAATATTAATATTACACAATGTTTATATCATTCTACATTAAGGACATGTGATGCTGGGTACTAAATAAAACTTGGCCAAATATTTTGTAGCAATTTATTTGTTTTTTTTTTCAAATCAACCTTTTGTGGACACGACATACTATGAATTTATGAGAAGCATTCAATAAATATTTTTTTCATGGGCATCTGTTTATGATACAATTATCACTTTTACGTCTTTCTCAATTAACAATATGAAAATGAATGTAAATTTATATATTAATATAATTAATATTAAATGTATAAAATTCATACAACCATTATCAGAACAACATTACCTATGATATCATTTATAAATAAAATATTAATATTAATTTGGCCACAATTTCAAAATCTTTCACAACTTTTTGATTTTTTTTACAAATACAATAATTACTGTTGGTCAGATTGATGAAGCAACTTGAAATTTGTGCAGAATAAAAATGTTTGATAGAGTGCTGATAAAGTAGTGATTATTTATAAAATAGGTTATGCTAACCATAGAGAATTGAAAAGATTTAATAAAATGGTGCAATACAAATTCTATTGATAGTGAACAAATGTATCACAAATTACCTACAATATCTGATATTTAAATGAGTCGGGAATATTGTAAAGATTAAATTAACATTCAGATATAGTGATATAAATATGTATTTTATCTAAAACCATAGCATTTAAAAACCAAGGTGAACACTGCATATATTAAAATTATCATCACTCAAACATTTATAAAACTCCAGAATTAAACAGGCAAAATTTAAACATTATTTTAGCTTATCATTCTTAAAATAAATAATGCTTTGTGTAAAACTTAAAAAAACTCGTAATAAGTTGAAACACATCTTAATTCAAACATAATAAGTTGAAACACATCTTAATTCAAACATGATAAGTTGAAACATCTTAATTCAAACAATTTTTTTCCTTATGTTTATTTTTCTGTTTCAGAAATATAGTGATGAAATGAATTATTTTTAAATAATTTTTTTTTTACATATTCATAGAAAATTCTCAGTAACTGTAACAGAAGTCAACAAATATTTTTCAAAATACAACCACATTTTATTTCTATCTAAATCTTATTTTACTGAAAAATAATCTTAGAACACTGACTACAGTTATGTGATTCAAAATATGTGACTGATAGTTAATTATACAAAAAAGATTTTTACAATATGTGGATATTTTTTTTTTGAAAGCTGTACTAAATATGTTGAATAGCTAAAAGCTTTAAAATACAAGTAATTAATTGTAAGAGTGTCCAAAACAATTTACAAGCATGATTGCCCCTAAGTTTAGATTATATGTTGTCACAATGAATTGATAATTAAATTTAGCATTAATTAGATCCGTATTGGATGCATTGATTGAGCTGATCATTAATTTGACCAATAACCAAGAATAATTGATTTTGTGAAATCTGCAAGACTAAAAAAAATAAAACAGTTTTCATCAATTCAGTAAATGTGTTGTTTGAATGTGTCAGTAATATTTTTAGAACTATTTAAAATTGGCATTATGATGAAATTAAAAAAATAATTGACCGAAAACAATTTGTTCGATAAAGGATGCAAGTAATTGAATTTGATCGAAATGGCAATATCTTCAAAATGGACAAGTATTGCGAAGTTATTAAATGTAGAAAAAATATCAGTTTCACTATTGATTTGTCTCTTATATTTTATTAATTCAATAAAAATATTGAAACTTCTTGACCCGTAGACTTTTAAGCAGTTAATTAGATTATTGACCTTGAAAAAACAAGCTTATTTCTTTTTATTCATTTGGTGCTTTGTGTGTTTTTTGGAAATATTTAATAAGAGTATGATTTACAGAAAATCAAAACGGATTATCTTAAACATTAAAATTTTTGACAAAGTGTTATATCAGTTTCAATACAAGTTTTATTTTTTATTTACATATAAAACCATTATAATATGAAATAAAAAATGGCCTTCACTTTTACATTGACACATTAAATAATTTGCAAAAAAATACCGAGCGACCTGAACGGGGGCGTTTTATCATATCTCTGTTTTTTTATGGAACATATAGGGTGATGACTTTTCTATATGTTAATCATGCTTGTTAATTGTGTTTGAACATAAGTAATGACAAAGAACTATATTCCAAAAATGATTTTGCTTATTCTATATAATATCTACCTTTACAAACCCTAGCTGGTACGCAATTTAGTCAAATTAGATTGTTCTCAGACTTCTAACTTTATCAAATTCCTAAAATATCTCATCAGTCATTCGTCTTGCACTCACAGTTTTATAAATACCCACCTTAAACATTCATATTAAACACTTTTCGTTTATCACCCTGTGTACATAATCTTATTAGTTTGAACCAAGGGTTTTTCAGTTTTCATGCTATATGTAAGATTTAAATAAGTATAGAATATAACAATGAATGAATTTAGAAAATTTTCCAACCAGATGGCGCCTCTAATAACAAATCCATACCATTCTCAATTAGTACCAACCTTTAGAAGTTACGTGTCAAACTTTCATGACATTCCGACATTGTGTCATTGAGTTACAGTGGTTTTAGTGACGCTACTTTTGCTATTTTCAAAACAATGGACAAAACTGAATTTCGTGTGTTGATAGAACATTGGTTTTTAATGGGAAAAAATACTGTTCAAACTCAGCGATGACTCGAAAAGTGTTATCCGGGATCTGCTCCGTCGAAAACAACCATTTCTCGGTGGTATGCTGATTTCAAACGCAGTCGTACAGACACAAATGATGCTGAACGCTCTGATCGTCCAAATGAGGCTGTTACACCAGAAAACATAAAAAAACGCCTCAAAATCGTGATGGAAAATCGCAAAGTAAAGTTGCGTGAGATAGCTGACATCCTGAAGGTATCATTTGGTAGTGTTTATACTATTTTGCATGAACATTTGGTCATGAAAAAGCTTTTTTCGAAATGGGTGCCGCGTTTGCTCACAATGGAACAGAAACAACAACGCATCGATGATTCAGAGCGCTGTTTGGCACTGTTTACGCGAAATAAACAGGAGTTTTTGCGTCGGTATGTGACAATGGATGAAACTTGGATCCACCACTATACTCCGGAATCAAATCAGCAGTCAGCTGAGTGGAGAGCAGCCGGTGAAAGTCGTCCGAAGCAACCAAAAACTCAACAGTCAGCCGGGAAGGTTATGGCCTCCGTATTTCGGGATGCGCATGGTATAATATTCATCGATCACATTGAAAAGGGAAAAACCATCAAAAGAAAATATTACATAGCGTTATTGGAGCGTTTGAGGGCAGAAATTGCAAAAACGGCCCCATACAAAGAAGAAAAAAGTTCTCTTTCATCAGGACAATGCACCGTGTCACAAGTCGATGGTAACGATGGCCAAATTGCATGATTTGAACTTCAAATTGCTTCCGCACCCACCGTATTCTCCAGATTTGACCCTCGGCGACTTTTGGCTGTTCGCAGACCTCAAAAAGATGCTCCAGGGAAAGAAATGTGGCTCCAATGAAGAAGTGATTGCCGAAAGTAATGCCTATTTTGAAACCAAAGATAAATCGTTCTACACGGCTGGCATAGAAAAGTTAGGAAAGCGTTGAAATGAATGTATCGCTCTTGAAGGAGACTATGTTGATGAATAAAGAAGAATTTTGGCAAACAAATGTTGTTTTAGTAGTTAGTCCCGGGACTTATTGATCGATGTGTTAGGTGTTCCTTCAAGTTTGTCTGTTTTGTGAATATTCTACTCAACTAATTTTTCCTCGCACTGTCTCCTTATAAAAAATTTCTTCTATTATTATATATTCGTTTTGTATGCTATTTCTTACCTTATGAACCTCGTGTACAGCCTTTATATATTGAATTTCAGTTGCTTGAATTATTGATTTCTATATTTCTTGTTTATATTCAGATGATACTTACAAACTTGCATATTTCAATTAAGTGTCTAATAATAATTTTTTGTTTTGAAAAAGATGAAAATAATCCCTCCAAAAGTATTATTTTCTTTATTATGATTTGTTTTTAAGCATCTCATTTAAATATTTTAAAATGTTGTCGACTTTATACATACATTTTTATTTTGCACTGTTTAAAAACGTCTATACTGGCAAATTTGAGATATAAAGCAGTATTTTTTTTCCACGCAATCATTCAATTTAGGTGAATTTTTATTTTTTATCTTTGTTAAAATTTTCAACCTGTATATATGTACAGATAAATATTGTATTGACTATAATTTTTTCATCCTCATAACATTTTTGTAAATCATTCAATGATCTATATTGAGTTATTTACATTTTGGGATTATAGACCGAGTTTTGATATTGATATAATAGTGATGTGTATATGATTTAGTAGTAGGTTTTAGAAAAGTTTTTAATATTTGAGAGTGTTTTGACATTATATCTTTTTATCTTCAGTTTTTCCTTTTTTTCAGTAAATACACAATATTCAATCTTTTTTTAGTTTTACACTAAAAACAATTTAGGTAACTGATAATTTTCAGTCATAAGACTGGCCAATGTTTAAATGGGGAATGGGGTGTCATTAATACCTCAAAGTGTAATTTGATTGTTTTATGTCCGTAAGGGACTTGAGGAATTAGTTGCCCACCCTACACCATGCATCGGTGTAAGAGATTCACAGTCTTGGTTAAATTTAGACTAATTTGAATGGATGTATTTTATGGCATCCTTGTGTTCCTGATGGAACGTATAAGGTGATGATGATTACCATGTAAAACTATTAGCTCCATTTTTATGTTTTCTCGGTTTGCCAGTCGAGTTTTAGTAAAACTTACATGAAAATCATTCTTTTTCAAACATTTCAAAAGAAGATAAGTTTATTGTTTTTCTCCGACATGCTTATGAAATTGAATTTTGTATATTTCAGTGGTTAGTCAATTCGACCCCTCATAGATAGGTATATATTAATTAGATGAATATACATAGCTACCTAGAAACAATAATTAATGAATTTTGAAATTGAAAATTACATTTTATATATATTTTTTTCTTTTTTAATAAATCTTATGATTGATAAAATATAATTGAAAAACTGATGAAAGATTACTATGCTTTTAACTTTTTTTTTTATTTATGATTTATATTTGCTTGGTATTTATACTATAGATTTTTGCTTTTGATGTGCTTGTAGATAATTTTGAACATGTATGAAAAATGAAAAAAAAAAACAATACTTATATTTTGTTTCAGGTTCTCCGATGTTGTGTAAAATACATAAAAGCTTGGTAGATTGATTTAAGTATTGCTTTATGTTTTGTATTTGATATTTAAATTGCAAACAAATCTTCCTATTTATGATCTCCAACTATGGTAAGTAGATACTTACTTCTTTATATCTATGAAAAGAAATGATATCTGCCAACGTTGCATGGTTTAACTCAGAGATGCGATTTTCAGTATAGTCTCTTTACAAAAAGATAATTATTATTTTACTCTATACACATACATATGTATATGCATACAAACTAAACGTTATGGAAACTTAAGATAAAAGGGCAATAGTAATAAACACAAGAGATCTTTGAAAAAGTAATTAGATTTGCATTAATTTAATCTAATTATATTTTGTAAATAAATCCTTAATAAGAATGATGATGGCCCCTTAGGCTGATTCACAATGGATAAATTCACAGGTAGTCATTTAGAATTTTGGTTGTAAAAAAACTCATTTTAACTTTTACCGAACATATGCATAAGTATCCTGCTTGGCCCACTGATATTTCTATATTTGAGATATTGTCGGTAAATTTAGAAGCTGTTTATTAAGTGTATTTTATATATATGACAAACCTAAGTTCTTCAACAAACTGTACAAAATAAAAAAATCTGATACCTGGATCACATATTCATAACATAGGCAGAGAAGTAATCATTAAAATAATAGTCTATGAAATTGAGTTTTTTACTTTTTTAGATTTTTAAAATCTCATGATGAATGAAAAGGAGTTATTTTACTCTTGTTGCTAAATACAATAATGAATAGCCATGAATTAGAAAAACCCTTTACTTAAACATTGTTCCTGCAGTCCTTGTCACATTTCCAATTTTCTTTTTACTTGAACCCACATTCTACATCTATCTATTCATTCTATTTTTTAACTACCTTTTGGTTGTGTTCTGATATTTGCACCATACAATTATAATATTCATTGATTATGCTTTTTTTGATAAATGGACAGATGTTAATTTTAATTATAATGCTTACAATTAATAAGATACATTACTTTATTTACATTAGTTTTTTTCTTCATAAAAACTTTACATTAATGAATAGTTACAAACATTTATTTTGATGTATGGGTCTTAACAATAATTTTGACCTATAACAAGCTCGCAACTTCAACAATTTCTGTTAATATAAGGTAAGGTATACTTAAAGCTCATAATCCATGTGCGAGGAAAACTGAATCTTGTCATTTGCTTAGGTTTGTTAACAAGTTAACATTTACTTTAGGTTGCTGCTTGTTGCGCCTTCATACCTGTTTTACTTGACATTTTTCTCTCTGGATGAATTTTGAGCAGTTTTATGTCCTGAAAACAAAAAAGTTGTACATTATGAATAAGTTTATGAATTTTTGGTAAAATATTAGGTGTACAAATAAGTTTCCGCCGTTTTTTATAAAAAAATGGGCATTTATTGTGAAAGAACGGAACCTCATGTTTTATTCGAAGTAGTACCCATCGCTTGCCACTACTTTTCCCCATCTTTCTGTCAGCATACGAATACCGCGTCAGTCATCATCATCGTCTTTTGAGGCTATCCACGAATCGACTCAATTTTTGGTATCTTCATATGATGTGAAGTGCTGCTCAGACAGGCCATGCGTCATCGATCAAAACAAGTGGTAATCAGAAGGAGCAATGTCTGGTGAATACAGCGGGTGGGGTTAAACTTCTCAATTGAGTGTTTCCAAATAGGTTTTGACCGGTGCCGCAACATGTGGACTAGCATTATCATGCAGGAGAATAATTTTGTCGTGTCTGGCGTAGTAGTGGGCGCGCTTTTCCTCGAGTGCTCGACTCAATCTCATCAATTATGTTCGGTAGACAGCCCCAGCAATGGTTTCATTCGGTTTGAGCAACTCATAATACACGACACCAAGCTGATCCCACCAAATACACAAGAGTTTTTTTCCATGAATATTTGGCTTAGCCGTAGATGTTGAAGCATGACCAGGGGATCCCCATGATTTCTTCCTTTTTGGATTATCATAATGGATGCATTTTTCATCACCAGTGACTATATGGTGCAGAAAACCCTTTCGTTTATGCCTGGCAAGCAGCATTTCACATGTGGAAAATTGGCATTCAAAGTTTCTCCGTGTCAGTTCATATGAATCCCAATTTCTTTGTTTTTGAATCATTCCCAATGATTTCAACCCATGTGAAATTGCTTGTTGAGTCACTCCTAATGTAAGTGCAAGTTTTTCTTGCGTTTGGCACGAATCTTAATCCAATAATACTTCCAATTCCGCGTCTTCGTACACTTTCGGCCTTCCGCTACGTTCTTTGTCTTCGATGTCAAATTCACCGTTCTTTAACTTTTGAAACCACTCACGACAACTTCTCTCACTTAAGGCAGCCTCACCATATGCTTCTACAAGCAATCGATGCGCCTCAGCTGCAGATTTCTTCAAATTGAAGAAGTAAATCAAAAGTTCCCGCAAATGACGCTTATTCGGCTCAAAACTTGACATTTTCGAACACAAAAAAATATGTTATACTGATAAAAATTCACTAATATTTCAAGGTCATGTTGTTGACAGATGTCCAACCTTACGATAATGACATTTTACATCTGACAATTTTAACCATAACTTACTGGTGGCGCCAACTTTTGTCAAACGGCGGTGACTTATTTGTACACCCAATATAATATTGAGTTCTTTGTTAATATTACGAGAGCTGTATAATGCATTTCTTCTTCATGTTAGATAGATGGCAGGAGTAATAAAACTTTAAGGGCTCACTGATAATAATCATTGAGGTCAGCTGACAAGCAAAGGAATAGACAAATTATGATTATATCACGCCTTTAATGCGAACTGTCATTGTCAAAATGATATAGTTACAAGATAATTTAATTTTAAAATTAAAATTTATTTAAGAGAGTGGTTTCGCTTTAAAATCCAAAACTTAAAAAACTAATATTTAAAAAAAATTATGAGTAAATGGCATGAAAAAGATAGCAATTTTCCTATTTTCAAAATTGCACTTTGAAAAGTAACATCATTACACTCATCTTTAGTTTATAATTGACTGCAAGATATATTGTCATAATTCAACAATATTGTCATAGTTTGTTTATTTTATATAATTTGGTGTAAAATGAATTGTAATTGTTGACTATTGAAGAAAATATGAGCTGAAAGATAAGACACAGGCAGGCACAACTGAAAGTTCGTACATCAAAATAAAAATTACATTTTCAAAATATGTCGGTAAGGTAGTTTTAATTATAGGAACACCAGATAATCAGAAATGATTTAAATTAATAAAAAATGCATCAATTGGAGTCCTTATATCCTGCTCAGCTACTGTGCAGCTCACAATCGACTATGAAATGTGTCTATCAAGTGTTAACCTATTCGTGTTCTATTATATTAAATTGTTACAGTGACAGTATTAATTGCAAGTTCTCCAGTGTTTCTAAGCTTGAAGGTTTGATTAGTTTGTCTCCTGCTCTTCAACACGTTTGTATTACAATGCTGAGGGAGTACTATAGAAATTATGAATACAGTTTCATCATAGTGTGGCATTTTCAAGCTGCTATTTTTGATCAAATAAGCTTATATAAAAGTTATTTGGTTCTTCATTAGCGCTATTTTGTGAGAAAATAATCAGTAATGAATTGTTTTATTTTTTTAGGTAAACATTTCATAAATGTCTTCCAAGTTGATGAATACTTGAATCAAACTATTAAATCTCAGGAAAAACATAGTAAATTGTTACAATTTTTTAAAAAGTTTTTAATAAACGTAAATTATATTTGATGTGTGTTTTCCATTATTTCAAAAACCTCTTTTTTACATAAATAATCCTAAAAAAAGCTGTTTGTTAAAACTTAATAATTTTTATGAAATATCTATAGCATCAATACAAATTGGGGCACCTTATTTCTTTTGTTTAAACCATTTTGAATATTTTTTTAGACAAACAGATCAAGGATTGAAAACAACAATTATTTATGATCTCACTTTTTTGTTTGGGCATTTTATTTTTAATATATCTCACATTTATATATAATTTACTAATTGATATATGGATTATGTGAGAGCAAGCAAAATCAAATTAGACCTCGTATAATTTTAACTATAGGGGTGTGGTATTTATGTCCTTACTTCACCACTTGAGGCAGCTTTATTTATGGCATTTGATGATGCAGTTTAAGCCCAAGATCAGTAAGGCTAGTAATATATGAGACCTGAAAAAAGTTCCTCACCATGAATTAATTTGAACTTATAACATCTATGATAAAGTCTAATGAACCTTGCTTTTGTAATAATACTTTATTATATAATTCAATAACATATGTGGGGCATGTGTACATAAATGTGAAGAAAGGCCTCTTAAAAATATACAACTTTAAAGTATCCTATGAAATAATTGAAGACACTTTATATTTAAAAAAAGGGCTATAATTTGAGAAAATAATTATGGTTGTCACATAATATTATGGTTGTAAAAAAGTTTTATAAAAGAATAAATTTTCACTTTTTTATATAAAAAAGCATTGCCCGACAGTGAGGTAAATGATGAAACGGGTAAATAAAAACAATTTCTTTTTGCTTCATTCATATTTTTTGTTGGAAAAGTGTTCAATACTTTATATCTTGCGAAATACGAGCTTGTCAAAGTTAGTTTTAACGGGAAACATGTTTTTTTAATTACATGAGTTTGAATGCTTTAACCCTTTCGTGGCTGGTGGGAATACGGTTTCCCACTTCCGAAATTGCTCTAAAAAGATCAGTAGGAATTACGTTTCCTAAGTTTATTCACTTCTGCCATCTAGCGTCATTATTGGGTATTACGATAAAACATTTACCTACTTTATCGGTTGATCTTGTAACTGGCAGTTGAATTCTTAATAACACGTGTTGTTTTGTTTGGAGTGGTGTGCGTCAGATACGTTGATTTTGTGACAAAACTTGAAAATTCTCGAGTATATAAGGATTTTGACGATTGATTTGAGTTCTATAGACATTTTTTTCACTGTATGATATATACATAGCTGGTGATTTGATCTGAATTTCAAGGTAAGTCATATTTCATAAGTAGGAAGCGGTCTTCCCACGAAGCTAAATAAAGGTTATGTTTCAAAATATGTGATGAATGTTTTTTCTTGTAGATGGTAATAAATGGAATTTGAATAACCCCAACCACATGGAAAAAGCGATGGAGTTTTTATTTTCACTTCCCGATGTTGAAGAAATGTCAGACATAGAAATTGACGATGGTGCACAAGAGGAATTGGATGCACTTAATGACGTGACAATTTCGCAATAGGATATATCGATGAATGTAGAAGAGGACGAAGAAATGAATAATGAAGAAATGCCAGCCCCACCAGATGTCGATGAAATTATAGAATTAATTCAAGAAGATTGGAATGAAGATTGCAGTTATTTCGAAAATATTACAGAAGCCAATTTTAGACAGAAAGCTCAAAAATTATTGGAGTTCTGATCCGATTCTAGGTGTATGTTTTTTTACTTAAAATAAATTATTTTCTTAAAAAAAAAATGTTTTTCTTTCTTACGCACACTGAGTATTCTACCAAGTATCAGTGGGAAGTATAGATTCCATTAGTTTTTTTATAAGTTCCGATCGATTTTTTTAAATTTTTTTTTCCATATTTCTTTATAAATATTAATGACTAATAAATGCGAAAAAAAAGTTAAATCTAAAGAAAAATAAAATTTGAGCGCGAAAGGGTTAAGACACTTACAAAGAAGGGCTGTGAGTGACGCAGTGATGAGGGCTGTGAGTGTTATATTAGGATTTGAAGAAATGAACAATTTTGGTTCTTTGGACTTTTTACAATTTATTGTCGAGTTATAGGAATAAATTTGTTCATGTCAATCTTAATTTTTTTGAATAAGTGAAATTATTTTTTTAGTATGAACACAACTTACAATCGCTTTGTTTAAGGGGTAGATTGGGTAAGTAAATTTAAATAGGAGGGAAGTATGTTTCTAAATATTTGCTAAAAGAATAATGAATGTATGTGCTCATTGGGTGAAATCGGTAAGTGGCTAAACATGAGTGGCATAAAAATAAATATATTATTTCATTTATTTCTGTAACAAATACAATATTATGGTTATGTGACATAAACATAGTTTCACGGAATGTTTTGAAGTTCCATCCTGTCGTGCAGCTCATGACTAAGCATCGTGACTCCCATGATATCCTCTGATGACTTTGTTTTGAAGGAAAACAGTGCAATCATTCAGAATATGAAAGGTATTTTATTTAAAATTGCCATAATTGTTTACAAAAAACATTTTTTAATACTTTAAAGTTCATCAAAAAGACAACAGAAAACATCAAAGGGTGACCATCATTTTTACCTTCTCTTTGATTGGAAATTGTCAATATTGCTTACTTCATCATGACATTTGATATGCAAATTTAAAGTTTAACAGGAACATTTTATGGTTTTACTCGTATAAAGGATCCAACCTTTAAAACTTATTTAGGAGATATCAAATGAACAGTCCTCAATTATTTGAGCGAAAAATAAATATCAAACTAGTAAAATGTGTATTATATTATCATACTTTGTTAAATTCCGTTTTATTCCATGCACATAAAACGTGCTGTTATTTTCCTTCAAATATCTTGAAGGTAAAATATGATCTCTATGGCTTAGTAGGTAAGACATCTGTCATCTGACCTGAAGGTTGCTGGTTCTATTCTTATTGGTGCTTAATTTAAAAAAAAAAAGGTATGCTTGTTTTCACTTCTTTAACATCTTTTTGGTTGAGTGTAAAAGAAAGTACCACATGGCAATTAACTAGCCGCGTTGTACAGGATACAACGGAAGGTGAACCAAACCAAATTTAGTTTTGAATTTTTTTGCATATATAGTATACATCCAATTTATATTTATGGTTTTTTAATATTTTTGGTCTTTCACACTTCTATCGTATTTTTTTCATAACTTGTTACTGTTGATTAGAGCAATAAAAGAAAGCAAGTTGACGAAGTTCTGCTATTAAGGTAGTATTTTCTTAGATGATAGAAGAGTTAATGGCAGAGTTTCGGCGGAGTTGGCTGCATTGCATATGATATGCACAAATGGGGCCAAGCAGAGTCATAGTCTTACACACTTCTATCGTATTTATTTTATAACTTGTTACTGTTGATTAGAGCAATAAAAGAGAGCAAGTTGACAAATTCTGCTATTAAGGTAGTATTTTCTTAGATGATAGAAGAGTTAATGGCAGAGTTTCGGCGGAGTTGGCTGCATTGCATATGATATGCACAAGTGGGGCCAAGCAGAGTCATAGTCTTACACACTTCTATCGTATTTATTTTATAACTTGTTATTGTTGATTAGAGCAATAAAAGAGAGCAAGTTGACAAATTCTGCTATTAAGGTAGTATTTTCTTAGAAGATAGAAGAGTTAATGGCGGAGTTTCAGCGGAGTTGGCTGCACTGCATATGATATGCACAAGTGGGGCTAAGCAGAGTCATAGTCTGCGAGTGTGGGAAGATTCAGACCATGGACCACATTGTAAATATCTGCCCATTGTATATTTTTTTCTGGGGGTATGCAAGAGCTACACAACCTAACATCGGACCCGGTTGAAGAATGGACCTGCTTGTGAGGGACAAATGCAAAAGAATGGACCTGCTTGTGAGGGACAAATGCAAAAGAATGGACCTGCTTGTGAGAGACAAATGCAAAAGAAGAAGAATTCAATAATAATCTAATAATGACCATTAATATTTTATAGCATTATACTCGTATTTATGACTAATAACTTACATCTATAGTTCTTTCCTAATTATTAAATTTATTATGTAACTTATATGCATAATACGTTATAACTGTGTGTATATATACGAGTATATATAACTTATATAAAATGATAGTTTACAATAGTATTCTAGTACTAACTTTAATGTATGGAAGTGAAAGATGAACTTGGAAAAATGCTGAAAGGAGCCAAATAAATAGTGTAGAAATGCGTCCACTGAGAACAATACATAGATGGGGTGGGGTGATAATGTATGACAGAATGCAGAATTAAATGATTTGGGATGAATGGGAACTTAAGGCTGGTGTATTAAGAAGTAAGATAAGAAGAACACTGAGATGGTTTGGGCATGTAGACCGAATGAATAAAGAAATATAAAATAAATATCCAGTGCAAATGAGAGTGGAATGCGTGATACAGAAAGACCAAGGAAGGTAACATTAAGTGAATGAAATTTTTAAAGAAGAAAATGTAAAAAGTAAAAAAAATGTTGGAATTGTATGAAAAGATGTTTGGCTGTAGAAGAGGCGAAATATGTATCATATGTCGCAATAGGAAGGTCTAGCGATCTTTTCTCTGCCTATCTCGACAGGGAAACGGTGTGAAGTATGTATGTATTAGAATAATAAGTATGTATGTAATATATAAGACTAATAATTCACTTGCGTTAGATGTCATGCGTGGCAGACTCCGTCTTGTCGCCGCGCGTGATTTTTAAATATACCAATCTGTATTGCGACAACCCACAACCACGGGCCGACATAGCTCAAGGTGAACCCGTCATTTAGATTTCTTTTTAAGACGTTTTAAATTATCGTAAATATATACAAGTATCCGGCGGTAAGTAATACACATCGGGCTTCAGAAAGAGACTGTCGACCATAATCGGCTAAATTCGGCTTTGTAGAGCGTCGTCTCTGCCCCTAGAACGCTTGACAACGGCTGACAAATCAGGACGGACCACGTATATGAATGACAGAGACGACGCTCTACATAGCCGAAGTTAGCCGATTATGGCCCACAGTCTCTTTCTTAAGCCCGATGTGTATTACTTACTGCCGGATACTGTAAAAGAATTGTGATCTTTTCGATCTACATATTTATATTACCAATGCTGGCTGCAATCTTGTTTCGTGTTCAAAATCGCGCTATAGTTCGAAAATTCTAGGATGAGTCCTGTGGCGTTTTAAACGGCATGTCTCAAAGGGATGGGGTAAAATAGTTTTTTTACAAATCGAATAGTTTTTTTATAAATCGAAAAATTGTTTTTCTCTAAACTGATGTTTTAATTCCTAATTTTCATTATACTGACTTTCTAATGTATTATATGATTTGTATCTATCTTTAAATAGGTCAAGATCCACAATGAATTAATACTAATTACGAACATTTCATTTTATGTATAAAAAAATCGAAAATCCAATTATCGAATACCCCATCCCTAGTCAATGCAGACTAACGTAGTGACTTTTGACAAACGTCACCAAATATTATTTGATTTTAACAAACTGCCACATTTTTGCTAATTTGTAACAAGATGTATTAATTTGTCATTATTGTTAGTTTTTTGTAATGTATTTACCTAATAACTTGCTATTTATTAGAATCGAGGCTTATGTTAAAGTTGATAAAATAATTAAAATTACTGAACGTCGTTACAAGGTTGTATTGGGGCAAATTTGTGAACTATCAAAGGACCCATCATAGAATTTCCGAAGTATAGCAAATCACGCGTGATTATTGCCGCACGTGACATGTCGCGCCAGTGGGTTATAAGTCTTACTGTTAGTATATACATATCATCACGCCGTGTCCCTTGCGGAGTAGGCAGAGTGAACTGATCTCCAAACTTTTCTATAGAAGCACACAACTTTCGACTCTACATTCATACACATCGTCATGCACAATCTTCTATTATTCGTGCTTTTCCCTTTACCTTCTTTCAAAATCTGGTTCATTTGGTTCAGCCACGTTTTTATCGGCCTACCTCTTCCACGCACACCTTGCACTTCTGGATCATATATTCGTTTAGTCATTCTTTCATAATTCATTCTCTCCAAATGTCCAAACCATCTTCGAGCATGCGTTCATTTCTGATGTCTTCATTTCGCCTTCATTCAAACATTGATACTCAAGGTTGGCATCAACATAAAATTACGAGTATGTATTGTCATTTTTGCTACTGTTGATACTGCGCAGTTGTATATAACATTAAGTGCTCTGTTTGCCTTGATCCCTGTCGCTACCCTTCTTTCAATGACCCAACTCGCCTATCACATTATTGTTGCTTTTATGAATATTTAAAAAGGCGGATCAAGTGATTTTACCAATGTCGGAGGTTCTATAGAATTTTAAAAGTCAAATAAAATGAATTGAATACAGATACTTATATCGTTGTTAGCTCCAAACACCTTAAATGTGTAATTTGTAAATATGTACTTTTGTTAAAAAATCCTTAAAATGCCTTAGGAAAAATTTACGTGTCTTTTTGGTGTAACTGACAAAAATGACAAAAAAAACGGAAAGTATCCTTCAAGTAGCGGCGTTTTCCGGTGACGCTTAAAAACTATGCAAAATGCTTTGAAAGTCTGATTCCAACTTGACTGCAGTCATACTGCATTAACTCCTTAATGATCAACCAATGGTTAAAAAATCTGTCGTAACACATGGTACAACATTGTTGCATGCAAGCTCTGTCATATCGCGGGCATGTTTATACCAGACTGTGGGGTACTCAAAGGCAGCTCTTAAGTAGTACACGGTATGACTGCGTTCAAGTGGGTCAAATACAGTTTAAAACATCAAAAACAAAAAAATTTACCTATACTTTATGCAATAATTTTTTCAGTTATTAACTTTAGGTAACTTTTATTATTTATTTAAAATATCAAAAATCGTTGAATTTTTTTTCAATTCTTTTGAGTAGAAGTCATTTTTTTTTCTCAAAGCAGAAGTGTTCACATTATGTCGAAAATATAATACTCGTATATACGAAATGCGAGAATGTTAAATAATAACGAAAAAGTGTTGACTCTACAAAAAAAAAGCTACACGAGTAGCATGCTACTTAAGTGAGCGATGGATGAAATAGTTTATTTACATTTACATCGACATGGAAATATGTGGATGTTTTGTAAACAGGTTATTCTTACAACACAGCCCAAGGTTCAATGTTGCAAATATCACCTGAAAAAATGTGCTTTGAGATGGAAAACTTTATTTCATCTTATTCAGAAATTTTCCCGAGCAATAACCTCTTTTTATTAGCGTTAGTTAGATCAATACATTCGCAATGGGAAGTGCCAAAACAAAAGAGTTTGAGATGGAGAGGAAAATAAAAGAAAAATAAATGATATGATTTAACGAAGTGAGGTAACCTAACTTGAATATGGTTAGGAAAAAGTTAAGTTATAGATTGCATGCATATTTTAATAAACACTCATATATGGTATACGAGTCGAACCGCTTTGCTAATATCACATCAATCCAAGTGAATGGAACGCAGCTAGAACAAGTCCAATAATATATCTACTAAGAACAAAGTATTTCATTTGAGGATAGCACTCTGAATGAAATAAATAGAAGAGCAAAACAAGCTTGAAGTTACTTTGGACGACTGGACTACATTTTCAAGAGCAATCTTCCAACCTCTCTCAAACAGAAGGTATTTAACCGATGCGTCTTACCAGTACTAACATATAGGTAGATGCGAAACATGGACGCTTTCTGTGCGAATGAAACAAAAGCTCCAGACAACACAACGCAGCATAAAGAGGTGCATGCAAGAGCAAAACAAGTTTGGAGTTACTTTGGACGACTGAACTACATTTTCAAGAGCAATCTTCCAGCCTGTCTTAAACAGAAGGTATTTAACCAATGCGTCTTACCAGTACTAACATATAGGTAGATGCGAAACATGGACGCTTTCTGTGCGAATGAAACAAAAGCTCCAGACAACACAACGCAGCATAAAGAGGTGCATGCAAGAGCAAAACAAGTTTGGAGTTACTTTGGACGACTGAACTACATTTTCAAGAGCAATCTTCCAGCCTGTCTTAAACAGAAGGTATTTAACCAATGCGTCTTACCAGTACTAACATATAGGTAGATGCGAAACATGGACGCTTTCTGTGCGAATGAAACAAAAGCTCCAGACAACACAACGCAGCATAAAGAGGTGCATGCAAGAGCAAAACAAGTTTGGAGTTGCTTTGGACGACTGAACTACATTTTCAAAAGCAATCTTCCAACCTGTCTCAAACAGAATGTATTTAATCAATGCATATTATCAGTACTAACATATATAGATAGATGCGAAACATGGACGCTTTCTGTGCGATTGAAACAAAATCTCCAGACAACACAACGCAGCATAAAGAGGTGCATGCTCGGTTATAAAATAAGAGGCCGTAAACGCAATGAGTGGATACGCGCCCAAACAAAATTTTACTATGTTATAGAGGTCGTAAAAAGACGAGTGGAAATGGGTTGGGCACATCGCTCGAACAACGGACCATCGTTGGACGTATGAAGTAATCCAGTGGTACCCAATAGGAAGAACTAGGTCTGTAAGAAGACCAAAAGCACGCTGGGTGGACGAAATACGTAAGCAAGCAATGATTACGTGGTAGCAATGCGCCAAGGACAGGATTTCTTGGAAACAACTCGGAGAAGCCTTTATCCTGCAATGGATGAATGTAGGCTGATTATGATATACGAGTATATTCTCTGTGTCATACTTTGAATGGAAAAACCGCACGAACGTTTTTAGTAAACTGATAATTAAAATTCAGAGGACATCTAGAGACATCCCTAGAAACTCTGCACTGTGTATAAGGGGTCGGCAACGCCATAACTGCTACTTTGAAGAAAAAAAAACATTTAAATCGATCGCAGTTTTTCCCAAAAATAATCGGATGCTGCAACGCTTAATTTTGTTGTCATATAATTTATTTCTTATCTAAGTAAGTTTTTTTACCAAATATTTCATAATTCTTTTCATCAAAATCGTTGTCAGTAGATTTTGCGTAGCTCAGAATGTTGTCGGCTGTCTCTTCGTAGACTTCTTACGAGTATATAAATATATTATCAAAGAGTACTTATTAAAATATGTATGTAATTATTATGACACATAAATTACATAGAATTTACATTAAACACTTAAGTATCTATACACAGTAATGCAAAACAAAAATAGAAAAAAAAAACGACCTCCGTAGCTTAGTTAGTAAGACATCTGTTTTTCATCTCAGGGGTTATGGGTTTGATTCCTGTTGGACTTAATTTATTTTAAAAAGGATTCCAGTCTGGTTTTCGGTAGGGCCTCTACATCTTTCTGGTTGGCTGGAAGATATTGCCACATAGCAATAAACATGCCAGGTTGTCCTGTACACAATGAAAGTGAAATACAATACAGTGGGATGATTTACCGTATAAAAAAACTCGAATTCAATACCTCAAATAAATTCAAAACCAATGAGTATTACATTATAATTAAGGAAAACCTTATTTTTTAATGCTAAAAAAACAGTTCAGTTAAGCGGGTACACTGTACTTGTAGTGGAATTTAGAAAACAAATTTTATAATTTTCTTAATAGAGATAAGAAAAGTAAAACCGGAAACATTGAATAAATATCCTTATACACGTATAAATCATATATTTTTTTAAATATTGGTCTAATTTTATTGAATAAATGAACTAGTAAAGGCTAATAAAACAAATATACAGTGCGAAGTAAGTGGAAGGCGGGGTAAAGGAAGACCAAGGAAAGTGTGGTTGGATCAAATGTATATTTTGAAAATGTAAAAGTCAGAGAAATCTTAGGAGTTGTATAAGTTGTATTAAAGAGGCGAAAGACGTGTATCACGATAGGAAAGTCTGGCACTTTCTCCTCTCTGAAGGATGTGATGGTATGCGTGTATATATGTTTTAGTGTCAAATTAATTATACAAATTGTTAGCATTTTTTCAAAGTGATAAAGTGATAAAATAACGTACTCTTTAGAATTTAGAGAATGAAATGTTTAGAAGTTACAATGTTTTAAAAATAGTATTTTGTATCACCGAGACAGTGCAGAATACCTCGATAGAGATGGAAGGACGACATTTAAAGGACTGCTGGGACGACATTTAAAGGGCTGCTGCTAACCCTTCCTGTCCTGTGATGTGTAACTAGTACACATTGCTTCTAAAAACTTTAATATCTCTATAAATATAATGAATACTGGGTTCAGATTTTAGGTATTGCTACGTAATACATTTACGCATTGAATGAAAAAAAAAAAATAATAATAATCATTATTTATCGGCCACATCAGAGATATTTTGTGAAAATCGGGAATAAATTCACCAATACAATCAAACGTGTGCCAGTGCGTGACGTAGGTATATTAATTCTAAAAAAACCGCTATGGGTGAGGAAGCGACGCTATTCACGTCTCACTCTCACTCTACTTCGGCATATGGGAACGCAAGAAATATAATCTCAGTTCGCTCGCTTCTCTCGCTTTAGTAGCTCGCGAGCTTTCGTTTGAGGTGGTCGCTTCGCCCATTTTGTGAACGTCTGCCGATGTTTTCAGCAATTAAATTTCAATTATTATCACTTTTGACTTCAAATTTAATTAATTTAAGCGATTGACTTGGAATATTCTTATTTTTCCGATTTTAAATCGCTCATTTTTACATGTGTATTGATGTGTGTTGAATACACAGCACCGGAACGCGCGAATTTTTTTAGCACAGGAAGGGAAAGGTTAAACTGCATGCTGGAGACATACGATAGAGAGGAGTTAAAAAGTTTTGGTAAGTCTACGCCAATCAGTGAAATAATGCACGCTGATGATGATCATAAAATGTAACATTAACAAAATTAAAAATGTTTAATCTGTTGAGAAGGCAAAGTGAATAGCACAAATCATTTAATTCGAGACATAAACCTTTCGTGTCCTCTACATGGATAACCTTCATAGAGTTTACAGTCATAGATGTTTTTACATTTATTTATAAATTTCATTTATTAACTTATTTAAACTTGATTGTACAGTTTACAACATGCTGGGTTTATGCCTTAGTGACTGTATCGGACGTATGCGTCACCTAAAAATATGAATTTAGGTATATTTCTTGTTGGCTATTTAAATATATAATTTCTTGTTTGATATACTTGCTGTGTACCGACTGTAATGAAATGTTTCTTATGCGTGGCCTCCACGAGAGCTAGTATCAAAAGTTGGCCGGCCCATGCATGCGAAAACGTGCGAGATATGTAATATCTCGCAAGTCATGACTGCATGCATGGGCGAAAATAGGCGCTTATGATGAGTGATTGGCCAATTTCTACCTGCTAAAGAGGAATCTCTTCACCTTTCACCGGAAGAGCATCAAGTGTGTCGAAATCTCCGAGTATCGAGCGGCAGCCATCCCCCTATTCTACAGTCTTTGTACGGTGCTGTACAGTGATATTGTCTTGTAACTAACCGTACAATTGTTTTACAAAGTTTTGTTTTCAAGGTTTACATTTTTGATGTAGATAAACAAAACATGTTCACAAAAATAATAAAACAAATAAAATAACAAATTGAACAAATTCATCGATGGATGTAAAGAAGGATGATAGAAAACCAGAAAAAATATCCTATGCCAGTAAAAAATCTTTTTTAACTCGGTTTTTGAAGCACGTCAACGATGGTACGAGTCTTAACATACTCGTATGTTAGTTGGTACTCGTACCAGAGACTAACAGTGGATAATAAAATACGACGTTAAAAATGAAGACCGAAGTAAAATACATTTCATTGTATTACACTTTTATTGTACACAAAACAACCTTGCGGGTTTATTGCTGCGTACAAACCTCTTCTAACCAACCAGACATGTGTTATACAAGTCTTAACCAGATTGAAACTATTTTTTTATTAATATGGGTACTAACGGGAACCGAGCCTGCAACCCCCAGACTAGATGACAGGTATCTAACCAACTAGGTCACTAAGGTCTTCTTCACTTTTTGGTATTAAACATACATTTTGATTTTTAAAGAAATAGTTGAAAAGTTCGCGAATGGCCACAAAATGTTTTAACTGTTTATCTACCCCTACCGTACAAGACTATGGGTACTGTGTACGTTATGCTCGGGCTTAGATATTGAATAGAAACTTTTAACGAGGTAACTTATTAAATGCGGATGACATCAACCATCTCTCACCTGGTATAAAAGGACACGTATAGTTGGAAACAGGATTCGCTCTTGGTGCTGACTGATGTTGGGAGTTCATTTTACATGACGACATAAATTAAAAGCTCAAGTATACTCGTATATGCTTATGAAAATGAAACTGTGATTTTGAGAACATAGTCTACTGTTTGTTTTTTAGGTTTAATATTATTTTGTTATATGATCATATTACCTACACAATAGTATTTTAGTATCAAATTTTATTGTATGGGAGTGAAACGTGGATATGGAAAAATACTAAAATAATATAATTAGTTGCTATTGAAATGAGCGCATTGAGAAGAATACATGGGATGACAATGTATGTCAGAATATGAAGTTATGTGATTAGGGATGAATGTACACTTAAGGCTGATGTAATGAGTAAGATGAAGATCAATATGAGATGGTTTGAGCATGTAGAATGAATTAATGAAGAAAGACTAACAAAACAAATGTAGAGTGCAGGAAAGTACTCGTAGATGAAGACCAAATAAAATTTGATCGGATCAAGTGGCTGATATTTTGAAAGAAGAAAATGTAAAACGTCAAAGAAATTCTAGGAATTGTATGAGAAGGTATAGAGAGGTAGAGGAGGGGAAGATGTGTGTCGGGATAGGAAATTTTGGCCCTCTGTCCTATTTGTCTGCCCCAGTAGGGAAAGAGTGTGATGTATGTATTTTTTTATTAGGTTAGATTCGGTTTTGAGTAAATAATAATAAAAGGACAATTTATATAGCGCCGTTTAGAGAGCAAACTCTCAAGGTCAAAAAGGGTTGTAGATGTTATTCGAAATTTGCTGCTTACATTTCCGCGTTAACCACGCTGTTGTGAGTTCAAAAAACAAGTCTCCATCCAGTGCGATCCACACAGAAGATTATACTATTTTTTAGAGTTGAACATCACTTAGCGTTGAATAAGAAATTATCCCAGAGGGACATCTTCTCCGGCGGCGACACTTCAAAGTGTGTAAAAGAAAGCATCAACGGAATTAAACTTTTTTTAAAAAGGACATGCATTTGTCACTCTTTTATCCACCCTATTTCTAGGAATGAATTAGATTTCCTTACAATGCGATAGTATATTCATAAGAAAATTATATATAATACTTTTGTGAAAAAATGCCCCTATAATTTGATTTTTCGACTATCGAATTGTTCATTGTTCCAAGTAAAGCGACTATTGAGTAAGTGTAATATTTGCTATCGCAATCATGTTGTTTACCTGTCGAAACCGTATAAATGACAGTGATATGAAATAAAAATAAGCAGAGACTATTTAAAATAAGATAAAGTTTCAAAGGGGCACAGCGCCAATACGGGGGGTTGGGCCGCAGATAGGCTATAAGTGGATCCCATAGTTCAACTTTTTTTGTAAAGGCTGTGGTTGTTTAAAAACAAATAAATGACGAAATGAAGAAGTCGCAATATAATTTCTTAATGTTGTATTATTTTTCTCTTTCTTCTGGCAATACACTAAACACATTTTATTTTATTTAAAATAAATGAGATTATTAATTCAGACCATATTAAAAAAACCATTAGCACAAATATATACTCGTATCTTGTTGGGAACAACCATCGCTATAACTGTGAGGTACTGGAGGTGGTTGGGTCACGTATTGAGGATGCCGCCTGGTAGTTGGTCAAGCTGCGTTGTTTTATCGTTCGCAAAGGATTTCATAGTTTTTAAATGCAGCTGTCAGTTGATGTGTTGGGGTGGTATTGTTGTATTTGACGATTTTTTTTTTATTTGATACATTGATATAATGTGTGTTTATAATAGGAGTATTTAGTAGTTAACTCCGTTAATATTTTGTGTACGAGCACCGTTTTATAACATTTAAAATTTTACAATAGTTCAGAAACAGTATAAAAAAATCTGAAACTTTGAATGTCATGGGTTAATTGTCTTGTAATATAATATTTTAGTAAAACTAATAAAATTAAAACGAAAGATAAATCTCAAGGAAAAAATACACAAAGGATGAGAATTGTACAGGAGTTAGGGATGAGGAATATTTTGACATAATGTTTTTTTTTAAGTTCTTTTGAGGTTGAAGTATATCTGCTAACGTTCGTTCGGAGGTTCGTTTCAAAACCGAGGCGAGTGAACCGCAAAATATTATATGTTGAATGATGTGTGTTGCGTTGGTATACAAAGTATCTTGCCGTCGCGTCGGTCGATCTATCAGATTGGTCATTCCATGTTATTCATTGCTCATTCTATAAAATTGAATTTCTCATGCAGACACTGAAGAGAGCTTGAATTGTTTAAAACTCCAAAGAGGGTCGATAGCATTTTAAGATTTCTTCGCTATCTTATTTTAACTCAATGAAGCCGGGCACGACATTGAAATGTATGATAATATTTTTATTTATCAGGTCAGCCATACATTTGTCCGTATTGATGTTTTATGTATGATTCACCATGACTCATTTCGTAGAATAATACACTTCCTACAAGATAAGGATACGAAGTCCTTACCAGCAACAAAGGAATGGTAAGCATCTAAAAATATATATATTGTATATTTTCAATTTGGTGGCCCCCACCAAATTGAAATAACATAATAATGTATGATGTTATCCATTTTGAACTGTTAGAACTTAATCAAACAATAAATGCAGATGTCTATTGTCAACATCTTTCACGTTTAAACTCAGCATTGACTAAAAAAACGTTCGCAATTAGTGAATATCAAAAAAGTTTTGTTCAACCATGATAATATTAGACCACACACGCCACGGACAACAATACAAAAATCATTTAAGACATTAATTGGGAGCTCCTGCCTCATCCCCCTTACTCTTCAGATATTGCCCCAAGTGACTCATTTGTTTCTAGCTCTTCAGACTTTTTATTGTGAAAAAATAAACATTAAAGATGTCGGAAAAAATGTTTCTAGTTTTTTTACAACAAAACCGGAGTCCTTTTACACAAATGGAATAAAAAAATTACCTATAAGATGGCAACAAGTTGTTCGTAATGAAGGAAGATATATAATTGATTAAATTTGAAAAATTTAGGTTAAAAATAAATCGGAGATTTTTCTTTAGATTACAAATAAATCGAACACACCCATTTTGGAGGCTCTCCGATCTATTCAACAACTCCTCACCAGCATCGAGATAACAAACACATAGTTAATTAAAGGCAACACGAGGCTTAGGGTTAGCAATATTAAATAAAATGCACCATCTCTTGAGAAGATTTTTTTGCTTAGTTCAGAAATATTGTTACACTAACTAATTAATAAATCGACTAGGATTTCTAGATCCTAATACAAATATTTTGAATCATTGGACTTTTATCTGTAGTACGTTATCTGTAGTATTCGAAAATTCACCATAACGTTAACTACAAAACCATTTGTTATTAATAGTGGATCTATAATTTAATATATTGCTGAGTTGTCAGTATTAAAGTGTTTATTTTTTTAATAAAATCCTATTTTCAATAATTCGGAATTTCATTAAAACACGGTAAACAAATTTATTGCATTCCACACTAAATTGAATCATATCTTTTGCGTATCATGTTTACGCTTGTTTTCGATGAAATTTTTCGGCGTAGTAAAGTTTTCGAGAGGACTGTGGAATTCGGCAATTGAACCGTGAGTAATGAAAATCCATTTGAAAGTATTTGCAGTTGAGTAATCACAGCGATCACGAGGATCCCATAGCCTAAAACGGTACGTCAAAGCGAATATTCATTCCCTCCCATTTGAATGGGAAGAGCGGGAGCTCACAAGGGTTGTACAGGGCTGGACTTCGTGTAAAGCCGTTAAAATGTTACTTACATCTGGCTATTGAGCACTATACTCGTATATTATGTGAGATAAACATATATAGATACGTGGCTTAACAAAGCAGGACCTGATTGATTGTTTTTTTATAACCGACATTGTGCTGTGAAAGTGTTGGAGTTGTGGCCAGACAGGGAAAAAAAGTGTGGGAACATCCCCAAAAGTTGGTTGGATGACATCAGAAAAGTGGCTTGGAGCAACTGGAAGCAATGTGATCAGGATAAGAACAAGTGTAGGAAAGGGGAGGTCTATATCCAACACTGAAGTCAACCGGCCTGATTATGATGAACCCAATTTGCATTATTTATGCTTGAGCAGGGTAACTAGGATTTTTTATTGTTCAACTGAAGCTTATGTTTCATCGTCTTCCCTTTCACGGAAATATTGGGGACCTATCACCTTCAACGATCCTATCTATATAATAATTGTGCACCATTGCATATCCACTCTGCCTTCGTGCAGTCATTCCATTGGTTTTTTCAGATATGCCTGGGGCCATCGATAAAACGTCCTCCGCAGTATAGTTGGCAAGAAACTCCCAGCTCGGGGGCTGCGGATTTGATTCCCATTGGTACCTAGTTTTTTTTTTAAGTATTCCAGTCTGGTTTTATTAGACCTCTTTAACATATTTATACAATAGTTGGTTGGGAAAGATTACCACATGACAATACACCCGGTAGGTCGAACCAAGTACATCTCCAAATCTTATAATTTGTGACTTTTCAATATGGAATTTGTACTGTAAATGGACATGTAAATAAATTTACCTCAGTACGATTTTATTTTTAAAAACTTTTTTTCCGGCACGCAAAACGTAAATAGTGACGAGAATATGATAAACAAGTTAATATTAAATAAATCACCTCTATCCATTGAACGTTTACTTTTATCCATTGAAGGAAAACTCAATGGATAAAAGTAAACGAAAGAAAGACGAGAGAAAGATTAACGGATTTCTATGGCGCCGTTTAGTGATTTAAGTCACCCCAAGATTCTGCGTTTTTGATGAAAAAAATCAACTGTTTATCAGGGTGTGAGTAGAAAAACATCTGATGTCGTCGGGGCCAGGCTCGCCTTCTATTAGTAGGAGTGTATCTCGACTGCCATAAAATTATCTTTACAAATAATTTTTTTATTGCCAAACAAATATTTCATATAAAAACTTTGAATATACGAAAAATTACCGATTAGTATTGGGCCTTTTTTGCTAAAATAGGAAACAAGATTTTATCAAAACACATAACTAAGTTGAATTTGACCATGAAAAATTTTTTTTTCAAAAAAGAGTTTTTCTAAAAACATATATAGGCTCCATCAGGATTTTCTAATAATTCGAAATTTTTAATTTTGTGAATTAGGTCTTTATGGTATTGCACATAAACTTCCAAATATGGGTAATCGAATTGTCAGAAGGATTAAACGAGTCATGTAATGGAATATTGTGAAGGAGTAAAAAGATATTGTAATATAATCAAAAGGCATTCATTGTTGTAACTTTGTTAAGGATAGATGGAAACCGAGTTCTAAGCGAAGTGGTTTATGTATCACGTTATTTTTGCAAAACAAAAATAACGAAATATGTGTTAATAATTCGAGAAATCAATAAAATGTAATGCTGCAAAATAAATACCAAAGTCAAAAGCATCATGATTTCATAAATAAATACATAACACCGAGCTGTTTTCCTCTCGGGGTATGAGGACAGAGTGCCAGATTTTTCTATCGCGACACTTTTGCCTCTACATCTATAAACCTATTTATATTATATTTTGTTTTATTTTATATATTATTTGTAGTTAAGGCATTAACATTGTGGAGGTTTAAAGTAATTGTAATTTGTTTTATCAAACACTGTTTATTCCACTTTTTGTAACGGTATAACCCTACCGGTTTCAAGTCTTTCACACCATCATCAGGGGAGCACAAGCAAGACCAGTTCGAACAGGATTCAGTCTTGTTTGTACTCCCTGATGAGGTGAAAACTTTGACACCGGTAGGTTTATACCGTTACAAAAAATGGAATAAACAGTGTTTGATAAAACAAATTACATTATATTTTTATATTACTTACCATTTCTCTGACTTTGTACATTTCCTCACGCAAACTATTGTGTAATTCACTCAATCCAACCATACTTTCCTTAGACTTTCTCTACCACGTCGTCCACTCACAGTTGCACTGTATATTTGATTTCTTAGTATTCAATTCATTCGTTCTACATATCTAAACCATCTCAAAGTGCTATTCTTGATATTACTCAATACATAAGCTTTAGGTTCACATTCATTCCTAATCACTTAATTTCGTAGTCTGTCATTTCATTGCTGGGCCTCGTAGTCGAGGATTCTCAAGTCATTCCAACGTCAACGAATACGTCAACGAGTAAAAACGAATCTGTGCCGTGAAGTTTTTTTTTAAAGGGAGTGATCCGTTGCACACCAGCCACACCGCTGTACTGGATCCAATGGCACACCAAAGTGAGACGATCGGAGCCCACCGGCATGTTTTTTTTTCTCTCATTTTGAAATAATATATATGGCCAAAGTTATAGGTATCCTTATATCCCCGAATAATAGACAAAAAAATGTCTGTGTCATTCGAGGCGAGTAGTACAGCGCAGGGCTCGAACCGACGACTTTCCGCACGGAAGTCCAGTGCGTTTCCATGCGGTCATGCATTTTGTCATACATTGTCACCCCATGTATTCCACTGCATTTATTCAGCTTCTTGCAGTATATTTCCACGTCCATGTATAAGTCCCGTTCATTAAAGTTGGTACCTAAATACTGTTGTGAACTTATCATATTATCAATATCGTAGCTAAAACTGTACATGTTGAATCTATCATACATTATATAGATATTAAATAAAATATATCCTTAAGTGAGAATATGAGAGGCGATTACTGGGAGAGATCTTCTCTCGTGGAGTAGAAAATTGTTGATCTAAGATATCGTTCAAAGAAGAAAAAATATAAAAACATCGACGTTCCAAAAATATTAAAAACAGAATTAAGAACTTAAGGTTGCTATTTTAAGACCGAATATTAAATGATAACTGAGTGAAAGGTTCTTAAAAAAGTTAGCTTACGTAGGCGTAAAATATCTTGGATTGAGGATCTAAAAGAAGAGCCCTAAGACTTCTGATCTACGGTATTAAGAGTGGAGATTATTCTGATCGTCTAATTTTAGAGAGGTGGTTTTGAATAGACAAAATGACGATCAACCAAAAATATCACTGAAATATTAAATTGATTTACATTTTATTTATTTCAAATAGCTTTTTCACGCTAAAAGTATCGTGTTATGGTGATAATTTGAGAGAAAAAAATCGTATATTGTCAAAGAACGTGAAGTGAGTTCATTTGTATGGTACGTCTTAAGATATGCGTGAAGAGAATATCATTAAAGAGTGCAAAAGGATGTCGCAAATTGATCAACTGCCTGTTATAAGAGAACCATCGCCATTCCGTCTTACCTCCTGTCGTCCAATACGGAAAACTCTGAAGCAAATAAATAACAGGCCGATCGCCAATAAATAGCGGTGCCGTTGGATGAAGTGTGAGGAAAAAAAATAGGCATCTTGTGGTCGATCCAACGGTAGTGTTGCGTGAGTTTTCCATATCTCAGAAGGAGTGGCGTACTCATATGATATGCACAAGTGGGGTCCAGTGAAATCACTTTTCTGCGAGTGCTAGGAAATTCAGACCATATACTACATCGTATTCAGCTGCCCATTGTATGCGTTCTACGGAGGCGTACAAAAGCTGCACAATCTAACATCGGACGCTGTGACCTGATTGGTGAAGACAAACTGCGTGTGAGGGTCAAACGCAGATGAAAAACATATATGAATTGTTGATGCGGACATGTTGAAGATAATGTTGTCTTAGGCATCAGTAATCGAGCCTTCGGGTTAAAATCCACTGAAGTAGGTGAGTAACTCATAGTTCGCTATCGTACGTTTTGGAAATATTATCGCACGTACAGTACCCGGCGTTAAGTAATACACACCGGGCTTAAGAAAGAGACTGTCGGCCATAATCGGCTAACTTCAGCTTTGTAGAGCATCGTTTCTGTCGCACGATTGACTGACAAATCGCGACGGAACACGTGTATGAATGACAGAGACGACGCTCTACAAAGCCGAAGTTAGCCGATAGTCTCTTTCTTAAGCCCGATGTGTATTACTTACCGCCGCGTACTGGGTAAATAGGTAGTAACATAAGTACGTTAGTAGACGAACTTTTTAACCAGATTGGTATCCTTTTTTATTTATTTTTTGTATTTTGTGAACCAATTTTCGGGATCTTACATGAAACGCCTTACCTGCTAGGCCACGGAGGTCGTAGCGTACTATAAGTGAACATTACAATAATATTTATTTAACAGTTTTTTTTTATTTTCCATTAGTGTTTGATTTATTTTATATCTCTTCAAGTCTTCCAGTGATTGTTTCAATAAGTTTTTCATTTCTAAATTAATTATCAAATTACCGTGCTAAGCAAAATTGTGATTTCTCATTCCAGGCAACACTACAAAAAAGTGTTTTAAAGATTTTCTGTAAATTTTAACAAATGTTATATATTTTGTGATGAAAATATTTTAGATATTTTTTTCTTTTAGGATATTATTATAATAAACTTAACAGCAAGTTAGTTTTTTCTATACTATGTTTAGGTAAAATTGTTTTCACAGTCAAATTTCAACATTTAAATTGTGATATCAAAGCTTTTATCTTTTATAAATATAATAATAATCGTTATCACCATCACTCCATATCCCTATTGTGGTTTGTGGACAGAGAAAACAAATCTTCACTTCATTCTATGGTTCACAATGTTCGCTTCTGTCACATCCATACACTTCGTCATGCATACTCTCCTTTTATAAAGGTTTTCTCTCTTCCTTCTTTTAGAATTTTATTAATTTTCTCGTGCCACGTTTTTCTAGATCTTCCTAAACTTCTTGTACTTTTTATACTACTTTTATAAATTATTTTTGTAAATCGTTCATCAATCAATTTTTCTACGAGGCTGAACCATCTCAATGCTATTGCATTTTTACTACGTAGCTGAACAATCTCAATCTAAAGAACTGCATCTTCTTTCAATATGCATTCCTTCCTAATGTTCTGATTTCTTATTCTGTCACACATTATATTTCTACTCCTACGCAAATCCTTCATTTTTACAGCATTTGTCTTTTTTCATCACTTTTTTACCACATCAAAGATTCACTTGCATACCCTAATATTGCGATCAAGATACAAAGCTGGAACTAAGTCCACACCATTCACTCTATTACCTGTTTCTTCTTTCCTTTCAATATTGTACTTCGCGCGGCCATTCGATGTGAACAAATGTGTATTGTGAACAAAGGTGTATTGTTAGATTATATTGGTATAGTTATCTAGTATAAAAAATATTAATAACTCTTTCACCAAACAATGAGTTATCATATGTTAGTTAGCATTTTGCATGACGAAAAAGTAAATAAAGTTTATAAAATATAATTAATTTGATTAATTACATTTCATCGTTTTACATTTACTGACCGACTTGCATATATATTATATTTATATATGTATTACACAAAATAAAAATTCCCGGAAACACACAGCAATTAAACATTTCTTTCTATTTGCTTTATTTTAATACTGAGAACTTGGGATGAAAAACGAAAATTTAGAGGCAGAAGATTTTAAAATAAAATTATTTCACGGTGTGAGTTAGTAAATACTGTGTGATCCGAATATTCGACCTATACGGAAAGGTTATTTCAACTCCCCGTTATTTATTTTTACGCGATATTTTTAAGCTCCTCGGATTTTATTTTGAGAAGTCGTTCATTTCTGTATTTTTATTTAAAAAAATATTTCTGTCTAACATTAAAAGAAAAGTAGTTAAGCTAGAAAAAGTAGAAAAGTAGTAAGAGTACGCGAATGGAAAAGGTATGTAAAAAAATACTTTTGTAGATAATTTATCAAAATACAATATAAATAAATAAATATAGGTTTATTGATAGCAACATACTTGTACATATATAAATACATTCCGAAATCGTATAAAGAACATCGATCAATAAGTTCCGGGACTAACTACTAAAAAAACATTTGTTTGCCAAAATTCTTCTTTATTCATCAACATAGTCTCCTTCAAAAGCGATACATTCATTTCGACGCTTTCCTAACTTTTCTATGCCAGCCGTGTAGAACGATTTATATTTGGTTTCAAAATAGGCGTTAGTTTCGGCAATCACTTCTTCATTGGAGCCAAATCTCTTTCCCTGGACCATCATTTTGAGATCTGCAAATAGCCAATAGTCGCTAGGGGCCAAATTTGGAAAATACTGTGGGCGCGGAAGTAATTCGAAGTGCAACTCATGCAATTCGGCCATCGTTACCATCGACTTGTGACACGGTGCATTGTCCTGATGAAAGAGAACTTTTTTCTTCTTCATATGGGGCCGTTTTTTTGCAATTTCTGCCTTCAAACGCTCCAATAACGCTATGTAATATTCGCTATTGATGGTTTTGCTCTTTTCAAGGTGACCGATGAATATTATACCATGCGCATCCCAAAATACGGAGGCCATAAACCTTCCCGGCCGACTGTTGAGTTTTTGGTCACTTCGGACGACTTTCACCGGCTGCTCTTCACTCAGCTGACTGTCGATTTGAGTTTTTTTTAATGTTTTCTACTGTAACATCCTCATTTGGACGACCTGGGCGTTCAGCATCAATTGTGTTTGTACGACCGCGTTTGAAATCAGCATACCACCGTCAAATGGTTGTTTTGGACGGAGCAGAGACCGGATAACACTTTTCAAGCCATCGCTTTGAACGGTATTTTTTCCCATTAAAAAGTAATGTTTTATCAACACACGAAATTCGGGGTTTTCCATTGTTTTGAAAATAGCAAAAGTAGCGTCACTAAAACCACTGTAACTCAATGACACAATGTTGGAAAGTCATGAATGTTTGACACGTAACGTCTAAAAGTTTGTACTAACTGAGAATGGTATGGATTTGTTATTAGAGGCGCCATCTGTTGGTTAGTCCCGTGACTTATTGATCGATGTATTATATCTCAAGATAAACTGCAACTAAGAGAGAATACATTTAAGAGAGAAACTATCAAGAGGTCTGGCCTCATCCCATAACATCCCCAGCCGAGATACACCCCATCAATATAGGTTGAGCCCGGTTGCGAAGACATCAGATGTTTTTCAGCCCACACCTTTGTACATAAAGACTAAGAAAAAAATTTAAAATTAACAAATGGCAGAAAAAATACAAACATTAAACCCACAAACCCCACCTCAGATAAACTGTCAGCAAAAAAAGGAAAGCTGATAGGAGTCCAAATGTTGTCAAAATAAAACTACAAATGGAAAACGATGTTCACACATACAAACCTTGTGGTTTATATGTGTGAAAATCATTTTCGCAAAATATGAAAATAAATAAGCCGTAATATAAAAAATAATGAGAGGATATAAAGGGTTTTAATGTCGTTTTAGCTTCTTTCTTAACGCGATCGAATAAAATTAATGAAAAATCTTCCGTATATTCCAATTGATGGTCTGGTGATTCCATATTCCTGATATCTCAAAGATCTGGAAATATTTACCGATGAACTTTTCAGTTGCCACAATCATATTTCCGAGTTAAACAAAAATATCTTCGCTAGTCCCTATTCTTTCAACAGATTGTGAACTTTCCTACTCATGCAAAACATAATCTTGCTGGCCCAGAGCTTCATTAGGCCCTCGATTAATTATAGGGATGTTTGTTATCTCGATGTTGGTGAGGATAAATCGGAGAGGCTCCAAAATATATACGTTCAGTTTATTTTTAATCTAAATAAAAATTTCATACATCTGAATTTCATACCAAACTCTATTGATTTAAAATAAGACAGCGAATAAATCTCCATGCTCTGTCAACCCTACTTGGTGTGTTGAATAATCCAAGCTCTCCTCAGTATCTGCAAAAAAAATCAATTTCATTTCTGAACATGGACTGCCCCTCCGATCTGACAGCAAAATCCTTTGTATTCCAATGCATCATACATAATTATATACGGGTTTAGGATCATTCTTCCCCCACAATTCTTCGCTAAAATGTTTTTCTGGTTATAATTTTTCCCGGTTACAATTTTCACCTCACAATTATTCGCCTGGAAAATTGTTCGCCGCATATATTGGAAAAATGTATTTTTAATAAAAACAATATGTTATGTCTATTTTTTACATAATTATAAACTCTATATTTACATATGAATTTATTAAAAAAAGTGTTGCACTATAGTGTGACATACGAAATGAAGAACTATTAAAAAACCAGGCTCCCTTTTATACACAGCTGTCATTAAAACTTCCGCCATCTTGTAAAATCACGGTGACACAATAAAATTAACCAACACGTCTATTCGCTAGGAGATTCAGTCGGTGACTAATCGTCATGTAGTGTGGTGCGAAGCGTGCCGTGTGGCCATTGCGATTGTATGCGGTGCGTTGGTTCGCTAGGATATATCGCCTAACTCGCAGCGTAGCTCTAAGCATCAAGCGAGGCTCCTACCTGTGTGGCCGAGGCCTAATATTTTGATTCATTAATTTATTTATATGCAATATGGATCGAAGTTTTATTCCCAATAAGAATTATTTGTTTTATATAAAAGTGTGTTTTTCAAAATGAATATTAAAAAAATCTTGCTTTTTTATTTAATTTATTATTTTTTCAAAATAATACTGGAAATAAAATATGAGATATTCACATAAAACGGATATTTTTTTAAATAATACCAATGATTTAAATCCTTAAGTAATATTTTACCTTATAATGTACTTGATTGTAGAAGAGGTTGCATCCCTAGAGATTGGTTACAAGACGGACGATAAAACCAGAACCATCATATACTATGCAGATGACGTTACCATAATAGTAGAATCAGAAGATGAGCTACAACGTTTATTATATAAGTTCCACCAAACTAAATAAAAATAAAACTAAGAGTTGGATAATATTCAAACAGCCAAGGAGGTGCAAAATAATCATTGATGGTAAGCCTGTTGAGCCACAGTGATCTTTACAACGAAATAAATGAACAGACAAATAAGGCAGCCGCAATATCTGATTGTCGAAATACCATATGTGATATGGAAATACAAAAAAACATGCGAATCGATAGCAAAGTTTGAACATATAAGACATGTGTTAGATCGATCATGACTTATAATGTTGAAACCAGAGCCGACACAACTAGAACAAAAAGCATTCTTCGAATATTCGAGATGAGAATATTACGAACCATCGCAAGAAAATCTCTTTGAAATAGGGTCAAAAATTCTCACATTCGGCAGATCTACAACACTGAGGATATCGTCACATAGAGCAGGAGAAGGCGGTTCTGGCTGACTACGAGTATGTGGATAGGATGGGCAGAGACGAAGAGATCCCCGCAGGAAATCGCATGCCAGGAAGACCTCCTAAAAGGGGGAGAGACAGCTGATGTTCTGCCTCCCAAGAATGATTTTCGCAACAATTGATCTAAGATTTACATCAAGAAGATTAAAATCACAATTATCGGTGTTCATCTCATGCACAGTTAAGTCATGTCAGTAAAAATATTATAAATTATGTATAAATAATAAATAAATAAAAAAACTAATTATTCCGTCAATTCAGCCACAGTCCTCCTAAAGCTTGACAGTTTTGAACTAAATTTGTTCACAACCGATTCAGCTACCGCATTGTACTTTCGGGACATTCTCACTACTGGATTATAGAATTTAATATGTTTTCACAATCGAGCTACGCTGAACAAATCGAGTCTTCTAAAAAGCAAGATATAACATATAAATTCATACGTTCCAGAGTCGCAGGTGAATCAATATGACCAATCGAGGCTTTATAAAGAAATATAAGATCAAAGGAACGTCTACGAGTCTCAGACGATTGAAAGTCGAAAAAAGACAATCTATTACTTGACGACCCAAGAACATTTAGTAACCGTTCCTATGACACCGTTTATGTAAACGAATATCTTAAATGGATAGTAACTAACAACTTAAATGGAAAGTAACTAACACGTAAATAATAAAGGAACACGAGAAACACTCAAAGGCAGACAAAGAAATTTCTGCGAAGACGCTTACCACACTAAATGGTTGCTCTCTTTGGATTGAAGTGTATTCAAGAATCTGAAATCCATATCCTTGAAGATTTCGTGATGTGTTGTAAAATTGAATTTACTTAGTGACGCATATTTGTGCGAAGGGTGATTCTTCCTTCCTCGAAGAACGTGAAATCGGAATATTGTGGAATAAAATACGCTTTAAGCTTACATACCACTATCCTTATGGATAGGTAAAGTTGTGAAATATTTATTTTAATTGTCTTCCTTGACAATAAAAAAGGTTATAATTGTATAAGATTAGGTAATTTTTCTTTACATCTCCTTAAGGCTGCAACGCCTTCGAAACGTTGATCATCATTTAAGTCAATTTAGTAGTCGCGAAAGTTTTTGAACACATATAACAAAAATGGTCTCATGAACAATATTTATTTCATTGTTCAATCAATTTTGTTATCTGAAAACATATTATTTTTGCGCACTTAACTACAATACACCTTTTGATAAGACTGTCGTGAGTTAAAAATGACAGCTTTTCGATAATTGAATTTTAAAACATTATAACATGGTACATATTAATTTTGCATCAAAATAATAACTTATTTAGGATAGGAATTATGAAATTACATAATGTTATTAAACGAAAAAAAAAATGTCAGAACAGTATTGGTTTGATTTGTTTTTAGACTTTTAATAATATCGAGAAAAAAAATTAAAAGTATATTAAATAGTTGACCTTCATTTTAAATTGAACACTTTTTATTTTTGGTGTGATACTTTCAATATACCGTAGCCGGTAATTCGGATATATCAAAGACCGTGCCCGGGAAAAATCGAGCCTCCAGGTAGAACCACTGGAGTAGCATTCGTCATAGCACTTTTTGGCAATACTACTACAGTTAAAGACAACAAGTTGACCCATGTACTCGATGCCTGAATTTACCAGAAGAACATGGCCTAGTCCACATTTATATTAGAAGAATGTCATATTTTGAATAATGACACTCGTGCAATAAACCTTATTATCACTTATGCTGATTTTATTTCCCTTTCAGGCCTGATATATTGTTAAGGGAGAAAAAAATTATTGAAGAGTGGATTAGGCTTCATCGGGGGTTTAATAAAACAAAAATGTTTTTTTTTAAAGTATTTTTTACTAGGAAATTGAACATGTGCATAATTATGCCCAACAGGTCTCAACGTACACAGACGACTGAAAAGAGAATCTTGTTGCTTAGGTTTTTAAAAGAAAATTTGCCGTTATATTATGCTTTGTTATTTTATTCGTTATATTATGCTTTGAAATAAGTGTGCATAATTATGCACACAGGGTCTGAATGAGTTAAGATATATGACATATGTTAGCATTAGTTGTAACACTTTTTGTGCAACATTACATTAAGTAACAACATTCGCAAATGTACTCGATGCGTGAATTTACCAGAAGAACATGGCCTAGTCCAGATTTTTATTAGAAAAATGTCATATTTTGAATAATGACACTCGTGTAATAAAACTTATTATCACTTATGCTGATTTTATTTCGGCCAAGAGCTAAATTAAGAGATATGACGTTACTAGTTCAAAAATATTTATGTTATTTTACGTCCATGTAGAACTGTAATGAAATATGTTTTTGAAACTAGAGCTGATACCACAAAATAAGAAACACAGAAATAAGAAAAATGAACAAAATCGAAGATATCGTAAGATGGGGAAGACATAGAAAGTGTTAATGGCGTGATTACATTAAAATAATACAATAAATCCAGATTTTCTTATATGTAGTTTCTCATGATTACTCCATAAGAAGCCGACCACCAGGCAGACCTCAAAGAGATGGAGGGATAGCCGTTATCTCAGAAATAACGCAGAAAAAAGACACTAAAATCTACAGTAAGGAGAAACCAGTCTTGTATTAAAGATGTGGCATAATTTTGAGACAATGCTCCTATAAATACTGAAATGACCCTATAATATAATAATACAATGCAATATCATGCATTGATTCCGAAATCACCGGGTGAGAGGCATTCCTTTTTTCGAATACGATACAGGGGTCGCCAAATGAATAAGACAAGAAATAACCCTTCGATAATGATTGAAGTTAATATATATTTTTTTCAATACGTTTTGCTTGTATTTGTGCTGCTTCGTGTTGTCGTTGTATTGCTGCTTCTATAATTTCTGGATTGCTAGTTCTGACTGACTCGATAGTTTCTTTAATAATAAATCTGTAATATTTTAAATTAAAATGTTATCTTGCAGAAACAATAAACAACTTACATTTTAAGATTATTTTTAACAAAATTCTGAGTTGAATTCATTTTCGGAATGAAACTTGAAATATCTAATAATGTAGGTATTATATTTTCTTTATTGTTTATAGTTAAGGCATTAACGTTGTGGAGGTTTAAAGACATTGCAATTTATTTTATCAAACACTGTTTATTCCACTTTTTTGCGACGGTATAACCCTAACGGTTTCAAGGCTTTCACCTCATCTTCAGGGGAGCACAAACAATACTAAATTATGTTCAAACTGGCACCGATATGCACGCTTCAACGATTGGGAGCATTCGGGCTGGGAACTGAGGGGTAAGGGAGGCATAGGACGATTCGGCCAGGATCGGAGAAATTTTTGGAATATATGTATTTACCAGATGTTCGGATCGATGTACTGACTTAGAAATTTCTAGGGCCTCTAATTTGTCCAATTTATTTCCGTTACTACTGATATGTAAGAATTTAGCATCATCGATAGAAAAAGTATGGTTTTCACGGTGACAATGATTAGCCATTTCAGAAGCCCCATGCCTCCCTTACCCCTCAGTCTTGTTTGTGCTACCCTGAAGATGAGATGAAAGCCTTGAAACCGGTAGGGTTATATCGTTACAAAAAAGTGGAATAAACAGTGTTTGATAAAATAAATTACAATGTAGGTATTAATTGAATGAAACGAAACTCAGAACAGAGTATATACTCGTATATCTTATTAACAGAAAACGTTCTACAAACTATTAACAACCAAATTAATTTCTTTACATAGCAACAGTATAACGTGAGTGAGTCATACATGTTAGAAGAATCAAGCATTCTCACTAAATAAACTTCTTTCTCCTTTTAATTTTACTCTATTCAAGAGTAAAATCATCTCTTCTTAATAAATACATTATTTGCCATTGTTATTTTATGTCTTAGAATCAGGCCAAGAAGTGACAGCTGGTAAATAATATTTGAAAATAAAAAATGTTCTAATTACAGGTATGCCACTAATTAAATAATAATTCTTAAACCGTAACTGAGACAACACCTAATGTTAGACACGGACGTAAGTACATCAGATTTTTATATAGTTGGACTGTTTTATTTCTTAAGTATCTTATATTACAATACATACACTTGAAAACAAAGAAATAAAATATGTACAAGAAACTCTTAAATTATTAAAGAATAGTCAATGTAATATCAAATTAAAACGAATATTCTTTCAAGCATAAATATTGTAAATACACGTACGATTAGTTGCATTGATCCAGTGACTATCTAAATTATATTAGATAATTCATGTATATACAATATATAATACAAGTACGATAAGTTGCATTGATCCAGTGACTGTATAAATTATATTAGATAATTCATGTATATATACTCGTATAATACAAGTACTATTAGTTGCATTGATCCAGTGACTGTATAAATGATATTAGGTAATTCCTGTATATACGAGTATAACACAAGTACGATTATTTGCGTTGATCCAGTGACTGTCTAAATGACATTAGATAACTCCTGAAAAATGTTTACTTCATCAAAACAGAAAGTTCGCCATAATCTTCGGATTGCATGTGAGTGGTAATTTAGCATTGTAGAGTATTTTTTTTCAAATCAAGCCCACACGGAAAGGTTGATATTTCGTGAAAAATGAACCAGAACTGAAATTTCATTTCTAGCACACGATGAATTTGTTGAACTTGGAAACAGGATCGGGTTAAGTGTTGTATTACACTTTGTTTGTTTTACAATTTCGTTGTACAACTAAATACAGACAATCTGACCGTGACGACCTTCGTGTATCGGTTGGCAAGACACCTGTGTTCCGATTGCGGATTCGATTCTTGATGTAACCCAGATTTTTATAAAAATATTCTTTTTTCATTTTGATTTAAGACCTCTGCAATATATTTCTTGTTTGTTAGAAGGGATGCTACATGGTAATAAGCTCGCCAGGTTATACTCTAAACAATGAATGTATAATACGACCAGTGATTTTATTGCTATGCGACAATCTGCTCCAACCAAGCAGAAAAGTTATTAAACAAGCCTTAAGTAAAAACCAGACTCGAACCCTTTTTACAAAATCTAGGTATACTGAAATCGAACCAGTCACTCCCGGGTCGCAAGACAGGCGGTTTACCAATTAAGTTATGAAGGCCATGTTCACACCTTCATTGTATACGGTACAAGCTGGCAGGCTTTTTGTCTTGCAACAATTTCTTTCAACCAATAACGAAATACATATATAAAACAGTCTGTATTGTATTTCACTTTCGTTGTATACAGTACAACCTAGCGGGCTTATTGGCATGCAGCAATCTATTCCAACGAACTAAAAAGATGCTTACGAGGCCTAAACTGAAAACCAGACTGAAATGCTTTAAAAAATGGGTACCAACCTTAATCGAGATCGCAACCCCTGGAGTGGGAGTCAGGAGGCTTATCACCTAGGCCACGGGGGTCATCTTATGTGAATACTAGATGTAATACCTTTTTATGTTTGGTTTTGGAAATTGAAACCAATCCCTAGAGAAACGTGAATATTTCTTTTTTTTAACTAGACCACGGAGATTTAGTATTTTTTTCGTTAATTTACTCTATAATTTGCGATCATAACTATTCCGCACTATGAATGGTATTACATATAATTAAATATTGGTATTTTTTTATATTATACTTAAAATTAATTAACGTCACCAAAAAGCGTTACTCTAAGTAAAGTTTGAGCGCCCTTGAGGAGAATTTGCTTTCTAAACGGCGATGCGTAATCATCCTTTTATTGTATTGTATTATGATTTCGAAGTATACAATACAACTTGGCGGGCTTATTAGCATGTGGCAATCTCTTAAAACCAACCAGAAAGATGTTAAAAAGACTTTGAGTGAAAACGAGACTGGAATCCTTTTTAAAAAAATCTGGGTTCCAGCGGGATTTGAGCCCACCACCTCCGGGCTGAGAGACAGGCGTCTTATCAACTAGGCCACGGAGGTCGTCATTATTATTATTACTAAAATAAGCATTGAATTTTGATCGTGTTATATTTTGAATTATTATATTTGTAGTTTTCATGTTTCATGTAGTTGTATAGTTTATATTTAAAGTACTCAGGCCGATTTTTTTCAGTTCAGAAATAAGCAATATAAAAAATAAGAGTATTTTGGAAAAAATGTTCCATGGTTACTGTTGTATTATACTACAATAAAAAAACACTTATCTAAATGTACCATGGTTACTTTTGTATTATACTAAATAACACTAATCTAAAATGTACCATGGTTAATGTTGTATTATACTATATCACTTATCTAAAATGTACCATGGTTTCTGTTGTACTCGTATATACTAAATACTTGTCTAAATAACTTTTTTGTATTCATGTTTATGCGAATATGGTCTAGAGGAACATGCTTTGTATCATATTTTGTTCCAATGCAGTTCCCGAAACTCTTTTTTTTTCAAACTTTGATATTTTACTGCAAATTCATGTACATATTAACTCTTAAATCAGTTTAAATACATATTCCAATCTGTAAATTATTATAATTTAATTGTTTTTAAGATTATAAAATCAAAATCTATATAAAGTTTTGCTTAAATTTGTTTTTATGTTAGTTTAAGTAATTCTTATATTTAAATTTAATTTAATTTCAGTGCACACACTGTCTAATTGTTATTATTTCATATAATATGTGAAAATAATAAATTATCGTTTATTTGTAAGTGTTAATATTTTATATGTTATATTTATTTATGGCTAAATAATGCCGAAAAATACTCTTGATATGTAAACGCAAAAAAATACAATAAAGAAGAGAGAAGAAAAATATTTTGAATTAGATTTATAGTAGAACATAAAATAACATAATATTTTCATCAAAAAAGTACTTCATATTTTAAAAAACCGGTCTGCAAACAATGTCTGTTCTTTTTTTTTACCGTTTACCCATTAAGAGTGTTTTCCGGAATAATTCAGTAATAAAAAATAAAAAAATTAATTATTATCTTACATGAAAAATTAAATTCTTCACATATGTACTCGTACTTTAAGGGACTGAATTAAAATATAAGTACAATGTGAGTCAAATTAATGTAAAAACAAATTTGAATACTACATTTATTATATTCAAATATAATATACCATATAATAACGCATAAAATATATGGTTATTTAAATACACTGTGTAATCTTAAAAAAATGTAATTTATACAGACTAAAAAAAGTGTTGAAGTTGTGTTTAATTTTAAACAAATTATGGCTCACATTTTATAAAAAAATACATTAGAAAGAATGTCATACGGAATGGGGCATTATGGGTTTTTCATGTTTAGGATTGTGTTTCGTGAACTAACAATACAGATTGCGTGTTAACAATAATTATTGTACAATAGTCATATATCATATATTTCAAAAAATCATAGTAAATAAAGTTGTTGGAAAGTTATCTAATGATTGAATCTAAAATAAATATAAACGTTTTGATATAATGGAAATATATCAACAGTGGTATTACGTCAAGTGTCGAAAATGAGGAGACATCAGATCTCGGTAAGCAAGTTAGTAATTAAGCTATATTATTGCATGTCTTAAATGAGGAGACATCAGATCTCAGTAAGCAAGTTAGCAATTAAGCTATATTATTGCATGCTTAAATGAGGAGACATCAGATCTCAGTAAGCAAGTTAGCAATTAAGCTATATTATTGCATGCTTAAATGAGGAGACATCAGATCTCAGTAAGCAAGTTAGCAATTAAGCTGTATTATTGCATGGCTTAAAACGGCACCATGTGTAATACCTCTCAGTGAGCTTAGCTGTTATTTAACTGACACATGTCTTCCGGACGTAAAGAGTTACCCTACGAATATATGACCTACTTGGCTTAGTTGGTAAGACGTTTGACTTCCACTTAGGAATTTCCGATTCGATTCTCGATGGTAACTAGTTTAGAAAAAAGTTCTTGTAACAGTACTCACGCGTGCCGAGTACGTGTACGAGTGTTGTTTTCTCTTCTCGTAAAGTAATGTTGCCAATACTTGCAACGATGAATCGCGAGTTCCATGCCTATTCTAGTGGTTCATGTTGAAGGTTACGATACGAATGAATAAATGAAACTAGCCTTAACGAATCCAAAAATTTATGCCGATCTAAATATCAAACATATGATAATAGAATTTCATAAAATTACATCAAGCAATGTTTAAAAAAATCTCGAAAATATCAACTGACCTCTGTGGTCTAACACGGGAATTCCGAGTTCAAATACAATGTGTACACATATGTTATATATTTTTATAAAGAAGCATGCGGTGTTATCTTAAGGCCTCTTTGACATATCTCTGGTTGGTTGGAAGATATTGCTTGAAAGCAATAAACGTGTCAGGTTGTACTGTATACAACAATAATGAACTAAAATACAATTGTACAATAAAAACAATCTGTAGCATATGATACTGTCATTGTCATCAGTACGACAGTTTATCTGATAATTTCTTCGACAACCCACCAGATAAATTGTCATCCATCTATTTTTTCGTATGATACTCTCCAACACATCTTCGTCTTCGGCCCCATTACTTAAGCTTTCAGGTTACGGACCACTAGAGCAGGCACGTAACTCGAAGTTTATTATCATACGTGCTGGAAATTAACCGCACAGAAAACATTAAAACGTCAAGTGGGAGAACAAAGAAAATTTCGTTGGATCAAGTAAATTATGTTTAAAAACAATGTAAAAAGTCATAGGAGCCATAAAATAAGATGTACGTATATAGATGAGGCAAAAAATATGCATCGAGATCTGTCCCCTCTGCCCTTCCCAACAGGGAAATGGCGTATGATATTGTTTTTGTGTCTGGGGAGGATCAAATATTTTTAAACTTATATGGATATAAATTTACGAAAAAAAGATCAAATTCATGCATGTTTTGAGATATCTGAACATCTACTGATAAAGGTTTATATGAAATAGATTTTTTGGCACCGAATTCAATAATAAAATGTGTAACTTATATTACACGAATGGGGTATTTATTCGATATTTTAAAATAATGAAATAATTTGCATGATGGGTTAGATTAAATTTTATATTTTACAAATTAAGAGACCAGGGGAAGAATACGATAAGTAACATTTCATAAATTTCACACGAGAGCGAAAATAAGACTTGGAAATAAATTTCATTAATCGAATTTCGTAATTTTTTTACATTCAATTTACTCAATGAAATGTGTTTACTGTTATGAATTTATTTATTATATTATAAATAATAATTATGGTATTTATTTACGAGTAATTAACGATTTTTATACCAAACTATACCGAGGAAACTTCAGACGTGGATGCGTCATGGTATTTTTCTTAATTTTTCATCAATCTGTATTTTTCTTAATTTTATTATTTAATTTGAAAATAACTAAAACAAATCAGAAATGATTAAGGGTTTCTCCATTCATATTGATGTCTTCCTGGTCATGACCCAAAATGAATGCAGCGCTTGAACAGTATGTTATCTTATATGATAAACTCTTTTATTTGGTCCATCTGTCTTATAAGATACCTTCCTCTTATATTATCTATAGTTAAGGCATTAACATTGTGGAGGTTTAAAGACATTGTAATTTGTTTTATCAAACACTGTTTATTTTACTTTATGTAACGGTATAATCCTACCGGTTTCAAGGTTTTCCCCTCATTATCAGGGGAGCACAAACAAGATGAATTCTGTTCGAACTGGTACCGACATACACACTTCTAACAGTTAACATCCGGGTTGGGAATTGTGGGTGGAAGGAGACAGGAGACAACTTCAGCGAGCAGCGGCGAGATTCTGGGAATATATGTGTTTGCCAGATATTTCCAGGGCCTCTGATGTGTCCAATTTATTTCCGTTACTACTGATATGTAAGAATGTGGTATCATCGATAGAAAATGTATGATTTTCAGGTTGATATGATTAGCCATTTCAGAAAAAAAAGAGGACTTGTTAAGGCGGATTTGTGTTCACGAAATCTCTTTTCAAAAGATCTTCCTGTCTTCCTTATATATAAATTATCAGTCAGCACATACTCGTACAAGTTTATACGCACCATTGTTGCTAAGTATTTCATTTTTGCCTTTTCCGTTAAATAAGAGTTTCCGGAGATTGAAATTAGTGTAAAAAGCTTGGCCTTCTTCTACCACGCCTTCTAGCGTACTTACACTATATATTTTGTTTTGTAAGTGTTTCTACATCAATTCGTTCTACATAGTCAAACCATCTCAGAGACCTCTTCCCCATGTTAATCAACACATTAGCCGCAAGTTCACATTCATCAATTACTTCAATACCGCCATTAAAAGGGATAAATAAGCTCTAAAGTAAAAAAATATTCAATAAATAATAAGTAAAAACTTATTATTTTATTATTTATTTAACATTTTCATACAAATTTGGCGGATATATTGGCCTTTAAGTAGTTGCTTCCCATTGAACAGCTTTTGCTTCGAAATTGATGAATTTTGACATATGTATATATTCTGTCAATTTGTGAATTTAGATCTGAAGTACGAGTATACTTCATTTAAATTTATTTAAGAAAATCCACATATCTAGTTTTCCCCCTGTTTAGTGTTTTTGATGGTTTGGCCTACAGAGTGGCCATTTTTATTACCAGTACGACCACTTCGCCGTATTCATAAAAAGGATTCCTCGTAAACTGTCAAAAACCGATACTGAAAAATATATCATGTTCTTCCAATGGACCCTTCAAATATATTACTTAGAATGTAACGAATAATTTCGGTATAATAAATTATAGTAGGATTTTTATATTGGTTTGTGATGAAAAATATTACGTTTTAAGTGGAGTGCTTTTCAAATAACTTTTTAGCAAATTGTATATGGCTTTAGATAGTATTTAGGGGTTTGTATGTTTCGTGAAGAGGTCACAGAAACTTGGAATGAAAATGTAATATAAATTTAATTCCAGAGTTAATGTAAATTCTACAAAACCAATTTCACCGCAATGTAGCAAAAAAGGTTCGCTGAAGATCAACGCATGCACAATCCTGGAAAATCCGGATTATATTCTTTTTTTATTCGCAGAGTCAGGGGATTTCAAGGTGTTGCCTTTAGATAAAACTGATTGAAAAATGTTTTATTTTTAATTTCCATTTATATAACGTGACAACCTTTATGTCCTAGGATTCCTCAGCCCGAGGGGTTGCGGGTTCAATTACCATTGTCATACATTTTTCTCATAGGCCCTGGTTGGTTTTTACTTACGAGTAATCCTGTTTCAACATCTGTTTTTACCGGTTATAAGATACGAGTACTGCCACATATGGTAGAAATATACCCGCCATTCAGTAATGTAAAATTTATCGAAAGACATTTTATTTTTTAAGGGGTTTTCATTAAGGTGTTTTTCATTTTATTTAAAATAAACGAGAATGTTGTGTAAATAACAATATGAAATAATAGACTGGAGATTTTTTTATGTTTTGCTGAAAGTTTTGCGCGGAAGTAAAGCGTTGTACCATTTTTCATCGGAAATAATTATAAATAGTTATAAAACACAGTTTTTAAAATTGACAATTTTATTGATACATGTTTTGTTATTTCGAAAAAGCTATTTTTTAACATCTACATGCGTCGAACATTCGAGGAAGATGGCGCCAATAATAAATTAAGTTAGGGAAGGTATATCAATTCAAGATTGTAAATTACAATATCAATATTCACTTAAATAAGTTTATGAGTGCTTTCCAACGTCTCCAGGCTTAGAAGAAAATTTCTTTTACTTTTGACAATATAATACGAAATATGGCAATATCCTAAGCAGTTCTTCTCAAAAGAGATAAAGCCTTTCTAATAGGCATATCAGCTGGGAGGCCCGTTCTTGCGCAAGTGATTGAGAACAGTTCATGTCGGTGTAGACTAGTGTAAACGGTCGTTTGATAGCTTTTCTCTCAAATGTATTTTTGTTTCCACATCCTTCTAATATATGTGTAATTTCAGGATATACGAATATATATATTTACATACTACGAGTTTGTTGCTTTCAATAAACCTACTATTGATTAATTTATTTTATCTGTTAGGAATATTCAAACATCAGTTAGGAAAAATCATAATTGTCTGAACGATCTTCACTAGGCAGACAGAGCAGACGAGTATACCAGGAGTTGTTTTTTCGAACCGAACAAAGTTTCTTTACTTAAGGAATTATATCCTAGCACGCCTAACATAAACTGAATGGGATCAAGTCGGCTAAATCTATGTATGACCTGCTCTTTGCTGGGAGTGTAAGCGTTAGTAGAAGCACTAAGGCAATACTTAATACTAGAATTTTGGAGCGTGAAAAAATAAAATGAAAACCACTGTCCTTTATCTTCGCATTGTGCGTATTAAATATAAGGGCATATATTAAGAGACATTTCAGGGAATTCATTAAAATTTATATGCAAAACAAAAGAAGACATTTTAAGCTCGTTTTAGAGGGAAAATATTTTCGACAAAATTTCTTTATCTGAGTGGCTGAATATTTAAAATATTTTAAAATATTTATGGATTACGGTTAAGTACCCATTTACTCCAAATGTGCTATGTTGATTTCTACGATCAATTTTATTGAGCACACGCGAGAAGTCCACTTTAAAATTTATTTTCTTTTTCATAAAATAACACTGTTTATTTTTATTGCTCTCATTGGTTATTTGAAACGGTTGATATTTTTTCAATTCTGAGTAATAAACACATTTGTTTAGCACGCAGTTATTCCTAGTTTAATTCCTGTGGGAGTCACTCGCGGAGTGTTTTTTCTTTCAGGTGGAGTAACATGTATATCGAAACAGCGTTAATAATATATGAATAGTATCAGGCTTAAAGTTTTAAGATATTCAATATCAAAATTAAGCTTAATGTTATCTCTTTTTTTTACCAGCTGTGCGAAAACAATATATTTGCACGATTATATCAGGATACTGTTTGCGCTCTTATAATATTTCTTACATATTCTCTAAATTGGTTTCTCTATAACTAAATTACTATAAATTTTATTTACGAGTTTACATATTACAAATATATATATATTTTTTGTAATAGTAAAATTATTTTGAAGAAATTTTGTAGTTGTTTTAACAATGTTTTATAATAAGAGAAAAAAGTACGCTGGCCATTTTGTTTTAATGCACGGTAACTTTCTATAAGCTGAACAGTAACTTTTCGTAAAACGTGCGGTCGCTCAGCAGTGCAGTTTAGAGGGAACACTTTCATTCATTCGTAAGGTATCCCTCAATATACCCGCATTGATGGTGCGGATATGTTGAAGAGCATGGTCGTGAGACAATATTGCCCCAACTAATCGAGCCTTCAAGATACTCGTAACAACTACCGGAAAAGGCAAGTAACTAAGCTATATTTTGCAATTTGTGTTGGAAATACTGCCGTCCGTGAACATACAACAACACATTCGCACACGTCTAAAACGTGCGAATTTTGTCACAATACGAACTCTTTAACCAAACTGGTAGCATTTTTTATCGTCCTTTTTTTAGTACCATCGGGACCGAACCCGAAACCCTCGGGTGGAAGACTAGCGTCTTCCCAACTTTACCACGGAGGTAATCAAAATACCGATACCAATAATAATATTATGAGCACATAAACAATTTTACCTTAGGTTATATTCTGAAATAATATGTTCTATCAAAGGGCACAAAGTTTTTTTATTAAAAGTTAATACAATAACACGAGTCGTGACGAATTTTTTCAAAAATTTACGATATTTAGCGAAATATGAAAAACAATAGATTAAGGAAAAAAAACATAGTAATTTTTGATCTATGAGAGTAAAAGTATTTCCAAACGTAAAGAGCGTAAAAGAAATGTTACTTAGTTTTATTTATTATAGTGTAATTTTTTTCCGTAATAACATGAAAATAATTAACTCAAAAAGTAAAATTCTTCAATTACAATTCAAAATTTTATTTTTGATTTACGAGTATGTATTTAAAAAAAATTTACTTTTTTATTGATTATGGATTCATAATGGTTTAAAATTGAAAATAAGAAACGTTATATCTACGAATTAAATATTTTCTTCACCGTTGACTAATTTCAAGCCGTTAGAGGAAAAACCATTCAAACTTAAAAAAATAGGCGAAGCTAGCAAAACAAAAATTTAAAGTCGACGCAGGCTTGGCTGCTGCGCTTTTACCGCATGCAGGAAAGTGACCCTGCAAGGAACGCTCTATTCAGCGATCCGATGGGGCATGTGGAGTGCGGAGACCAAAGAAGAGATGTATGGTGTGACAGAGAACTGTAGTACTTTGGGCAAAACCAATTGGAGGAGCGATGCTGCAGATAGAGAGAGATAGGTGGCAGAGAATCTTGCAGGCTGTCAAGACCTATCCTGGGTTGTGGGGTGATGATGACTTACGAACGATGATAAAAAATGCATCCAGGACACTGAAGCCGTAAAGAAAGCTTTCTTCAGTGATCCGATGGCAAGAATTGAACCTGAACCTTCTAGGTGGAAACTAAGTCGAAACTAAAGAGAATAATAAGATATTGAGAAGATAATAACTGCGATGTCTACTGTGACAGGTTTCTTTTACATAACTATTTTTACTAAGAATAAACTGAGTTCAAAATTCAAGATTATGGTTCGAAATTCAATATTGAGACACAATTGCCAATCTGTGCCGAAACGCTTGGCAACTCGACCTCAGCCGGAAAAGCCTTTATTACACCCGGGATATAAAACGCGACGGCATTGATGCGGTTGCCAATCGATTTGTTCATACCAAACCTGAATCTTTTTTTATCTAGTTTATAAAATATTGTAATTGTTAATAACTATAAATTGGTAAGTTTGAATTCATTTCTGTATGCCTTGACAAAGACGACCTCCGTGACCTAGTTGGTAAGCTCTCCCAGTCCCTGTCTCCCAGTCCGGAGGTTGAGTGTTTGATTCCCGCTGGAACCCAGGTTTATAAAAAAAAGGATTTCTGTCTGGTTTTCACTTAAATCCCCTTTAACATCTTTCTGGTTTGTTGGAAAATATTGCCACTTGGCAATTAGCCCGCCAGGTTGTACTGTATACAACGAAAGTGTAATATTATACAATTCAACCCATAACGTCTTTTTCAAAGGATCATAACATACGGTACTTAAATATTGCTTAAAATATATGATCAAACTAAGCTTGTAAGCTTAAATAATTTCTGTAAACGAAAGTGTGAACTTTTAGCAATTACTTGTAAGAATTAAAAAACTGTTGTATCATATTGTTAATACTTTTATTGTATACAAAACAACCTGGCGAGTTAATTACCATACGCCAATCTCTTTCAACTAACCAGGAAAGTGTTAACGAGGTCTTAAGTAAAAACCTGCAGGAATTATTTTTATAAATCTGGGTTTCAACGGGAGTCGATTCCGTAACCACCCTGGCTGGAAGTTTTATCTACTAGACCACAGAGTTCCAACTTACCCCTAACTAGAAAAAGCGTGATGCTATGTATGTTCCTGGATATATAATACGAGTACATTCAGGAACGCTCTAGGGTTCTGATAAACTGTACATAAATTTAACGTCGAATTTACGACATGTGACGAGGGCTCATAGGGCAAGGAGGTCAGTGTGACCGACATCTATTGCCTCCAGCACCCCGTCTCTTAGTACTCTCAGTCTCTTGTAACCGTTAATCACTCTCCTTATAATAAAATCTTGGCTCTCGGAATATGTTTTTAGACACCTTATATTAACTAAAAGCAATTTAAAGTAAAAAAATCAAGGAGATTTATATACGAGTACATACATACATAGCATCACGCCATATCCAAACAATGCTCATTTTTTTTCTATCCAAACGCACAACTTTCTCCTCCTCCACATTCATACATCTCGTCATGCACAATCCTCTATTATTCATACTTATCACATTACCTTCTTTCGAAATGTGTTCCACTTAATCCAGTCATGTTTTTACCGGTCTGCCTCTTCCATGCACGTGACGTGTATACTTGCTTAGTCATTTTTCGTTACTCATCTCTCTACATATCCAAACCAATAACTCTGATTATTAAGAAAGCTTAATGTGTTTTTTTTTTTATATTTTCCGAAATGTTAAAGATCTCAATCTCCAATTCAAAAAGGATAGCTCACGAAACAGAGGCGGAGTACTTGACAAATTAGGTCTAACATACTTATTGTCAGTCTAAACAAACGAATATTTCGACATCTCAGGAACATGAAACCATATAATTTTCAATATAATTGTATTAAATGTTGCTTCTTTCAACAATTTAAAGATACGAACAACCCTCACATCCAACTTCATATTTAGACGGTAGTACTCCAACATTTTTGAAAGAAGCCTTATAGAAGAGATCGCAATCACGTAAATATAAATATCTTAAAAAATCCTCTTGAATCCCATTGAAAATCCCTGCCAAAAGTTACTTACTAATTGAAAAACTGCTGTAGTAACTTGAAAAATTTCAAATGATTCTTAGATTTTTTATTGTTTTACACACAGCTTTATACAATATAAAGGAACCAGTCATACAAATTTCTATCACCTAGAACATTTTCCACAATTTGAGGTTCTTCACATGTATCTTTATATTGCTTTGCTCGATTCACGTTTCATATTTTCGTTGTTTAATTTTAATATATAGAGTTCCACAAAATCAAAGCCGATATCTTTAATAAAAAAAGTGGGATTCATCTAAATAACGGAACTGTAGTTATCGTAGTTTATTGCTCGGTGGATGCCGAGGCTCATGACGCCGGAACTGTAGTTATCGTAGTTTATTGCTCGGTGGGTGCCGAGGCTCATGACGCCGGAACAAAAACTTGTTCGTTTCTGAGCTTCAGGGTTGTGCTAGGCTATATTTAATAATAATCCCGATTATTTCTCCACATATTTAGTGACTATGGATGAGACCTGAACCCATCACTATTTCCCAAAGTCCAAACAACCGAAACAGTAGTGACATAGTGGTTCACTATCTCCGAAGGATGGTTTTAAGGGCATGTCATGATTGATTTGGATAGGAATACAATAATAATCAAAAAGTGCCTAGTAATCGAATAGAGAAAATAAATCGAGAAAAACAAATCCGGAATGCTAACAGAAGGCTTCATCTTTTCCTAGAATAAGGCGCCGGACTATACAAGTGCGGCAATGGTATTGTTTTGATTTAATTTTCGAATATTTTTTTAATGATTTTTTAATTGGAGATGTGTGAAGGAATTGCAGTGGTCAATGGGTGGCATACAAATGGTGAATGGGAGTAGGAGCGGATTGCTGTCTGCAGATAGTATGGTAGTATTAACTGAAAGTGAAGAGGAATTACAGAGTTCGATTTGTAAATTGTAAGATGCGAAGAGAAAGGTCTGAGAATTAATTTTGTGAAATCTTAAGTCATGACGATGGAAACATGTGAAAGGAAAATTAAATATGATATGTGAATGAGCTATGAAAGATCAGAGCAAGTCAAAGAATTTCGCTCTTCAGATAGGATTTTCTAAGATGATGGAAGAGTTATGAGAGATGCCGAACGGCGTGTAGCGATAGGAAAGAAAGTCTATAAGGCACTAAAACATATATACACAAACCCGATAGTATAAAAATCTGTTAAGACTATAGTCCACAACAGTATTCTAGTACAAACTTTGATAAGTGGAAATGAAACATGGACGTGGCAAAAGATTGAATGAAGCTGAAGAAATGTGTGAATTGAGAAGAATACATAGGGTGACAATGTAAAACAAAATACGGAATTAAGTAATCAGGGAGGAATGTGATTTTAAGACTGATGAATTAAGTAATATCAGGAAGAGCTATCTGAGATGGTTTAAATATGTAAAACGACTGAATGAAGATATTCTAACAAAACAAATATATGTACAACGCAAATGTGAGTGGAAAGTATGGTTAAATCAAGAGAATGATATTTTAAAAGAAGGCAATGTTAAAGGTCGGAGGAATCGTAGGAATTGTATGAGAAGGTTTATGGATGTAGAAGAGGCGGAAAACGTGTATCGCGATAGGAACGTCTGGGGTTCTCTCCTCTCTGATGGATGTGATGGTATGCTTGTACGTATATTTTAGTGTAAAATTAATGATTATACAATAATTGTAAGCACTTTTTAAACGTCACGAAAAGTACTTTTTAAAATTTAGAGAATAAAAGTTTTAGTACATGTTTTAGAGGTTACATTGCTTTAAAAAGTTCTACTTTGTAACCGCAGAAGTTGTATGATAAGGTTTATGATAAGGTGTGTCGAAAAGGAAGGTCTGGCGCTCTCTGCTTACACCGATAGGCAAATGACGTGATAAAATGTATGTAGTACCCGGCGGTAAGTAATACAAATCGGGCTTGAGAAAGAGAATGTCGGCCATAATCGGCTACCTTTGGCTTTGTAGAGCGTCGTCTCTATCATATACTCGTATATACTTTGAAGTGGACACGACCACACCCTAGAACGCTTGAAAACGACTGACAAATCGCGACGGAACACGTGTACGAATGACAAAGACGACTCTCTACAAAGCCGAAGTTAGCCGATTATGGCCGACAGTCTCTTTCTTAAGCCCGATGTGTATTACTTACCGCCGGGTAATGTACTTCTCTCGCGTTTTTATGGTTGTAAATTTCATTCAAATATTAACGAAATCATGAGACATGACGTTTAACCCTGAGAGCGCTACGAGAAAAAAATTTAATTGTCTATCTAGTGCTGAGATATATTTACGATTCGGACGTTCGTGATAAATATTTATTTTAAACAACAAAAAAACAAAAAAAATATATTTTTACAACATAAATATATTTTAGAATATGTACCCTTGTATTCTAAATGAATGATATTCATTTAGAATACAAGGGTAGAACAAATTTCTTCCACTGCTATAGCAGTGCGCCGGTCTCTCAGGGTTAAAAACATCTGTATTGCATAGACTTGTATATGATTTGAGAATTGACCAACCGTGACTTCTTCGCAGTGGATCCCTGAAGAGTGTTCAGTGACATCCTATTGGACGGTGCAGTCCTCGGAGTTGGATTGAGCGTCCCGCATCTGCTGCTTGGCCTTGCGCGAGGAGCGGCGGATGAGCGAGCGGGAGCGCGGCTTGGCGCGGCTGTCCCCCTCTGTGGACCCTCCAGCGGCCAGCTGGTTGGGCCGGCTGTCTGCAGGACTCGGCGCTCGATTTTTACCTTAGAAAGAAATAGACCAACGTTTAAAAGTAAATAACGACGTACATATATTACGTTATACAGTACAATTTGGCGGGTTTATTGCTATGTGGCAATATTTTACAAACCACCATAAAATAACATTTTTAGGTTTTCGCGGTTCTTCGTATCAGTGTATAATAAGGTCTTTCGGAGTGCTGTACAGCTTGATTTGACTTATGATGTTGACGTTTCGAAAACGTTCCAGTTTTCATCTTCAGGATTTGTTTGTAATCAAATTACTATGTTAATTACAAACAAACCCCGAAGAATAAAAACTGTTACGTTTTCGAAATATTAGCATCATAACCCAAACCACGGGTCACAGCACTCCTAAAGATCGTATACAACTAAACCATAAATGTGTTAAACAAGAATTAAGTGAAAGTTATATTGAAATCCCGTTTTTCAATCCGGGAACCAACGGAAATAGAACCCGCAACTCCCGGATTGGAAAACAAACATCTTATCAATTAGGCTACGGAGGTCTTTTAAACATATAAATCCCAGAGAGATTTCATATGTTGTTGCTTTTTCTTTTTTTTTTAACAGATAAGACCGAAAGAAAAAAAATAGATATGACCGAAGTCATATGTATCCTTATACCCTCGAACACTAGGCGGAAAAAGTGCCTGTGTCGTTCGAGGGGAGTAGCACAGCGCGGGGTTCGAACCGACGATCTTCCGGACAGAAGTCCAGTGCGTTACCGCGCGGCCATGCACCTCTTGATGTTAGATAGCTTCTTAGTGCATGCACAACTACATATATTTAAATAAATAAAATATCTGCAAGTGTAGGTGAGATCTGCCGGGAACCGAACACGGGGTGTCTGGATAGGTAATAAAATATTATATCAAAAGTACTTTAATGAGTTCGAAATTACATTTTTTCTATTAATGAAAAGAAAACAAGAAGTTAGAAAAAGCCAGCTATCGAAAAGCGAAAATACTTCTTGAAATAGGTGTCGAACCCTGAACTATATGAAATGAACGAATTCAGTTGATTTGGTTATGACATGTGATGAGAATTTTTGATGAACGAAACTCAAAGAGTAATTTTCAATGAAAATGCAATACCCTGGTGAAGAAATAGTAAGAACTGAAATACGCGCTATCAGCAGATGATAGAAGGTCTGTGTGAAAACAAGCTACAGAGGAATTATGATACCTTTCTCGAGATGACCCAGAATAGATTCACGTGCCAGTTCTAAAATCACGACACTGAAAAAAAGAATAATGAAGAAGAGATATTTCTCAAACAATTATTATTGTTGAATATAAAGACATGTATTTGGCTGTGCACTTTGAAACGCTCGGGCGCTTTTGTAGCAATCAGACGAGATTTGTTCTTTTTTTAAAGTTGATTGTGATTTATAAGATTTTTGGTTATTGCTGAAACTATACAATATTCCATAATATTTATAGTATATTCGTTAATTTGACGTTTTTTTTTCATTGTAAAATTCATATTATTGTTACGTATTTTTTAATGAATTAATGAACTTTATTTTTTGTTTATGTTCGTTTTCTCGAGTTCTCGTTATCAATTAGATCGATTTATTATTGTTTTAATGTGTCAAGTAGAATCAAAACCAGATGGTTTAGTTAATTGTTCATAAAATAACTAGAATTCATTATAATTTCAGTTAACATTTTATCTGTCTCAAATTGATATGGGTGGCGTGTGCAGCTTTAGGAAACACTTGAGACAATTATTTTTGGGAGGTCTTATGATGAACACTACACAAATACACTACACTCCACCTAAAACTGAAGTGTTACTATCACATATTGGAAGTTCTTCAAAAGTTTCTTGGCAGTTCGTCTTCCCTTAGTAAGTATAATGCGGTTGTTTTTATCAAATATATTTTTCTAAACGTATGCAGATTCGATTCAAAGTTCCTAATATACTCGTAATGGACGCAGCTATCACCTTCCTATCCTTACACTTAATTTTTTGTAATATTTTCAATCTGTCAATAATAGTGTGTTCGGATATCGAGTTAGAGTGGCGTTGAAGAAAGTCAGCTCTCTAGACGGAGCTATATAAAATGTCCTTTTTATTATTACACATTGTTTACGGGGGTGTTTATTTAAAATGCTATATTGTGTATTAACAATATTTAATAAAAATATGTGTTTATTAAAAAAAATATTAGGTAAAGCGGAAAGAAATGTCAATTTTTTTTTGATGCGACAAAAAATTGAGTTAAACAAAAACTATACAATATTATTCCGTTAAATAATTACCGTTATTACCGATAATCTTCCTCCACAGAATAGACTGTTTTTTAATACCTTATTCGTAAAATTCTGGCGGTTTTTCGGTAAAATATGACTCCAAGTGATTTCGGACTTGTTCGACATTCGTAGATTTTTTATCTCGAAGCGAATGTTCCATCGACTTAAAAAGATGGTATTCCAAAGGTGCAATATTATATGAATATGGTGGATGCTGCAAAACTTCTTAATCTAGCTCTCTTATTTTGTCCTGCGTAATCCTTGCTGCGTGTGGGTTTGAAGTATCATGTTGTAGAATTCTTCTCTGATTCTTTACTAAAATTGATCCTTTTTTAAGCAGTTCTGCCTTTAATCTTTCGAATTGGGCACAATACACACCTGCTGTAACAGTCTGACCAGGTTTTAGTAATTAATAATGAACAACTTCCAAAATATCCCACCAAACACAAAGGAAAACCTTTTTCAGAGTCAAGTCGGCTGAGGGGTCGACACAGGTACCTGATTCGTCGAAAACCATTGTTTTTTGTTTTTTTTCTCCTCGGATTGGTGTAAAGGACCCACTTCTCATCCCCAGTAACAATTTTTCTAAGAAACGGATCAGTTTCATATCTGGAGAGTGAAGATGAACATTTTGTTATTCGTTGTTCCATGGCCGTTGGAGAAAGTTCGTGCGGCTCCCAAATTCCTTGTCTATTTTGTTTTCCGAGCCTTTTCAAATAGTTTTTCACTGTGATCATGGACAACCGATATCTTGTGACAATTCTTTGATGGTTTTACGCGGATTGAACCTCACTAATGAGTTTAAAGTGCCATCATCGATTTTTAGAGGTCCTCCTATTTTTGGTTTGTCCTTCGATTTCCTTTCACAACTTTCAATTTTTTGAAACCATCTTTGGCACTTCCGAGGATTCAAGATGTCTCTATAAATATCGCAGATGGTCTGGGTAGCTTCTTTTGACTTCAATCCTTTATCGAATAAAAACAGCATAAAATACCGCAAATGTGTCTTTTCAATCTCTGGCTTTTGCAGTTTTGTACTTTGAACCAAAACCAAAAAAGAATATCAAAACAGAAAGGATATTAATAGAGCTTCAAAACGATACCAGCCACGACGTATAAACCCAACGGTAACTGGTGGCAAACTGGTTTCAACGTGACGCCTAACGAAAATTGACATTTCTTTTCGCTTTACCTAATATAATAAGAAAAGCACATACGACAGAAGAAATAAGAAGTTTAACATATGTTTTTTATGTACGAAGTTGAACGTAACCGAAATGTACAAATATGTGCACACCGTGGCAATAGACGGTTTCTGAAATGCACAAATATGTGCACACCGTGGCAATAGACGGTTTCTGAAATGCACAAATTTGTGCGTACCGTAAAAAATGTGTTAAGAATTTTATACACTTTTAAAATTATTGAAATATTTTTAATCATTGTAAATAAATTTATGTTAAACTAACTTTAAATTATATGTATCCGATCTTTTATGAAGATCTACTTTTGAAGAATAACACAATGCCTACCATTGTGAGAACACTCATTACAAACATGTTTCCAGGGTTAAGAAAATGTATAATTTCTAATGAACTAAATACATAAATTAGTCATCTTCTTTGATAAACGTGATATTATTCCAAATTTCGATAACGTGTGATTCTAAAACGTAATTATGTATTTTCAACGAATGTAATTAACCCATCGTTGCTTACTGACTTGGAATACCCATTTTGGGTGAATATCCATTACTTTTTTTCTTAGATATAACATTTCTTCCCCATACTGATGACAGTCTAATGATATCATTTTATTAACAAATAGAAAAACGCAAATAGAAAAAAAAACATAAATAAACAACTTACTAGTTGAAGTATGACTTGATGTTTATTCAGAATTGTTAGATACACAAAAGGAAATCAGAATATTAAAGTCATTTGATTTATAACATTTATATCTGATTACTTTTGACTTAAATAATTAAAAATGATTTTCTGACTTCTTACCTTTGCTGGTTGCACTAACATAAGCGCTTGAACGTCTTTTGAGCCCACCAGTACTTTCCTCACCTGGTTTAGGGATGATCTTAGAAAGTGTGAGGAAGGTGCGGAAGATCTCCCTTACATTGATATCACTCTTGGCGGAGCACTCCAATACCTTGGCCCTAAAAAAAAAGAGAAAAACATATGTGAATTGAAACAATGAGGAACTGAAAGATTTTTATATAGACAAAGGAAAAACATTTTTTTTAAAACAATCAGTGATCTGTACTCTAATGAAGAAGGCCGTACACTAGTTGGTAAGACACTTTTGTTCCAACCCGAGGGTTACGGGTTCGATTCCCGTTGTAACCATTTTTTTTAATTATTCCAGTATGGTTTCACATAAGGCGTCTTTACCATCTTTCTGGTTAGTTGAAAGAGATTGATACATGGCTAAAAGCCCGTTAGGTTGTAGTGTTTACATTGAAAGTGTAATATAATACAATATTAACGAATTGAATGTAAAAAATGTTTGGAATATTTTTTTTATACTTGTTAAAGACGAAATGAAAATTCAAGTCTATATTTTCCATCGTAATACGTTATTTTACATTCCATAATTGTGGCCCTTAATGACACATCAAAAACTAAAAGCATGTAGTGACAGCTCCGACATGAGAACTTTCCGATCGATTACATGCATAAAACAAGTATTGGGGATAAATGTGAAACTAAAGACGCCATCAGATAGTCACGAGTAATGAAGAATGTATGACATGTACAAGTCGAAATGAAGAGAAACTCTATAATATCCCAATTAAAGTATCCCACGTGAATAACCTTACTAAAAGGCTACCAAAATATTGAAAGCAGCTAAAGTCACCAGGAAAGAAAAAATGCTTGCAAATGTATTGTATTGTATTACAATTTCGTTGTATAGAACACAATCTGGCTGGCTTATTACCAGGTGGAAATTTCTTCTAACCAACCAAAAGATGTCAAACAAGCTTTAAGTGGTAATAGATTGGAACCCTTTATTAAATAAAAATCTGGGTACCAACAGCAATCAAACTCTAAGCCCGCAACATCTTAAAATGAACTGAGATTCCTTAATTTATCAATATACTATTTATTATGGCCTGCCGGCTTTGCAAATTTCAGTTCGTTTTCAATGCAGCTGCTAGGTTGATCTATATGGTTATATAATTCCACTTCTAAAAAGTCTACAAAGTGTCGCGAACGAATTGATTTTAAACTTTGGCTCATTGTATTCAATTCCCTTAATGAAATGTTTCTATAGTATCTATCGGGCCTGTGTCTGAGAGATATTGCTTCGTAGAGGAGCAAAACTTTGAAGTCGATCTCACCTTGATCGAATAAACTGACTGACTGTTCAAAATAAATCCATTTGGATTTGCTATTATGACAGGGCTTTTGCTGACGCTAGTCCCAAGGCGTGGAAAGGTCTGCCTCCAAATTTTAAAGATATGAGTGTCGTGTGCAGCTTCGGAAAACAATGGACAGCCTTTTATGGGAGGTATTTATAAAACTATTATAAATTCCGCGTAAAGCCGAATATGTTACTATCACATATCGGATTTGTAAAGGTTTCTTTGAAGTTCATTTTCCCTTGTTTAAGTTTTCTGCGATTTTCTTAACAAATATGTGCAAATGCAAGGAAGTACCCAATCTAATGACCGCAGCCATCAACTTTCTAGAATCAACTTCAACTTATTTTATTATTTGTAAAATTAGTAATCTCTCAATCATAGTGGGCTGCTCTAGACGGCGCCATGAGAATTGTCATTCTATTCTTATTATTGAATCGTGCCCGTTATCCAGTATTCCAAATAATTTCCGGGACAAGTATACTCGTACAGTGCTCAAATGTGCTGTACTAAATAAAGACGTAACATGTGTTCATTTACGTTATATTTAAAATAATGATCATCACAGTATCAAAGATATCCTTATAAAAGTTCAACATTTTACTTTATTAAATTGCACAATAATTTAAAAAAAATACTCGTGTACAGAGTAAAAAGTGTAACAGTTTTTAATGATGTTGCAATAATTAAAGTAATAGAAGAAGTGACTCGGAAGAAGAGTAATGATTTGAAACCTCTTCAAGTGTGGACATTGAAGTAGGAGCCATAACGAATAATCATAAAGTCTCAGCACATTAGGAGTGCTCGTTATCCGCGCTCCAGCCGGGCGCCTCATCCACCCCCGTCTAACACGCCCCATCCCCTAACCTTTCCTTGACACCTGCTCGGTTATGTTGTAAAAATGTGACATTTGCTATTCGTTGATTATTGCTGACAGAACCGTTTCCATGATTTAATTTAGCCCTTTGGTTTATTTTTTTCAAAATACATTTAGGTTTATTTTATTATCAATTTATGGTATGGAAATATAATCCTTATTTCTAGGCTCCTATTTTTGTCCCACTGCGGAGAGAGTTTACTTATTTCTTTGGAATGGTGGCATGCCTTCTCGGCGGGATTAAATATCCTTACGACAACTTCAAAATTATCGCCTATTGCATTAAGTGAATTCTCTTCTTGCGTCAACAATAATACTATGCATTAAGGAGACACTGACTGCGCCTCTATAAAAACAAAACCACATAACACGAAATAAAATGGGTCCGTTTTTCGCCACCACATATAGTTAATTGCAATTATCAATTCGAAGCACATTAAATATGCACATTTACTTTAGTGTTATAGAATAATTAATTAGATATGTTAAACATTTAATTAGTAATCACGCATATAATATATACTCTTAATTCTTTTTATACTAAAATCATATTATTTCAATAACTGTTTTCATCTGAGTAAATCGTTATTTTGCAACTTATTGGTTTGGTATCATATAAATTTGAAGAGCACTCACTAGATTTTTTTTATATAACGACGTAAAACGGACTTTTAAAATAAAAAAAGTTACATATTAAAATGCTTAGGTGATTATTGTTTCTCTTTCTTCTTGATACAGATCTTGGATCTGTTATAACAGATCGCATTATAATACGAAAATCATTTCTTGGAGCTGTCTCACCATCTTTTAGGCGACTTTACTGGCACGATGTTTTGTGGGGATCTCGTGTACCAGTGTTCTGGCGTGACCATGTGGATAGGAAGGGAAGATACAAAATCCCATACATTTTATTACGTCAGAACCGCCTTCTCTTCCTACTACATCTTACTATATTCTCTGTGTTGCAGATCTACGAGAATCGGATGTGAGAATTTCTGACCCTAGATTTTCCTGCGTAATATGGTTCATAATATTCTCATCTCGAATGCAGAAAGAATATAACGACAGAATCAACACAATAAGAACAAAGAAGGATCTTTCTTTTAAGGTGTTGGCATTGGTTTCAACATTTTAAGTCATGATTTTCTTGACACAGGTCATATAAATTTGTTCGTTTTTGTGAGCTTATAGAATTTTTAACTAATTGTAATTTTGGAAATTGTACAATTAGTTGATGGAGAGAGCAAACATGGTTGAGACATTTTTAATGTTGAAAATATTAGTTGTGAAAATTTATTGAAACCGTCTCTGTCTTGTATTTCTTTGGAGATTGGCAGACAGTCAAGCTGATTTCTATCGTTACTTTATGACGGATTTTTATGTGTAATATAATATTTTTAGATGAAGATAACATCCAGGTAACATATAAGGTACATGTTTTTCGTGATTGTGGAAATTTAAGCATTAAAATAGTTCGGTTATATAGAAAGAATGAATTATGAAATATTTATAAAAGTAATCTACACGAACACTATAGAAGGAACGATAAGTTTGGTAATTCATAAAAATGTGTTGCACGACCAAGATAATCAAATTCTGAAACAGGAAAAAAATATAGCTTTTATAAAAGGAGAGTATATGTGACGAGGCGTATGGACGTGACAGAAGCGAAATATGTGTGCCAGAATTGGTGACGTGTAATGTGTGCCAACCCTAATAGAGTCATGGTGTAATGGTGATACTCATTAACTAATAGAGTCATGGTGTAATGGTGATACTCATTAACAAATAGAGTCATGGTGTAATGGTGATATTCATTAACTAATTTGTTGAGAAGAGTCTGCTCTTTAAACGGCACTTTACAAATTATCCTATTATTATTTTTATTATTGAATGTTTTTTTATTAACGTCAATCTACCCAAACTAGGATGATTTATGCCGACAAATACAAGTCATGCAATTATATGAGTCAATATAGCAAAACTAATTATTATTGAATGTTAAAGGTGCTTAAAATTTGCATATTCGAAAAATATTTAATTGTATCAACAACGTGCAAAGTAATCAAAATACTAGTAACTGAATGTAATACATATAAACATTACCGTTATTTGAGATATTATGGTTAAATATTCGGAGTCACGGTTCACCGAACTATTTATTTGATCGCATACTCGGGTTAAAATATGATTTTTAAACGTGTTATTTATTATTTATTTATTTAACACTTTTATTGCAAATACAATCTGGCGGGCTATTGCCAGGCGGCAATCTCTTCCAACCAACCAGACAAAAGTAAATGCAGCAAGTTACGTGGTCGCAAAAATCATTCAAATGACTATCCATCCCCACGAAATCCATAAACATATACGTGAGCACATGCCCCCGAACCCCACAAAGACGGACAATCACCCGAACATTCTATTTCATATAAAGTGAGATATCAATCAAAAGGAAAGGAAGGGATGGTGGAGAGGAAAGGAAAGTTATTAATTGTTTAAGGAATATAAATGAATGAAATACCCCAATAAATGTAACAGAATTTGATTTATTTAGCGGCAATTTTGTTGATCGTATTGTTATGTTATCATTTTCACGTGTTTTGTAACAACGCGGATTTTATGGCTTTTTTAACCATTAAAAAACTTTTGTGAAAATAATTTATGAAAAACTGACTATCTTTCTCATATCGTTAGAGAAAGTTGAAATGAATGTACCATATAATGTATCGACAAACTCAGTGGGTTATTTGGTAATACGCTTAACTTCCACCCGGGAGTTTTTCAACCAAAAAAAAAATGTTATACGAGTAGTCTGGTAAAAAGTGTGCGAGTGTTGTTGCCTATTCACATACAGGGTACTATTTCAAACACGTGCGAAAACGAACCGCAAGTTTCGTGCATACTCCAGAGGTTCTGAGCTTAAAAATATGATTTTCACGGTGAATAATATGGTTTTCACGGTGACAATGATTAGCCATTTCAGAATAAATTAGAGGATTTGTTAAGGCGGATTTGTGTTCACGAAATCACTTTTCAAAGGATCTTTCTGTCTTTCCTATATAGAAATTATCATAGTCAGCATATAAAAGTTTATACACACCACTGTTGCTAAGTATTCCATTTTTGCCTTTCCCATTAAATAAGAGTTTCCGGAGATTAAAATTAGTGTAAAAAGCTGGCTTTATGTGACTTGGATTTTTTTTGGTAATTTCGTATATGTTTTTTATAAATAGGACTTTGCTCCATTTACAAGTATGCTTATAGGTGTCGTTAAATATATATGACATTTTATAAGTTTTTTTTTTGTTTTGTATTTTTAAAGTGAATCAAGGAGGCTTCCAGGATAGCCATTATTTAGCAATTTTTTATGGTTATTAATTCTTTTTTTAGATTGTCGTCGGTTAATGGGACACTGAGCAATCTATGAAGCATACAGTTAAAGGCGGCAAATTTATGGTTATTAGGATGGTTGGAAGTTGCTGGAATTATAGAGTCTGAATAAGTGTCTTTTCTATATGTATCAAAGTCAAATGTACAATTTTTTTCGAGATAATGTCAGGTCCAATACATTTAAACGGTTAATACATTATTAATATAATAAATTTACAAAGATTTCTTTGTATTTTGTTATCCCTTGGTAAGTTTTCTGCGGTTATCTTACCAAATATGTTTTTATAAAGATATGTAAATGAGGAAAAAAGCACCTAATCTAATGGTCGCATTCACCACCTTCATATCATTACACTCAATTTATATATATTTATTTCATAATACTTTTAATCTGTCAAAAATAGTGGGTTCGAATCCCGAATTAGAACACTCTTGAGGAGAGCCTGCTCTCTAAGCGGTACTATATAAATTGTATTTTGATCATTCTTAATATTTTCATTGAATTTCAAAATAAATGGATACATGCAAGTTTAAAAAGTAAATTAAAATGGCAATAATTGTACTGTTTACCCTATATCAAAATCGTAATTTTAATTTTTAATGGTTATGTAAGGTACGAGTAGACCAGCTAAATATGAGCACTGTTGATAATAATATTTACGATGGCACATATCAGGCCTCCCTATCCTGTCTGCCCGTGCCCACTGGGGCAGACGCGGAGCCGAAAATGTTTTATTTGTCTGAATATTTGAATATTAAACAAATTACTACACCACGGATTACTATGGCCAGACCATTCCATTTCAGTAACTCAGTGTTGACACTAATAAATTAACTATTAATGTTTGCCTGGAAATAATAACGCTTCGTAAAATTTTATACATTTCGTCTGAGATTTTTAAAAAGTTACCTACCACAATGACCCAAAACTTTCCGGACTGAATAACACTTTATATTTCCTTTATAAAAATATTATTCACTTGGTCTAAGCATACTTTCCATGGTCTTACTCTACCACGCAGTCTATTCACATTTGCACTGTATATTTTTTGTAGTGTTTCTTGATTCGTTCGTTTAACAAGCCCAAATCATCTCAGAATCCTTCTCTTCTTCTTATTTAATGCATTACCCTCAAGTTCACATTCATTCCTAATTACTTTAATCTGTAATACATTGTCCCTTTATGTATTTTTTCTGTACACGCATTTTTACAATTCTTTTGCCCCTTTCAATATTTTTCCCCATCCACGTTTCACTCTCATACATCAAAATTTGCACTATAATAATTTTAAAAATGCTGTTTACAATGCAGTAAAATATATAATATGCGAGTTATAAGCTTTTTTATCTCTGTTTTCTTGTTACGACTGATGTTTTCATTTTCCAATTTAGATACATAAAAAAAAGTAATTCTAACTATGAGATATATTTACAACCTTATAAAAAATATTCACATCACATTATAAAATATCAGAAATGTTAACTTGATTAAATATAAGAACTCAGCGAAAAGTTCATGTATTGTCGTTTTTATATACGAGTAACATTCTAAACTGATTCGCTGTCCTTCAATCTCTCGCCGAAAATGTTTAGCGCATCCAGTTCATCGCTCCTCCTTCACGTTGTCCTTTATTGTTGTGCTCTTGTTGCGCATTCTAACAGAGAAATATCTCCGAAAGGTAATCAGGGTTTATACAGAGGTCTATCAAATGTTTGGTCTCGATATAAATATTAAAAAACCCAAGCACTAGCATGTTTTGAAGATAACGAAGTGTTTGTATCCACCCAACATTCGTGTGAATGGAGCATGATTTGAGAACGTGCCTAACTCTAGATACCTGGGCAGCATCTTAGCATCAAATTCTTCTCTTGATGATAAACTGAGTAGTTACCTCTCGAGGGCATTAGCACCTGTTGTAAAACTTAATAATCGAGTATTCTATGTACATCAGTGATATCTTCCAGTCAACTAAAATATCTGACTATAAAGTTGTTGTTCTTCACACAATTCTCTATGAGTTTGAGGCTTGGGCTCCCTATAGAAGGTACATCCAGAGACTGGAAACGTTCCACCGCAGTTTGTTTGTCGAATCCTTCGAACCCATTAGAGTGATCATGTCATAAACATCTGATCCTACAACGCTGCTATTGTAAACTTTTTCAGAAAATGGTTGTACAGGCGAAATTGAGATGGACTGAACACGTGATACGCGTGGGCGAACACAGTCTCCCAAAACGCGTCCTATACGTGAAAATAATGGGCAAGCAAAGGGTTGGTGGGAGAGGAAGCGATGTAATCATAGTCGTTGATGTTGTGAGGTGTTCGTAGACTGGGAGCAGGTAGTTCAAGATCGTGAGAGATGAAAAGCTATTTGTTCTCGAGCTGATGGTGTATCAAGCTAGAGGCATGAAAAACAGGCGTGAACGGTAATGCGCATTTAGAACCAGTCTGTTCCCTCACAGAGTATCACACAGCCAAAATGGTTAACGTTGCAAAGGTGACGGGATTCTCGACGACTGTCCATGCCGTCTGATTCTGGAACCACGACTCTAGCTCTTGTTGGCTTGATTTAAATAGCGTCCTAAAAAATATTACATCTCTCTTCAATGACGAAATGTGTTTCTTCATAACTTCTATTTTCTTTTCCTTTTCTATCTTCCTTCTCCTTTCCCAGTCTTTGGCGGTATTTGCAAACATTTTGTTGAATTTGTTTTTAAGGCTGTAATTATGTTTAAGTTTTTTTTTGTAAATTATTTTATGACCTTTCAGCTAGCAATTAGCACGAATCTGCGGAACTCTTGTCTAGTTAATTCGAAGAAATTAACCTCTCCATTTCAATATTTTACAATTAAGTGTCGAAATCAGTGATGGCCCGCGGACTACTTGTAGCCTTCCAGCCAATTCTTGGTAGCCCTCGCCGTCTTAACGAAATATTAATACAAATCGATTGTAACAATCGGTACGTTTAGGTAAAAAAGATTGTGTTTATGTCCCCATCAGGGACAGTCATATAATTAATAAATAAGCAAAATCTCAATTCACTGATTGTAATTACCAAAATTTTCTCCTTCTTGAAACAACTAACTTAAACTCTAAAGTTAGTTACTTGCCTATGAAAAATGAGGTTTTGTTGGGATTCGGCTTAATAATAAATATGTTCATTCTCAAGCCTCTCTCATTACAAGCCCATCATTAAGCGTCTCCAGTAACACTTGTAAACTATGTAAATTATTCGCAAGAAGAACAGATGATAACATCTTGAAACGGACGAATAAAGATAGAGAAGTATTATCTTCCATTAAAAAGAGAAAGTAAGAATGCTTTAACATATAATATAACGCGAGGAGAAAAATATGATTTTTTTCAACTGCTATTACAGAGAATTTCAGGGGAAAAAGTGCGTGAAAGAACGTATCATCTAGTTGAAGAGAAAAACTTAAATGAGTGGTTTTTCTGTGCTACTATGTCTTTGTTCAGAGCTCCTGCTTTGATAGACAAGATAGCCATGACGATCGCTAGTCTTCGAATAGGGGAGAAACTTTAAAGAAGAAGAAGTTATGCTATAGTTTCTTATTTATTTTTAAAAACACCCCAACAATGATATGTGAGGGAGTGTACCTTTAACCATTTTCCATTCGTAATATGGACCTTGGTTGAAAATTATTGCACATGACTGATCTAAAGAAATAAGATTGAAGGATACAAACCTCAACTTCGGGAGCTCACAGAAGACCCACTCGGAGACATCTTCAATCTGAACTTCTCTGTGGCTGCTGGCTAAGTCTTGCTTGTTACCCGCTATCACAAGAGGGATATCCTGTGAAAAAAATACAAAATATAAAGAAAAATATTGTTAGCAATAATCACTGAAAGAAATCGTTTTTTTTTTTTTTTGGGAAGACATTAAAGGCGATCCTTCGCGATTGAGAAAGAAGGTTCAAACTATGGATGGATGGTAACTGCACTTGTATTGATTTATTTTTTACAAGCTGTTGAACTTTAGTTAGCACATAGTCTTAACACATCTAACCAATAGGCAATTTAGAAAATTTCAGGAATTATTTATTTTATAAATCTATCAGTTGATAACACACCCAATCCCTAGAATTGGAAACGTTTTTATCTTCTAGAATTGAAGTGCTTTTCGGAGTTGTTGCCGTGTTAAGTTAGCTTAAATGATGGACGATTTTTCGAAGGCATATCATCTTCAGCGGGGAGTAAAAACACATTTTATTTTTTTACATTGTCCTGAGGATGAAGGCTGTAATACTTAAGAATCCAACTCAGCATGGTAACAACTCCGAAAAACATTTTAAACTAGTGGGAAATTGCCATGACAATCTTCGAACAAATCTTCTTGAAACTATAAGTTACAGCAAAATATTTTGAAAAGTGTATAATTTTTCAAAAATGTCTCATCTTATTTATTTTCATATGTATTTATAATTTAAAAAACAATGTTTTATTTCGATGTAAACATGTTTTTTGTACCGCATTCTCATATATTTACGCAATAATTTTACTGGAAATTATATTGCTTGCAGACGTTAAAAAAGTCGTGGTTTATTATATATTTCGTGAGCTAAATAAAAGTATGAATAATATACATCTTCAAGTAAAATAAAGCATAAAAGTAAGCCCCCCTTTTAACATTTTTATAAGTAAAACCCCATATTATGGAGTATTGTGAGATGTAAACAAGTGTTCATTGAAAATTTAGATATTTAGTAGTATAGAATATACTAGGTTAGTCAAAAAGTTTTGAAAGCGACATCTATGGAGCAGTAGAAAAACCAAAATTTCTACGCCATTTTAATATTTCATCTTTCATAAGAACGTACTCAAAATTTCATTTCGATCTGTCAATTCATTCTTTGTTTACAAGCCATTTGAAGTTGACGTGTCAGTGTATTTTTTAACAATGGAAAAATCCGAATATCGTGCAGTGATTAAATTCTTTATTTTGGAAGGTTTATCGGCTACTGAGATCCATGCAAAGATGGTGAAAGTATTAAAGGAGTATTCTCCTTCATTTCCAACCGTTCACCGATGGGTTTTGGAGTTTAAACGGGGCCGTACAAGCGTTGAAGACGATCCACGCTCAGGACGTCCAAAAAGTGCATCAACACCAGAAATCATAGCGAAAATACAGGATATGGTTTTGGAAGATCATCGATCGACTATGGATGTGATAGCTGACACCATAGGCATCTCACATGGAACAACATGGCATATTTTGGCTGAAGTTTTGGGTTTCAAAAAACTGTGTGCACAATGGGTGCCGAAATTTCAATTTCGAAAGGATAAAAATGATTTTCTGCATCTATTCATCCCTATGGATGAGACTTGGGTCTACCACCATGATCCTGAATCAAAACAAGAGGCTAAGGAGTGGTGTGAACCAGGCACTTTGGCTCCGAAGCGAGTTCCTGTCCAGAAATCGGCCAAGAAGGTGTTAGCGTCAGTTTTTTGGGATGCAAAAGGAATTTTATTGATAGATTATACTCTATTATTATGACCTTTTGGACCAGTTGGATGAAAAAAATTGTGAAAAAAGACCCTGTTTGCAGAAGAAAAAATCATTTTTCATCAAGACAATGCACCTGCTCACACAGCTCAAAAAACCATCGCGAAAAACAGTGAATTGGGGTACGAATTGTTGCAGCATCCACCCTATTCGCCAGATTTAGCTCCCTCTGACTTCTAGCTGTTCTCACACCTCAAAAAATTCCTTCGTGGAAAGCATTTTTCATCAAACGAAGAGGTTATAGCCGTCGTAGAGGAGAATTTTGCAGGCCTTCCAGAAAGTCACTTCCGTGATGGGACAACAAAGTTGGAAGATCGTTGGACCAAGTGTATTGATCTTATGGGAGACTATACTGAGCAATAAAAGTAATTTCCCCCAAAAAAAATGTATTTTCATTTCCGCTTTCAAAACTTTTTGACTAACCTAGTATATACTCGTATGTCATTAAATTTAAGCATGACAAAATAAGGCGTCAACATATTTTTTCCTTTAATATTAGACCTCATAAAAATAAAATAATTTCATTTTTAATAGATTCTTAAAGCATACGTTCAATGATAGAATACAAACTGCCGAGTTTATGGCCACATGACAATCTCTGCTGACCAACTAACAAGATGTCAAAAAGGCCTTAATTGAAACCCAAAAAGAATATTAAAAAAAAACTAGGTTACACGGAACCCGCAACAAGCGGGTTGAATGACAAGGGTCAGCTAAGCTAAACAGGTAATCTATTTATTTGAGAAATAATACAGCTTTGTTAAATAATAAAAATACTATTGTATATATGATGAATATAAATTTAAAATAAAAGCCAATTATTTTATTTACTTCCAGTAGTTTTAATAAGACTAAAGAGTGTGTGAAAGGGAAGGGGATGATTCAAGAAAAGGGATGGGGAAGATTCAGTGAAAGGAATAAGTAACAAATTTGTCTAGGCGATGTTATCTTTGAACATTTTTATTTCTTAAATTTATAAATATTTGTTTGGTTTTGTATTGTATTGTACATATATTTCAGAATTCTTTATGGTTAGAATAAAAGTAAACGATTAAATATTGCTAAAAATTATGTAATGGATAAAAAATTAATGAATATGGTTAAAATGTGTTTCTGAATGAAATAATTACTCGTTTATATAAACAAAACAAATATTATTTATTTCACTCAGATAAGATCTAATTAATATTTTCTAATTCAATAAAAGTTGAATGATTTTGAATTTTAATACAGGCTGACAAGATAACTCATTTACGAGGGAAAGTAGTGATTGATATAATATCGACACTTTTAAATTAAAATTATATAATATAATATTACAAGGCTCGTTTACAAGGGAGAACGAGGTGTGGGGAGTTTTTGAGATTTTAGAGGTCTCCACATATGAGTGAATGACGGATGAGAATGTAGAGCGTGTGCTGAGAAGTTATTGGACAGGATACTTATATCGTTAGAATTGTGCATTGTCAGGACTTGGTACGGTCTGCCATGATCAACCATTTAATTTTTTTACAGTCGTAAATAACTATTAAAAACTCAACTCACAGTATTATCGTAAATTTTAGTGTTTCGATGGGGGGGGGGGGGGTGAGGTTTTGGTACTTGATCTCCTACCATCAAGCATTTAATTTATTGCAGTCATAAATAGCTATTAAAATTTCATTCAGGGTATGTATCGTGAGCTTGATGTGCATTTTTATGTAGACAAATTTTAAGAGAACCGTGTAAACTGATATGACTAACGTGTTTCCATCGGTCTAGAGCTATTAAGTATGTCTTATGTAAACGAATTTTGTAAATTATGATTTGGTTATAGTTAATAAATTTCGAAAAGGGATTTTTGAAGTTGTAACAGCTCTTGGGGGTCTTTTTTTGGTTCAAGTTATTTTTTTACGCTTTCACACGGTTGGATGGCCATAAATTTTAAGAGTCTACGACCGACATTCTATAAGGAGTTTCTTTGTGACGTCAGACTCTAATACACTATATATTCGATAGATACCGTCCATAGCGCCCTTTCTCGGTTGCGATTTCGTCCTGTTAAAAGCTCCTATAGTATACTTATCATTGATCGCTGTAACTTAATTCCAAGTTTTCTAAAAGTATTTCTATAAACTAAGTGTTCACTTTATTTCCATAAAATTGGCTGGGCAAATCCTATCCATAGGAAAATTTTGTTATTGCCGTGCGTTTATAATTGAGTAAATTCTGGTAATTTACTTATGTGACAATCTTGAGATTGACGTACCACTTTATCTCTGGTCAAAATCAGCTGATTCTCACAGAATATCGAGCGCACTAATTGTCCTGAAGTCTCCAGGACCGGGACGAATCTCAAAGAGCCCACTCCAAATTCCGTTTCGCCGCGTGAGACTGTATTACGGCACGAGTTGACGCCCACCAACCATACTGGGGTGACTTCTTCAATTCAACGGCCCTGTTGTAGCAGCACAAGGCCGGAGAACCTGTGGTCAACCTGTGGTCTTGCACCGGATGCCGAAAATTGGAAATACATTGTGTCAAGTGTATTGAAGTAAGATGAATTTGTTTATTATTTTTGCTTGTCATTCAATGGTGATATCTGAGTAAATCTAGAGATTGGTGATATCAAATTATTGAGAATTGGCACAAATTCGCAGCGAACTGTTGTGAAATTACCCCCAAATAAAAAATACTTCGACTGTCTGTCCATCTGAAAGGATAGCGGAGTATCAGAAAGTAATCTGTCCAATTTAAGTTTTCTGACGGGCTATCAGCTCGTCAAGATCAAATATATAACTATTTAACAGCAAATATGTGTTTCATTGTATATTTCTACCTATCCAAGCACTGACGACTGACTACCTCTTCCCACTATACCTTGAGATCTAATCGAGGCTTGCCCTATAACCACTGACTGAGCTACCGGATTAAAATACATACATTGTTACATCTAGGGTTTTACTAATGCAATCGAAATGAGTAAATAAGGGAGTTAAATAAGGATAAACCTATTAGCATATGAGCTTGTGAGTTAACGTCTAAATGCAGAGTGTGAATGTTTCAGTGTTTAACTATTTAGGACAAATATTTGAAATTTGTAATTTAGGAATGAAATTACTTCGTCACAGGCCTTACCTAGTGAAGTGGTTCCCTATATCAATAAAATGGATATTTTTAGCATTGTTATGTAATTTAACTTTACGTATCACTTTTCTATAATGTTTATAGTTAAGGAAGAAACGTTGTGGAGGTGAAAGACATTGAAGTGGTAAAGACGGTAAAGACATTGAAACCGGTAGGGTTATACTGTTACAAAAAGTAGAATAAACAGTGCTCGATAAAACAAATTACAATATCACTTTTCTATGAAAACAATGTATGTACGAGTAATTTAAAAAAAATAAGCGTATAATTTTTCTCATAAATAATAAAGATTCGCTGGCCCATTTATGCTGATTTCAAATCTACAGTTTGACTTATAATGACAAGTTGAAAGCAGCTGCTAGGCCATTGTTTCCCAAAGTGGGCGCTGGAAGGATATGGAGGGGGGTGTTCTCCACAGAGGCAGGAGCGGGGCATTGAGGAATAAGTAGGCAATAGGAAGAGGATTTAGTACTGATGCAAGTCTTTTAAGTAAAAAGAGGAGCTGACTAAAAAATATTGAAGTTGACAGCGGAGATTTAAGCATGCTACTCACAAATATAGAACCTGATATAGACAATACTGGTGGCACACCACCAGACTCATCCTTCTCTATAGTTATTATTTTAAATTTTACTCAATTGATCAATATTAATTACTAATAATAGGGTGTGTGTTGTAAAATTTAATTTTTGTTATTTCATTTAAATAAATAGCTTCAGAATTTTAGTTTCAAGTTTTTATTTTTTGCTAGGCTTATCTCTGGGGGTTATAACTATTACTCCATTTCTTTAAAATTTGCCTTAGTTCAAGTGTTCTGATTGAATTTAAATTATATTTTACAAGTGATTGTATTTAAGGTTGAAATGTGCAATGAAATGTCTCTATTGTACACTTTATTAGATCTATGACTAAGAGACGTTGCTTCATGTGTACAGCACAGTACGTTAAGAACTTTTTCACTCTCCTCAAATAAATTGACTATTCCTAATCGCTCATATATCATATGTAAGAGGAAATAATATGATTGAACTTTTATTGCGTTCCTTTGGCTTGGAACTTTTATTGAGATCTTCTTCTAGGTATTAAATAAGAGGGAAGTGTACAGTGTTTGGAAGCATTTAAGAGAATACCTATACAATTTTTTATACACATATCTTTACATGATCACTGCATCGACATTACATTTTACTAAAAGTCAAATTTATTACACATATCACATATCAGAAAATCTACACATACCTTTCTTTATGATTTATCTTCCCTCAGCAAATTATCTATGGTTTTCTTATTGAATATGTTTTTCTACATCTTCAGATGAGAGGAAGTACCTAATCTAATTGTGGGAGTCACTACATTTCTGTACTTATCCTCTTATTTTAAAACATTTTTGGAGATTCAATTCCAATTAAATTAAAGTTATATTTTATACAAAATAAGTGTCTTTCAGGAGTCTTGAAAAAAACATTATTAATTTTTATGTAATTATGCATATGTATATACTTGTATTAATTAGTAATAAATATTAAATAATTAATGAATAAGAAAATATACCATGTTTAAAATCTCGTAAAGTTTTTTAATTAAGAATAAATTTATAAGGAGTTGTACTTAAATAAACTTTATTATATTTCAGATACGTGTTTTTGTTATGTTAACATAAAATGTAACGTATGTATTATTAATTTACAAATGAATTTCAAAATATATTCAGCTGATAACATCTATGAAGGCAAGGAAGAGTATGTAAGAAAATTGTTAAAATAATATATCTAGAAAAAGACAAAGAAAAATTCTAAGAATTTTGTCGGGAAGATGTTTTTGTAGTTTTTATGTGCACATCATATTTTTTGAATTTTTCTACCTATGTTAAAATATGGGAGAAAAAAAAGGATATTTTCAAAAATAATTTCTATGAAATGTGTAAAAATTTAATGAGTCCCGTGTACTTACTAATTAACGTTATGTTATGTAATAATTCCAGTATACTTATTGTTAATTAACAGCATTTGTCATTTAATTAACTAAACAGACTAGGTTTGATATGAATATACCTAGTTTTTGTGTTCTATTGAAATTGTGCCAGTATATTTTTTGTTGCGAATTGTTAAATATCACGAACGACTGCAGCCCGGGACTTGTTGGAGTATTTATGTGTGAATTTCACGGTAATTCAGCTGTCTCAGAACAACCAATGAGTCTAGTGAGCTGAATGATGTAGGTTTTGTGTTGAAATATGTTAACATTTAAATAATTCAAATGTAAAGAAACAGTTGTTTCTTAAATAATTAAATTTTTAATACAATTAATGGTTTTTTATATAATAACATCTGAATTCCAAATTTATAAAAAAAGTACTTTTATTTACGTGTTTTGAGTAACTAAGATAAAAATTGATGGTTAAAAAAAATTGAGAAATTGAAATATCACGAAGACTCGATATCGAAAAAGTAGTAGATAAATTGTCCTCTCTGCCTACAGCAAAGAGAAATGGCGTGATGGCATGTAAGTTAAATCATGTTCCGATTTATATACTCTTATTATGTGCCAAAAAATCTAGCGAACTTACTGTTATATACTAAGTAAAACATTTTGTGTTGTATTACACTTTCTCTGTGTACAGCTTTGCGGGCAATCTCTTTCAGCTATCCAGAAATATATTAAAGAAACCTTAAGTAAAAACTAGACAGTAAAACTTTTAATATTTTTTGGGTACCAGCGGGAACAAAATCCATAACCCCGAATTGAAAGACAGCAATTTTACCAAACAGGTTACGGGTGTTTTGGAAATCTTTCAACAATAAAAACTCCTTATTCCAACTCGCCGTTCAAATATCTCGTTCCATCTTGCTGTCCTCTAAGAACATACCTCCCAAGTAGGAGAGATTTTCAATTCGTCCTAATCTTTTATTGTTTACCCGAATGTTGTACTCAGTTTTCTTTTCACCTTTTTCATCTACCATGACTTTGGATATTTCAACATTCATTTTCAAGTTTAGCCATTCGCATTTCGCGTGTAGTTGATTTGTCATACGCTGTAGTTAATTTTCAGTTTCCACTAATACTACAGTTTCAACAGCATCCAACAGTCCACATATACGAGTATTCCCGTTCGACATTTGAATGGTTGAATTAAAATAGGCACTAAGTACCAAAAAAAAAAACAAAAAAAAAACTAAGTATGCAGTTTCATTATATATGACATATAGAACGAAACTGCATACTTAGTTTTTTTTTTTTTTTTTGGACTTAGTGCCTATTTTAATTCAACCATTCAATTGTATGACACATTTATTTAATTTTATTATGTTTATTTTTGTTTACTATATTTATTTTAATTTTAACGTAACCGTGTTGAATTTAAAGCAATTTATATTTAGAAGTACAGTTATAGTTATGATATACTCGTACTTGTTCCATTTTTTTTTCTGTTTTGTATATGGCATATAAATGTTTCTTCCGTTTTAATTGTGTGTTCAAGGTTTGATGTTTTTTACTCTTGTCGTTGATTTTTTCGTGATATGTCTTGAAGTTTATATGATTACAGTTTTCATAAGAATTTTGTTTATATAATTTATGTATTTCAAATAATTTTTTTTGTAATGGTAGCAGCCGTTAAAAATTAATAAGCAAATAAAAACGATCAACACAAGATTTTTTTAGGCTTTTTGAAAATATGAAATAAACATACCTCAATCTTGTATGCTTAAAAAAATGTGGAATGTGTATTTCACAGTTCAATTCCGTGTTTAATAAATTTATCCCATTGTTTTCTTGAATATCCCAATACATTAAAAATATGGATTAATGACTTTTTCCATATATACAATACCTTAACATTCATACAGTCCAATAGGTCTTTTTACCACGATTTTTTTAATAATTCAGTAATTTTACCCTTTATTTTTTATTTACAATTTTTCCTCTTAAAAATACGCACTTGTATTATATATCATACTCGGCGAAAGAGTATAGACAATATAATTTCGTAGGGGGTTGTTACGTCACAAACTTAAGCTTCCACAAATAAGTGTTTCGATAGATATTTAAAATTCGATTATTTTTATTTATTTTATTGTCTATTGTTGGAAATGATGAGTCTTATAACCTTGTCAGGTAGAAGATAGATGTTAGACTTTACAATGATCAGTTCGGATTTAAGAAGTTCGAAACGAACTCAGTTTACCACGTTATATGTTCCTTATAGGCCCACCCTGCAAAATGTTTTGTTCTACAGTGATGTACGAGGCATATCCAAAGTAAGTGTACTGAATTTTTGTAGATTACAATTTTTTTTATTTAAACAAAAAAATTACGTGGTTACCGTAGTACATATGTAAGCTATTTTTCGACATAGTCGCCATTCCTCTCAATGCAGGTGGTGAAGCGGGGTATCAACTTTTTGATACCTTCCTCGAAGTAGTTTCCCGCCAACCCCTCCGTCCACTTCTCCACCTCCTCCTTTACTTCCTCGTCGGTTGAAAACCTTTTTCCACCCATGTGTAGCTTCAGGGAGGTAAAGAGATAGTAATCTGAAGGTGCTAGGTCAGGGGAATGCGCGGGATGGTTCAGGACATCCCATTTAAACGAGGCGAGCAATTCCTTCGTGGCGTTGGCCGTGTGTGGTCTGGCATTGTCGTGCAGCAGGCAGACTCCCTTTGTCAGCATGCCTCTCCTCTTGTTCTGAATCGCCCTCCGCAATTTTTTTAGGGTCTCACAGTATCTTGCAGAGTTGATGGTCTCCCCTTGAGGCATATATTCAATTAAAATTATGCCTTGACAGTCCCAAAACACGGATGCCATGATTTTCTTGGCTGAAATTGTGGTTTTGAACTTTTCTGATCATCATGCACAGACGTACGACCGTTTTTAAACTCGCGATACCACTTGTACACACTCGTACAATTCATAGCTTTATCACCATATGCAGTTTTCACCTCATTATAAACCTCAACCGGAGGTTTTCCCTTCCAAACGAGATAACGGATGACGCCGCGTATTTCGCACTTGGCGGGAGATCGGATTGACATTTTTCACGAAACGTGTTGTCGCGTCGACACTTCTCAACGTACTGACCTCGAACCGGTCTCGTTGCGGAGGAAAAGGGTCAGGCTACACGGAAGTGTAGCCAACATGTCGAAAATAAAATCCATCCGGTCGTGAGAGCCTCAGTACACTTACTTTCTGGATACGCCTAGTACTATATATGGTACACACATATTTAGTTACAATAAATTATTTGTACAACTCGAGCATAACAAGACTGCACAGATTGTTTGATCAATATGGACATTTTATGGGTTTTCAAATGACTTTGACTACTTACAGGAGTAAAATAAAGACGTTGTTCTTGTCAGGATGAATTTATTGAATTGTGTAGGTTTGATTTGATTTGTTGCCCATCTTATTCTTTTTTCCTATCGTTATAACACTGCTTATATGTCAATGTATAATTTATTTTTATCTTGTTTGTAATCTTTTGTCATTTGATAGTTCAAATAAAATAAAACAAAGTTATTAAAAATAATGTCATGTTTGTAATTTAATAATTCGTTGTAAAAAAGGGGGAAAATGTCATATTACTCTATTTGTAAAAAAGTTTTGCTCGACAATGTCACATTGGAATCGTTTGCTGTTGTTTGTTGCTCGAGTCTGAAGAGTCCAGAAAAAATATAGAAAATTGAATGCTCCTAACTTGATAGTCAGCCCTCTGCTCCCGGATCTCTTCGAAGCACTGCTTGACGGCGGCCAACGAGGGTGCGGAAGTGGTGGCGTAGACCAGAAGAAAGGCGTGGGCTGTGGCGATACTGAGACGCCGCATGGCCGGGAATTGCATGTCACCAGCTGTGTCCAGGATGTCCACCTAAAAAGTAACCTCAACTGTGTAGAAAAGCATATCGTGGAATTGTTACATTATCATGTCCTTGTTACGTTGTAATTAGATACCGCCTTTACATTTGTTAAATATTTCTGGTCTATTTAAAATATCAAGTAACACACCTCTAATCTAAAATATTTTGTATGAAAACATATATTGATAAATTTTGCCTTTATACATCGTACAAACACATATAAAATGTTGCAACGTTTTACGAAATATCTCAAAACATGTAAAGTGGGGGTTCAATATTTTGTATATACATATAGTATATTGTATTACACTTTGTTATATATTCAAAAGTAAAATCTTGAGAGTTTATTGCCATATGGCAACGTTTTCCAACCAAAAAGGTTTTTAAGATGTTTTAAGTCAAGCCCAGACGGGAACACTTTTTCAAATGGATACTGTCGGGAATCGAACCCGCTACCCCCACGTTCAAAGACAGACATTATATCTGTGGCGTTATGGCAGAAGTTGATATGTCCGTTTTTTGTCATTTTGTGTTTATTCTCCCAATTTATATAAAATATTTATCAGCATGTTGTGTCAAAATTTGGTGTGTCAGTCATTATCCAAACAAAAGATATACTGTTTGGAAAAACTTAAAAAATGCTTATTTGTACTGATTTTAACAGCTTATCAAAGTTAATATTGTTTCTTTTATAAACTAAGGTAAAATGGACATATCAACTTCTGCCATAACGCCACAGATATATACATCCATATAACGTTGTTTACTTTACATATCCAAAATATGGAGCTATCAACTTTTTTAAATAATCCTATGACATAAACTGGTTGAACACCGTAGAACCATTGAAGTGGGCACGCAACTCATGGCTCGTTGAACGCATGAATTAATGTTACCAGGCAAACTCTTTGGTAATATTCTGAATCGTACCTGAAACCCCCGAGTGGAAGTAAACATCTTACCAACTAATCTACGAGTGTTGTCAAATATGTAAAAGGGTTACCACGCATTTGAAAGAATGGATGAGAAGATAAAATACTTAAGTGAAATTGCTGATCCTAATGAGGAGGAATTATAAAAATGCAAAGAGATTAAAAATTAAATTGACACCACCTGAATAGTTGACGAGCTCACCCAGAAGGAAAAGTGCCATATCACGAATCCCTGGATCGTGACAATTCTGGAGCTCATTCAACCACGCAGACTAAACGGGTAAATTACCACGTCTAGTAAATTGGTGTCTCTGACTGTCAGCAAATTGGTCGATTAAATTAAACGACATGTTTTACATCCCCTGTGCCTGGCAAACTGGAGTTATTAATTATATTAAATTACCAATCATAGGATGCCACAAGGGCTTTAATTAGACATAGATATGTTATATTAGTCAGAAGTGTAATGAAGAGAATACGTTTTTGCAGCTAACGGTTACTTAAAATGAGTCCAGCTGTTTCTGTACCCATTTTGAACTATTTATTCGTTATATACAAGGTACATCTGGTGGACTTACTGCTCTACAGTAATTTTTTTCAACCAACTATTTCTGTTTCTGGGTAGTTTTTATGCCTGTTAATTATATTAGAAGCCTACTATTTTTAAGTATCGCCGTTGATGGGCCTCGTAGTCGAGGATCCCCTCGCCATTCAAACGTCAATTCTGTTGAAGGCGAAGATGAGCCTTTGAGTTTTTTTAAGTGAGTGAGCTGTTGTACACCAGCAAACTCACTGGCTACACCGCTGTATTGGAACCGATGGCACACCAAAATGAGTCGATCGGAACACAGACCGGCATGTTTTCTTTATCCTTTTTTTTTTTGGAAGTATAGATATGACCGAAGTTATAGATATCCTTAGAACTCTGAATACTATGCGTGGGTTTCGAACCGATGAGTTTCCACACGTGAATTTGCTGGTGCGTTACGGTTCACTCACTTAAAGATAAACAAGAAAACTTCATGGCATAGCTTCGATTTCCAACTGAATTGACGTTGTAACGGTGAGGAAAATGACGCCAATTTTAAGCGCTTAGGTGACCTCCCTTATATAGTAAGTAAGAAGCTTGTCTTCCATTTGGGTATTTTGGGTTTAATTCTCCAAGATATCAGAAAAAATTACCCCAGTCTGATAAAATAGTTCGTCTATCAAAATTGTACACTGAAAATCAGAACGGGAGTCTATAAAGCTGTAATTATACATCTCAGAATAATAATTTCAATTTGTAACAATCATAGTAATGCAACTATAAGTAAGCGTTTAATGTGGAAAAGGAAATAAGTTTTTTACAGGCAAAAAAAAACACTAAAAAACGTTTGTGTAACTTGATCTAAATAGACAACCAATAAAAAAATAAGGCGCAATCCTAATGATTTTAATTGAAATAAAAGGGTCTTATGGTCCATGAATGAGTAAGATGCGAATTTATTAGTTTACTTTACGATTAAGTAACACGAAAATAAAAGAAATTCCTGGAAGAGTGTCAAATTAACTTTATATGACGGCCATAAAAATACTTTAAGTGCGTTGAGAGTGAAGTTGTCTGAAATATGAAGTAAATATTTTCTTGGATGCTTAGAATTGCTATAATATTATTCCATAAAGTATTCATTACACTGAAGAATAACCTGAACCGAAAAGGGGGAAAATATTTTAAACATCTGGTTGTTTTTTTAATCAAGGGGTGATTTAGATCATTAATAATTTTTACAACATATAATTAAAATGAAAAAGTGCGAGTGAATAAAGAAATACAAGATGTTGCGATAAAATATAAATATCAAAAGATTAACATTATTCAAAGAATATGCAGACAACAGTAGTACAGAAATTCTTCCATTTTCGCAAGTAATTAATTCCAGGAAACTAGCACGTAAATGAAAACATCGTTAATGGAGTCATCGAATTCTATATACATAATTCCAGATATTTTATCCCTATTTAGTTAAAAAAAAAAAATTATTGGACATTCTTTCGACATTAATTCTCTCTATATATACACGTATGTATATCTAAATATACTTTCTTCATCTTATTAAGAAAAACTTATTTTATTCATGCATTCATTCCGATGTCCTTATTCCGCTTTCTTTCAAGCATTAACACACCACCATTTTGTCTTTGTGCACTCATCTCCATAGAATTAATCAGAACAAAATATTAAATAAAATATATTTCCCTATATAATAATATCTCCAAGATCATATTCTCGGCCGTAGAGATTTTTCACAGTACTACGGTACTTATCAGAATAAAAATTAGTCAAGAATATTTCTGATTTGTTTACTCCTTTAGTTATACTTTCGTCATTCATTTTCTCCACATATTCAAACTATTTGAAAACTCTTTTCTTTGTCTTACTTAAAACATTAATTTTATCCTTGCGTTTATTTCTGACTTCGTTCCGCCTTCTTTCATGTATTAACATTCCGAAATTTTTGTCTTTTGCACTCATGTCTACATCATTAATAAACATATAATAAATTTACCTTTAGAATAGTATGCCCCAGATCATATTCTCGGTTGTAAAGATCTTCCACAGTGCTACGGTATTTATCAGAATAAGAATTGGTCAAGAATCTTCTGACTATACAAGACTTTCCCACGCCAGCTCCTCCCAATACTACCAGCCTGATTCTCTCCGTATCGCCCATATTTGGATTGTTGTTATTCATTTAAAGAAAATATACGAGCAACTTAAATACTTTTCCAATGAAATAATACAATGCGAGTGGTGAATCTGGGTGAGATTATTAGTTTTTGTTCTCGAAATCGTTTCATGTGATGGCTATCCATTCAACGCGGCTCTCCATTGTTATTCTGATGGATTTTTGATGAGGTCCGCCCGCTGTGGCTCCTGAAACAAACGAAAATTAACATTTTAATTCAATGGGTTGAAGGTGGTAAAATTGTGTGACCACAATTTTATGCTTAGTGATAAAAGGATAAAAATTTGCTCAAAGAAAAAAAATATTCCGCTCTCCCTTGAGAGATATATGGTTATTGCATAGTACTCAAAATTGAATAAAAATTTAGGTAACACTTATTTTATGGCATTAGATATTATACTCGTATGTTAGATATATTTGAATGTAAATGCTATCAGATCGTTATTTAAAGTGATACAAAGTCTTATAAGTTATTTGAAAATCAATCGCAGTAAAGAAAACAAGAAAAGAAAATTTATGATATAAGAAAGATTAAAAAGTTTTTTTTTTCAAGTATTGATTTCTTACTTAAATATTAAACATGGTATGGATGTTGCGGATGAATTCGTGTACTTTGGCTTTACTATAATACGCTCCTGTGACTCGACTTCAGTGATAAAGCGCAGAGTAGGAATGGCGACGAACGCAATGACAAGGCTAGTCAAAATATGACAGGACAGATGAATAGCCAGAAAAATTAAAATAATACTAGTCAAATCATTGGTTTTATCTACATATACAATATATTTTTATATTGAGCAGAAATGTAGGCAATAAAGTATATCGATAGAAAGAGGATCGATGTGTTCACAATCTGATACTGGAGACGAATGCTGCGAATATCTTAGACGAAAAGGAGAACAAACGAGTCTATATTACCGGATTTTTTTATAAACATTCGTCTCTTTACAATCTGTTAATAAAGGAGTTTGAATTTATTCGGACAGATATCAAGACACCCATATTCAAAAGACTGTCATGTTTCTGTTAGGAGACAAAGAGGCCGCACCGCTTAGTGTTAGACCGATACCAATGCCTTTTTTATCCTGAGAGTGTCATGAGCCACAGACAAATTATTCAAAACTTACCCATGACGAATCACACAATTCTTTGGATAGTTTGAAAATACTTCTTAGTGCTTTCTGGAGGGGGGGGGGGGAAGATAAATGCACGAGAGTTGGACTTCTATACGTTGTGTTCTGTCCAACTAAGGAATGCACTATTCTTGATCGCTATATTTGATTGCCAAGTGTAGAAATAGGTTCAATACGAAATGTATCAATTCAGAAAAAAAATAAAGGTCACCACATGAAGTGGTTTTTAATTTAAAAGAACAATTAAAATGAATAAATGGCATCATAAAAATATATATAATATGGGAATATTTAAACACGTTTATGATCCTGTTATTTTTATGTGTCAAGTAATGAAGTTCCGTTGGTAAAATGACAAAATAAATGGAAGGATTATGTCTAAGGATTTATGTTGTGTAATATGGAAACACATAAGTGGGGACATTTGGCAGATTATTTTTCAGTAAAAGCTCGTAAAAGCTCCGAGAAAATATTATAGGGGTTGTACAACACAAACTATGAAATAAAAAAACGGCTTCATTGAGGACCAAGAGCCATTTAGATTAAAAATAATACGTAAAAGATTAAAGAAATCATTCATAAAGGTTTATGCACCTTTTATTTAAACTGAAGAAGAAATACAATTTAACTAAGATGAAGTTTGAAGCTTTCTGCCATATTTTCAGCTAAGGTAAGATGTTATGTTTATCACAATTTTAGATTCCTTAACCAATCTAACATACTGTGTTGATAGCTTGTAAATATCCTGCATACAATCTACGAGTCAAATATAGAAGAGCTAAGTCGAAAAGATAATGTAAAATATTTCTAGTACAGTATGAGTGTTTTCAGTACCAGAACGAATATTTGTTACTTAAGGTTGATAATTTCTTTTTTCTTCTAACGAAACTATCCTTTATTTCAACGTTTTTTTGTACAAAACGTATTCAACGTGCAAAAACTGTTATCGCGTCACATGGAAAAGATTCAAAATATCCTTTTCAGTTAGTTTCCCCTTTTCATTTGCACCTGTTTCTAGTTCTGGGAAAAAGGATTCAAAGTTTGAAAACGTACTCGACATTTAGTTAAAAACAGAAAATTCCAATAGAGAATAAAATTTATAATTCGTTTTGATGCTGCAAATGTAGTTGGCGAAAATTAGTTTTTTTTAAAATAAGGCTAATTGGATTACGACTTCGAGTTGTATGTTTATAAACTTATAATTTGAATATTATAATGGCTAAAAGTATGGAAAAGGGATTATCACATAAGTAAAAGGTTGATTTTTTACTACAATTTGAATTTGTACTAAAATTTTGATGTGTTGTTATAAATATTCAAGTATGATAAATGCGGTAGAAATGAAAGCGCTCGTGGAATATGTGGATTGAAAGAAGACGAAATGAAGACGAAATGATGCGGATTGAAAGAAGACGAAATGTTTAAAATAAAGAAAGATTGATGTAATGTTGATGAAATATTCGTTAAGTATTTTAATAATTAAAATTTTATGGTCACTTCAATGGTGGTTTATATAATGTAAATGTTTAAAATACCAAGATTTGAAAATACAACTGAGAAACTAAGAAATCAATTGTTTTATACAAAATTTTGTAATAACGTCTTTTAACTAAATTTTCGTACAATATTCAATTAAAATTACAATACAGAATTATATTATAGGAATGCTTATTGTAATTTTTCCATTCCATTTATAACATATCATTTCCATTTCTTATCATTTCCATGCAGGGGTATGAGAGAGTGTTGTTGATTTTTTAGCAGGCAATCCACCCAAACTAAGATAATTTGCGCCACTACATCAAAGCTACAAAGGGAAGAATAAGAGTAAATATTATAAATAAAAAAAAACTGGACAATTTAACGCTTCAACTGAATAAATTTAAAAAAAAATCAACAGTAGATCTATATGTGAAAAAGTTCTTCGAATAATGAAAAAACGTAAAATTGATTGAACGCAGAATACATGTGGCATTTAGGAAATTAAATCTTATTAACTGATTTGGCATTTATATTGTAGAACTTCATTTGACGACGGGATGATTTGACACTTAAATGTAAAAAAATCTTGAACAGTAACTTAAATTAAAGTGACAGATTTATTATGCTTTATAAAAGTATTGTCAAACTTAACAATGCTTTTGTAAGGCAATACAGACCTGTCACTTTAATTTAAGTTATTGCGTAGAATTTTTACACATTTCAGTGTCAAATCCTTCTGTAATAAATCAAAATACATTCCGTAAACAACCAAAAAACATATGACCTTTGACATCATCCAAACCACATTCGCAGCCGAGACCATCCACAATATCAATTCTGTAAAGGTTACTAGACACCACACACCTGCCTATCCACAAGAGACACATGATTTGCCACTTTCATGTTGTTCATTCTTTTTATATTAAAGCACGGTTTCAAAGGGATATATTACTGGATTGATTTATATCTAGAATCCTTATATACACCAGCAATATTCCAATCCAGTGCCCATCGGTGCTAAGTATCGACTTTAATTAATTATTTTTTTAACACTAATGGAATTAGTTTTGGCGGATTTCTTGTATTAAAGCAATTTCATCTTAATAAATCAGTTTTTGTTTTATAATTGTTATCATCCATGATCGTGTCTTAAATAAAAAATAAAAAAAACAGAATTTGAGAAAAATAACAAAAAATAAATCACAAAGAAAATATGGATTACGGTGAGAATTGTATGGCACAGAGGACAAGGATTAAAAAAAAAAAAAATAACGGTTCTATAGTTTTTTCTTAAATATATATAAAGATTTTGATTAAGTCTGGGTGTTTATGTTTTGCTTTTATGTGTCAAAAAGTTCATATGCTTCTTTAGTCAAAGTATAATTTTTAATTATATTTAACCCATGTACCTTTGATTTTTTTAATTGCAAATGTAGAATTTTAATTCTGAATCATTGTATTTCATCAAAAATGAGAGTTGTAATTTTCAACTATATTGAAGAGCAATATACAATAATTAATTTATAAATGTAAAACCGCATTGAAATTGGAGTTTTCATCAAAAAGCAAACTTGAAACCGTGCTGAATATCAAATATTGGCTCTATGTCATTCGTGATTGATGCTCAGGGACCCGACCCGTCAAGTGATGAATCGATACGATAGGCAATCGTAACAGTCAAACAGAATTGAATGAATTCTTTAGTATTTTAAATTTTGCAATTACATTGAATACAGTTATTTTTTTTGTTTTATATTGGTTTATTGAAAAAAAATATCAAGTTTTATATGTAAGTACATATCACGCTTTATTGTTACAAAATATTTTCTTTAATTATTATCTGCGTGAAAAAATAAATTTTCTTTCTGAACATGAACTGTTTCTCCGATTTGGTGACGGCAGAATTATTTGTACTCGTATATCAAAGCATCATACATAATTCTACATATCATCTTTTGCGGTTTACTCGGCCCGACTTTGTAACGATCTTTCTGGCTCAATCAAATGTGCTACATTCTGATCGATATTTAAAAGTAAACTAAATAAGCATTATTTTTTCAAAAAAAATCTCTTCCTTAACTAGCACACATTTCTCATCCTATGCCCTTTCATAGAGTATTTATTTATGCTTTACATTGATTTTTGTTAGTTTCTCCAAACATAGTTTATATACACAAAGTTGAATACGCGGACGTATAAAAATACTGAAAAGAGATGACTAAATGTTGTAGAAATGCTTGCACTAAGAATAATACATGAGGTGAAAATGTATGACAGAATATGGAGTGAAGGGATTAGGGAGGAATGTGAACTTAAGGCTGATGAAAAAGAACAAAGTGAAATGTTTGGGTACGTGAAACGAATGAGTGGGAATAGATTAACAAAACAAATATACAGTGCAAATGTGAGGAGAAGGCGTGGTAGATGAAGGCCAACAAAAATATGTTTGGATAAGTTTATGATATTTTAAAACGACATATTAAAAGTTAGATAAATCGTAGGAGTTGTATAAGAAGGAGTATGGATGTAGAATAGGCGAAAGATATGTGTTGCCACAGAAAACCCTGACACGCTGTCCTATCTACCTACTCCAACAGGGATATGGCGTAACAGTATGTATGTATGTAAGTTAAATAAATACACGGTTATGAACACCGAAATTAATTATGAAACAAAAGCTGATCGATTGGAAGAAATTGCTTTAAAGCATTAAATCCGTCCGATGTTTTGTGCGTCAAAGTGTAAAATAAAATAAATATTATAACAGGAATGTGATTTAAATAAGCTGGAAAAGTAACTTTTCCATTTTTTTTACCTCAACAATAAAGCACCCAGTTTTTGTGTGGGTTGAGGGAGTTGCTCACACTAAAGTCAACTCAACAACTAGGCACACATGTCCAACACTTTACAGTTCCACACCAACAACCGACAATTCACACATAATATTCTATCATAATCTCCATTTTATTTATCATTCAACTTGTCTACAAAATTACCATAACTGTTAAGGAGGCGATTCATAATGATTCTTCATTTGATATTTCATTGTTTTTTCAACAGAAATATTTATTTTATTTTCGAGAATATTGTTACATTTGATAGTAAGATACAATATAAACAGTAGTTTTAAATGTAAGAATACTAAATTTGTTTCGATTTCTCATTTATCAAAATATACTTTGTTTTCATTTGAGTTTTTTTATTCAAGGATTTGCAAAAATTAAATATTTCGAAAAATACTTTCCAGTATCATTTTTATCGTCACGATGCCTCCCTTAAGAGATAGGAAGAGATGATACTTTTCATTATAGATATAAAATTTTCACTTCCTCCCCATTCATACATCTCGTTATGCATAATATTTTATTATTCAAACTTCTCTTGATACCTAATTTCAAAATCAAGTGCGATAGTTCCAGTCACGTTTTCCTTGGCCCACTTGTTTCACGCATCCCTTATACTTCTGACTTTATTATACTCGTTTAGTCATTCTTTCACAATTAACTCTTTCCACATGTCCTAATCATTTGGACGTTCTTTTCTTTATCTCACTTAAAACAACCATTTTATCTTTAAATTATTTTTTATGTAATTATTGCTCCTCATACATAGACAACTCAGAAAAAAATTCTTCAAAAATTCGTCAAGGTATTTTCAATTACGTTATAGCGCGGTTATTGTATTGTATATGATATTAAGTGCTCTGTTTATCTTATTCCCTATCACCTCCTTACCGACATATACTGTCCAGATAACAAAAATCATCTACCTGTTTTTCTGAGTTGATCCATACATCGCAAACACTTTTTGCCACAATCTCTTTTTATCACATAGTCAAAACCTTTGATATTGCTTCATTAATTTAAAAAAGTTGGCTTTAACTAAAAAAATCCTCTTTGTTATATAATACCCTCATTGTTCCATCCTTTTTTTTCAAAAACAAGAGTATTTTAGTTAAAATAATGTTAAGCACTTTTTGCTGATTGACACGCCTTACAGAATAGCACAAAAAATTATAAAAACGAATATTAAACGAAATTTTATGCTTCAAAGTTTATTCGATTTTTTGAGACATACTCGTATTTCACCAAAGACAATTTGACTTAATTAGAGCTCGATTATTTTTTATTTAATTCGGTAATTCATTATGCATGAGAATAATTTCTGTTATAAAACGAGTTTTAAAAAAATATGTATAGTGTTGGTTTCGTATTCACTGTGTACATAAAATTATTAGAGGTGGAGTGAGAGAGGGAAGATAAGTTCTGAAGATATTTGATACCATTTTTGTGGAACAAGAAGTAAGCGTGAATCGTTAACAAGATACAGCGTGTATTGCACATAGCTGACCTAAATAGTTTTGTGGAACAAGAAGTTAGCGTGAATCGTTAACAAGATACAGTGTGTATTGCACATAGCTGACCTAAATAGTTTTGTGGAACAAGAAGTTAGCGTGAATCGTTAACAAGATACAGTGTGTATTGCACATAGCTGACCTAAATAGTTTTGTGGAACAAGAAGTTAGCGTGAATCGTTAACAAGATACAGTGTGTATTGCACATAGCTGACCTAAATAGTTTTGTGGAACAAGAAGTTAGCGTGAATCGTTAACAAGATACAGTGTGTATTGCACATAGCTGACCTAAATAGTTTTGTGGAACAAGAAGTTAGCGTGAATCGTTAACAAGATACAGTGTGTATTGCACATAGCTGACCTAAATAGTTTTGTGGAACAAGAAGTTAGCGTGAATCGTTAACAAGATACAGTGTGTACTGCACATAGCTGACCTAAATAGTTTCCAGATCTTTCACACCTCTTGACGATTTCCGTTGTTTAGTTGATGCGGCTTAATCCAGAGGGTTGTAGGTTTGATTCTCGTTGATATCCAGATTTTAAAAAGGGTTCCTGTTTGATTTACACTTATTTATTTATGTATTTAACACGTCGTTTGCAAAAACAATCTGATGCGCTTATTGCTAGGTGCCAATATTTTCCAACCAACCAGACAAAAGTAAATAAAATAAGTTACACAGTCGCAAAAAACATTCAACTGATTATTCATCTTAATGAAATTTATGAACTATGATTGATGATATATTATATGATAAAGTGAGATCATCAATCAAAGTAAAAGGAAAGGATGGTGGAGGAGAGGAAAGAAAAATCAGGAATGAACTACGTTATAATGATGAGTAAAAATTAGTTTTTTCAGTCGCTTCTTAAAGAATGCCAAAGATGGAGTGAGTCTAATATTAGTTTGTAATTGGTTCAAGAATCTCACTGCATGGTCAGTAAAAGACGAAGTAAGAAAATAAGAGCGGTGAAATGGGAAGGTCAATAAACAATCTCTGCTTGAGCATAGCGCAAGTCCACGATCGGAAAGATGGTAAAAAAAAATCGACGAGATAAGAGAGGACAGCGGGACAGTTGAGAATATTTTACAATAGAGTTAGTATATGAACTTCGCGTCTATTAGGCTTGTTTAATACCTTTCTGGTTGGTTTCAATAGATTGTCATATGGCTACAAGCCCGCCAGGTTGTACTGTATAAAAATGAAAGTTAAATACTCGTACAAGTAATATAATTATTACTGAAAGTATTTTTTATAAAATTTATCTAACTTACTTCCTTTGATAATTCAATGATTTCAACTGATGATGTTTAGTCAAATCGACGTTAAGCCCTTTTCATCTTCTAACATAAGTTACTTCTACCACTGTACTTTAAATTGTCAAGTGCAGTGATGTCAATACTAATACTGACGTCATCCTCAGCACCGTTCCGTTTGACGGTCGTCTCTTTCAAACCAAACTTGCATATTTAAAAAAAAATATGATTTATTCATAAGGAAAAATTAAATCAGCTTTTGCTTGGAATCAAAATATAATATTTTCTAATTATGGATGTAAATTTCCTTCGCAGAAATGTATTTCCTTTTATAACGTTTTTACATAAATTCATGACTTAATATTCTTGGCTGTCATAACTAAGATGTTTATTCTAATATAATATATATAATATATGATATCGAAATTTCAATGAAAAAATTTAAAATTTAATAAATTTACATTTTATATAATCTTTAGAGTACTTTTGTAAGACATTATATTTTCGTTATATGCGGTATAATTTGATGAATTTTTATTCTAACTTTTTGAGAGATATGTAAATAGGCTTTATGAAAACAGACTGACCCTTTTCGTGTAGTGTAATTGAATCGAACCCGAGTAGAAGATATGTGTTCACTAGGCCATGAGTGGATAATAACTATAATAGATGTTAAAAAAAAACCATGAATTGTTTTGTAGATTGAGTTGTTTGTCTTTATCAAACTTAATTGTGAGCTGCAATGAAAACCGACTGGCTAAAATGCGAACTTAAAAAAGCTTTTGAAGACTTGTACGTTGTCAGTGAGTCTACATTTCAAAGGAATAGTATCCTACAATAATATACATTAAATTATGTTATTAAACACTTGTACATACCAACACGCTGTTTCCCTGTTATGGTAGTCAAAGAGGTCAGAGCGCCAAATTTTCCTATCTTGATGTACATATTTCACCCCTTCCACATGCATACTCCTACTCATACAGTCCCGACGATTTCTCTGGCTTCTTACATTTGCTTCTTTTAAAATATCATTCCCTTGATCCACGCATACGGTCTTTGGCCTTCCTCTACCATACCTTTCACTCATATTTGTTCTGTATATTCGTTTTGTAAGACTTTCTTCATTCATTCGTTACACGTTCCCAAACCATCTCAGAGTACCTTCTACATATTTTCCATCACTACAGTCATAAGTTCACATTTATTCCTAACCACTTTTTTCCGTATTCTGTTATCAATTGTCATTTCATATATTGTTATCTGTATCGGACGTGTGCCGTCGCCCGTGTGTGTGTGTATGTGATATGAAAAAGACACTGTGTGTAGATCTGTATTATTGAACTTGTATGCTATTCTTGCTCTTGTATATTCATATGGTCTTGTATTCCATACGCTATATTGTGTTGTAGTGGTATGTAAATATCTAATGTCCCTGTGTTTGTATATGTAAATGTTCGTAATTCAAATGTTCCTGTATGTAAATCTGTTATGTTAAACCCTCGTATTTCCATATGCTATATTATGTCATATTGGTATGTGTTAAATATGTATGTCTGTTTGACTCCGATCGTATTCGCGACCGCATTGGAATTATGTGACTTGCGAAGCTGTGCGATCGGAGTAGGTCCGGATTCAGTCGGCGTAAGCATGGCTAAGACCCCGAAAGTTGTCATATTTCGCGGACAATGGGCGCTGCTTACGGCCGACTGACCATTAATATAGAAGGGACCCCAAATTTGTAAATCACTTCTCACTGTGTTCTCGTTGAAATACATTTCTCAGTAATACCGATTTTACCGTGTTTTACTTGAGACCCGCTCCCCTACATCAAGCTGCCTGAGAGGAATCTCTCCCTGCTCTTCTTCTTCTGCTGGATCTTCGAACGGAATTCGCGACGTGGATTCTTCGAGCGCGACGCGGCAACCAACAACCTATCTACAGTCTTTGTACCTGTCCGGTACATTATCAGAAGATGCATTTATACAGTATTTATTTTTCACCTTTCAGTCATTTTCCACGACCACGTTTCACTCATATACATCAAAGTTGGTATTAAAATACTATTGAGGACTATCATCTAAGCAGGACTATCTCTTTAAAAACTTTATATACGAGTACATATTTAGTAATCATAACTGATTTCAGATATTTGGAGTTCTATGAAAATATGCTAAAAACTTCTTCCATACCATGTGGAAGATATTTTTATATCTTTAATGAACATGGACGCTATTTTAACACTATTACTCTATCACAGTACATACGTCGTGGCGTTACGGTACAGACTTAAATTTAAAATGCAGAAAAAAAATTGCTTTATTGAAGACAATGGAGAATATTTTTTAAGATATTTTTAAAGTTGATGCATTAATGAAAGATCAGCGTGTTTGATCCAGGGACAGAAAGAAGGATTATAAAAGAGAAGATATTCTAAGATTCAAATAAAATTCCTACTTGAATAAATATGGTCCGAAATTAGACATAGTTAGATAAAATATTTTCAAGACAAACTTGATAAAATGCGTCAATAAAACATTAAAAAGTTTGAAGGTAGCAAAAACACGAGGAATCTTCTTTGAAGAAATATGGTCCATGAAAACTTGATCCAACTCAACTTAGAGTTGCAAGAATTTGTTTTGAAAAGTTGGATGAATTTCCCTTTGACGTTATTATTTTATTACACTTTCGTTGTATGTTGTATGAATGAATTTATAGGCAAGTAGCAATATTTTTCAACCACCTAGAAAGATATTACAGACGACTTTAGTTAAAACCACACTGAAACCGTAAAAATGTGTACTTAACATACTATGCCATAAAAGTTGATAAGATTATCATCAACATAAATATCCAATTTAATCCCAACTTATTATTTATACTCAGTTATAAATAATGTTAGCCTACACACCCCAGGGGATACTTTATGCAGAACAATAAAATCAAGAAAAAAAGAAAATACTACCACTTCAAACAAACAAAACTGAATACTTTTAGGTTTTGTGTTAATCAAAATAAACAAAACCGAAAAATATTAAGTTCCGTGAACCCCTAATCAATGTTATAAATACCTGATATATATTGTTGTTTAGCATTATAATATCACATCAAGGGCGCTTGGTTTTTTAATATATTAAAAGTAAATTTTCAATTGAATAACCCTAAGGTTATACCGTTTGATAAAACAAATTAGAATGTCTTTAAACCTCCACAATATTAATGCCTTATCTACAAATAATATATTAAACACGTATTTTTTATTATTGTATTCACCACTATTTAAACAGTGATAACGAAATAAAAAATAATTTTTATAAACGTGACAAGAGAAAATGAAACAAACGTCTTTTCTGAGATTCGAGAAATATTAAAAGTAGTATATTAATTATAGTTAAGTCATTAACATTGTCGAGATTTAAAGACATTCAACTAACAACTGTTGTTTGTGATCCCGTGATGATGAGGTGAAAATATTGAAACCGGTAGGTAGGGTTATACCGTTACAAAAAGTGTAATAAACAGTGTTTGATAAAACAAATTGTAATTATTAAAAGTAGTTTATAAGCACCACTAAATAAATTCATGTGGAATAATGTCTGAATAAACATAACTTTAAAACTGGGATATCTGTTATGTAATATAATGTAAGTAAACTAATATTCACTAGACTATCTTCCATCTCGGGGGTAACGGGCTCGATTGCCGGTTGAACCATTTTTTTTAAAGATTATTTGTTGGTTTTTATTATACTTCCTTTAATATATTTTTGGTTAGTTGGAAGAGATTGTCATATGGGAATACTCCCGCCAGGTAGTACGGTATACAACGAAAATGTGATATAATATATGTACAATACAAAAATATAATTATTCAGATGTATCCGGAACGCTCCACCCAGATCTATCCGGAAAGTTAATCCGAAGTGAAAAATGTTGTATATTTTAAAAACTTACGTCCGTACATAATTATCGATAATATTTGAGATAGTTTTGATCTGTAATAACATATCATATATCGCATTACTACTTTACTTTTGTAAATAAAATGATACGTATCCGTGTCCTGATGCAGTCTTGAATAAATAATAGTTTTGATCTGTAATGACATATCATATATCGCATTACTTCTTTCCTTTTGTAAATAAAATGATACGTATCCGTGTTCAGATGCAGTCTTGAATAAATAATAGTTTTGATCTGTAATGACATACTCGTATCATATATCGCATTACTTCTTTACTTTTGATGAGACGTATCCGTGTCCGTGTCCGTTTAATGAGACGTATCCGTGGCCTGGTGCAGTCTTGAATAAATAATAGTTTTGATCTGTAATGACATATATATCGCATTACTTCTTTACTTTTGTAAATAAAATGAGGCGTATCCGTGTCCTGATGTAGTCTTGAATAAATAATAGTTTTGACCTGTAATGACATATCATATATCGCATTACTTCTTTATTTTTGTAAATAAAATGATACGTATCCGTGTCCTGATGCAGTCTTGAATAAATAATAGTTTTGATCTGTAATACCATATCATATATCGCATTACTTCTTTACTTTTGTAAATAGAATGAGACGTACCCGTGTCCTGATGCAGTCTTGAATAAATAATAGTTATTAGTCAAGATATTATAGTTTTGATATTAAGTTTTTTCAAAGGACTAATTTAGTTACCTTAAATGCCTATTAAACTTTCGTTGTATACATTACAACCTGGTGGGCTTACTGCCATGTAACAATATCTTTTTCCAATCAACAAGAAATATGTTAAAGATAACTTTAGTGAAAACGAGATTTGGAATCCTTTTTTATAAATCTGAATTCCAACAGGAATCGAACCCGCAACCTTTGGGTTGAGAGGCAAGATTCATACCAACTAGGCAACGGAGGTCATCATCTTACTGATTGGCTGGAAGATATTGTCATATGGCAACAAACCACTCAGGTTATAATGCAAACAACGAAAGTGTAATATAAAAAAAAACATTAGTAACCCTGAGATAATTTTTCAAAAACCTGGTTCGTTTGGTTCGGGATTAACACAATTTCTTTTTAATATTGATTTTAACATTTCACATAGGTTGAATAACACATGTTAAGTTCTTTCTTTAAAAATTTTATTTCCATCGTGTATTTTTAATTTGAATTAACTTCTTTTAAAAGTTTGCAGAAGTTGTTCACTACACCGCAAAGATTGCCTAAGTATGATTAAGTCGAATCTGGGAGTCGGTAGGATAACTTCTCCATATATTTATGTGCATCATGAATTTCCCGAAATAATAGGAATGTTCCCTTTATAAAACTTTAAAATATATTAATGTATTTCAATAATTTCAGCAAGAATTTTCAAAAATATTTCGTGTTAAGTATGTATTTTATTTAAAGACATTTTTGGCACCATATTTTTATTCTTCTCTTTCTTAGAAACGAGGTGCTTGGCCGCGCAGTAACGCACTGGACTTCTGTGCGGAAGGTTCCACGTTCGAACCTCGCGCTGTTCTATTCTCCTCGAATGACACAGGCATTTTTTATTCGGAGGATATCTATGTATTCGGTCAAAGATACTATTTCAAAAAAAGGAAAAAAAACATGACGGTGTGCCCTGATCGTCTCACTTCAGATGTGTCATCGGATCCAGTACAGTGGTGTGACCGGTGAGTTTGCTGGTGTGCAACGGCTTACCCACTTAAAAGAAGAGAGAAATAAAAAAAGAAAACTCCACATCACAGCTTCGATTTACGACTAAATTGACGTTGGAATGGCGAGGGGATTCTCGACTACGAGACCCAGCAAGGACGACAACTTCCTTAGATATGTATTTATTTACTAAAAAGACATACTTCACTTCAGTGACTTTGATATACTCGTAATATAGTAAAATTTACTTGACAAAAGATAAAATATCAAAAATTAAAAAAATCAACACTATTCACAACAAATAGTGTTCTAGTCTGTGTAATAATACATATAATATTTTTTTCCACACAAATTAATTACCAAATGTTACAAAATAATTATCAAAGTTTTTTTTTAATTTACCTGCATCAAACAACAACAACTGAAAAATCTCGGCTTCCGACCCGTTTGAGTATAAGATGACCAATGTATGTGACAGAATTGTTAACCTTACTTAAAACATATTTTTTTCAGTTTTTTACAATTTTGTAACGGTTGAAAATTAATATGGTATAATGTTCACACTAACATTTATCTTTGTATTGATGCTCTCCAGTGCCTTTTTCAATATATTGTAATAACTACCTGTCATACTATTTTTTTGTCTATGAAGTCCTAAAGGAATCATTAGTCTTACATAAAACTTATATTTTCCGGAATTTCATTTCACGTGACGCTTTTGTTTTGTGCATTTCCTGTTTATGGAATACCTTCCGGTTCCCTGAATCGTTTTAATTAACTGCCGGAGAAGAAAGGGCCTGAAAGGTGCATCGAGTTTCTTTGTGATAAAGGCATCTGAAAGTGCAAGGCGAACGCTGAGCGCGCTCATAATTACCTGAAGTTTGTTAACAATAAATAGTTTCAGCACAAACGCGTCGAGTGTACTCCTACAAGTACTTCATCAAACGTCAGTGACGGAGTTTGACATCAATTGAGAGTATTTATTTTTCCCAATTTTATTATCTTATTGATTAAAAGAAAATGTCGAAGACTGGGATCTGTGATTAGCATGTGTTAAAGCGCGCAAGTGTACATGTTTCCATTCAAGGTACTTTTTGCTTTTAGACATCCATTTGTGGTATCATAAATTCGTAAGAACTTTATGATGTCACACAAATATGTGCTATGTACATCTGATCGAATAAAGATTAAAAATTATCACTTTGGTCTCTATGATATCAAAACTTCAGATAAGGTCGGTCTAATCGTTGAAGTGCAGCAGGTTACACAAAATGAAACAATTGATGCACAGAAAAATTAACCTCTAGAATTGACTGATAATATTCTTTGATCGTGAGAGATTGTGTATCATTATTATTTGATAATTGAATAAATAAATAAATTTAACACTATTTTGGATTATGTGTGTATTACTCGTATTTTAGACTTTCTGTAAGAGGCAGACATAACTGTCGATGTGATTAAATGTAATAACAAAAAAAATATTACAAAAAAAAACATATAACGTATAATTAAGTAAAATAAGTTATAAACGTGAAAATTTTAACTAACAAATACATGACATTTTTTTATGAAACCATGATTATCAAATCTGCCTTATTAACTAAATTGGAAATTATTATTTTTAAATCAACAATGAACTTCTTTTAAACTTAAATCAATTACATTAACCATAAAGTAAGTAAAAATATATACATGTCGGATTGATTATTTTGAAATGCAAGTCTTAAAGATTGATAGATTATTGAAACGATCTAAATGAAATAAGAACCATACTTTGTTTCTACGTCCTTAATGATTTTTCGCTTACAAGGACAAAGATGATTTGAAAATGCATTTACATAAGTATTGATGCAATTTAACCAATCAGAAAAAGTCTTTTGTAAAAAAACTAGTCTGGGGTTATTTTTTTGTTTCATCGGGAAACTAATCCAAAGCTCCTGCGTTAGAAGGCAAGTATTATACTAATTAAGCCTTGGAGCTCGTCATTGTACTTCATTGCAAAATGGAAAGAAATAGGGGTTCAATAAAATAAAAAAAATATTTTATTGGAAAAGCGTTACTTCGTATTTGAATGTATTTTTTTAGACGAAAATTATATGATTCTCTTATTTGATTTTGATCGACTAATGTTGGGAAACATTTAATGTTTAGTTAACATAACATATTTGGCATTACATATATCTATCTATAGATTATTTGTAAGGTGTAAGCATGTTTTTTAAATGCTTAAAATATTATTTTTAATTTTTAATATAAATATTTAACATACTACAGATTCATTTAAGTAACATTTCACACAATAAAAGAAAAAAAAACACAAATTACAATATTTAAATTCACACCAAAGTGCTTCGCTAGGTGCTAAGCTAGGTGCTACGTGACTAATATACTAGGTGACTTCATGCTTGGCCACACCAAAGGGCTTCGTACAAATTCGTTTGACATTTGGGAGCGGTTGAGTCAACAAACGATGCCACTCTCAAAACTAACCAGAAAGCTACTTCTCTTAGAGAATTTAAGTAAAAAATTTCGAACATCTCAAATTCGAACTTGTTGAGTGCATAATGTTAATGTTATCTAGAAGTGCAGCAGGTTACACAAAATGAAACAATTGATGCACAGAAAAATTAACCTCTAGAATTGACTGATAATATTCTTTGATCGTGAGAGATCGTGAGAGAGAGAACCGGTAGGGTTATACCGTCATAAAAAAGTGGAATAAACAGTGTTTGTTAAAAATAAATTACAATGTCTTTAAACCTCCACAACGTTAATGCCTTAACTATAAACAACATATTATCTAGAAGTATGGAGTGGAGAGTTTCAACTTCTTTACAAAGAATTGCGGAAATACGATGAAAAGTTTTGTAGTTATTTGAGATGTAATATTTGACGAAAATAAGTTTATTTAACATATCAAATGTTTAGGCACGGCAGATTCTAGGAAACATTAAATAACAATAATGCAATTTTTCAAGATTAAAAATAAATATAAGTACAAGTACATAAATAAATATAAGTAAAAATAGTACAAGTAAATATAAGTACATTTGCTCGATGGGTTCTACACAGCTGCTATTCATACACAGCTGCTATTAAAACTTCCTCCATCATGTAAAATCACTTGGTGACACAATAAAATTAACCAACACGTCTGTTCGCTAGGATACTCACAAGGTGACTAATCGTCACGTAGCGTGGCGCGAAGCGTGCAGTGCGGCCATTGCGATAGTATGGTGTGCGTTGGTTCGCTAGAATATGTCACCTACCTCGCAGAGTAGCCCTAAGCACCGAGCGAGGCTCTTACCTGTGTGTGGCCGAGGCCTAAGAGTTTATCGATTTAAAAAAATCTTTTTTATATAAATTTAATAAGCAATATTGCATTTTGTTGTCCCAGCGATTGTCAAAGTACACACCTATTCGTATTAACAATCAGTTTGAAATGATTTCAAAATTAACATTTAACCAGTACAAATGTGTTTTATCAGACTTAGGATTTAACTTTGCAGAACTCCTCATTAGAGTATTTAATAAAATATTACTTTGTTATTCAGTTAGTTTATGGAATAAAGAGTAATTAGTACCAAAGTAATTTTTATTAAATATTTTTATACGCAAGTATCAGCCGACTTTAAGAGGAATGTAATTATGCGTATAAAATGTTCGAACATTTTCTCTCCAGATTTAAAATGATCTATTTTTATTTATATTTCGATGTTATAATGCAATTTCTGTTTCGTACTATCAATTGTATTCAGTTACTAAAAATATGTAATACACACACCATCATGTCGTTTCTATCAGGCAGATAAAATAGAGCTTTAGATTTTTCAATCACAATACCCATTATTTGCTTCTACTCCATCTAAACCATTTCAATTCCATAACTCCATGCTATATAATTTTTCTTACTACCTAAATTTTATTCGTTGAACTATGTTCAATTAAGATTTTTAGTATTGTATGAAATTACAATTTATTTAAAGTTTGAAAAAGATTTCGTAATAGTGTATTATTTATATATTTTCTTTCACTTGGTGAATAAATTATTTTGAAATAGGTTAAAAAATATATAATTTTCACAAAAAAATGTAATAATGTAAAACATGGCATTGCACATTAGATACTATGTTTTCCGAATACTGTAATATTTTTCCGGTCTAGGTAAAATGTCCATTACAAAGTAAATGATAAATATAAATTCTTTTTCGTATAAATCTGGGGTTTTCTCTTTTCTAAGCCATAAGTTCCTAAAGGTAATAATTCTTATTGGGGTAATCCCTAAATTTACTCGTATTTTGTCATGGATTGTTTACAAAATCTTAATTAAGGTGAGACTTGATTATCAATTTGTTTAAAGTGTAGAACAAATCGGAAACGCCTTAAAAATGGGATAATTAACGTTTGTGTTGAAAACCCCCAAAATAAATTGATTCAATGTACTCGTATTTTTATTTTTATTAACTTCATCCCATATAAAATATAACGGAAAAAATAAGATAAATAAAAATTATCAAATTTTAATGTGAAGTAGTGCATTTAAATATGATCTGTTTTTATTAATAAAAATCGTTTGAATGGAATTGAAACTGTTGATTTAGTAAAATAAATCATATCATTAAGACGATAATTAAGTTTATAAACGCTTCATAATTGCGAAAATATATGAAGGTTTAGTGATAAAAATATGAATGATTCAAATAGCACAATCAGTTCGTTATCTCTTAATACTTTTAAATAAAACAATAACAGTTAAATTATCCCTATTTGAAATTTTGCGTTATTTTTTTAATGTTTTATTGTACATGATTAAAGTTTGTGTGATACGGTGTATGGGAACTTTTACCCCACCTTGGTGTATGGAAATGAAACTTGGACTTAGCAAAATAAGAATAACAGTAAGATAAATGTTGTTGAGATGTGTGCACTATCAAAAAAGTGTCAATATTTGAAGACATCACAAACAAATGCACGGATAAAATGGACGTTTTATTGCGATGAAGAAAATATCATTGAGATGGTTTAGATGTGTAGAGAGAATGAGCGTCGAAAAAATGACTGAGCAAGTATACACGCCATGTACACGTGACCGAGAACGTAGCAAAATCAAGTGGATCAAATTTTGAAATAAGGTAAAGCCAGAATATGAATAACGTAAGATAATGCATTACGTAACATATGTATGAATATGGAGCAGACAAAAGTTGTATGTTTGAATAGAAAAGTATGCATGGATAGAAATATATTCTTAATTTTCTCTGCTTACCCCGCAAGGGATATGGTATGATATGTATGTATGTACACGTAAGTGTAACTGCTCCTAGTGATTTACACGGAAAGAGGAAAAAAAGTAGCAAGTTGACATTTAAAAGGGGAGAACCGCGATGACCACAAGTTTAATCTCGACTACCATTTACGAAAATGCATACCTTATGTTAGAAAGAACCTCATGTAATAAAAAAATATGAAAGTAATGGATTTTTTCTATAGTAATGAAATAAGACGGTGGCCATTGTCTTGCGGTCAGCATTCACACGAAGTAAGCAAGTGCAACAGCTTTAATTGGTGAATTTAGTTCCAAATTGATTTACTCTTAGATCATTTAACATCTAAAATTAAGATTCTAAATTAATGTTTATTTATGATTTTGTGCTATTAATAATTAATTTTTATCCCGCTATTAAGCAATACAAAAACACTGTTATATAAAATCCAGTCGAACAAAATGCGGATTTGATTATTCCTTAGGGGAAATGGAATCTATCATCCGCGAATAACGGAGGACTACTGTATTTAAATTAAAGTTGTTTTGTCGTCTGCAATTACCAATTCGAATTTCGATACAATTAAAAAGTTTAAAAAACCATCCCTAAAATGTAAATTGCGAATGATATTTTGGATGATGAAGTTGGATCGAATGAATATTTGATGAAATGATAAAGTTTGTCATTTTAAATTGGAAATGAAACATTGCAACACACTCGCAGTTTAAATGAGATTTGAAAATATTGTAATTGAGGTCTGGGACGGATTGGGTATAAAATAAAATGCGCATACCTTTTCCTTACATTTGCTAAAATTTATTGTCTTTATTGAGGATAAGGGTTAGGAAGAAATTACCACGTTTATGTTTCAAATGCTGTTGTTAGACGTGAAATAATATTAGATTTATTTACACAAAAGGTAAGAAAATCATTGCCCAACAAATAAATTCGTCGCAGAATATATAGTCTATCTAGTTTATGACAATGGTGCATGGAAACAGATTTGTAAAAAAGAGTTCTACACCCTGTATGCTGTATAGCTTACATAGCCTAACCTAACCTAACCAATAGTCAATGGAGAAAGCTGCTGAGATATATGTGGCAGAAAAATCTGCAGGCAGTCAAGACGTCTCCTGGGTTGTAGGGTTTATGATGTTGATGGTGATAGCAAATAAATAATGTTGAAGAAATACGTGCACTTAGAAGAATACATGGGATAACAATGTATGACAGAATACTTAAAGAAGTGATAAGTAGAATGTAAACTTAAGATTGGTGTTTTAAGTAACATGAATAAAAGAGCACTTTGGGATGGTTTCGGCATGCACAAGAAATGAATGAAGAAAGACTAACAAAAAAAATATAAATACAGTATAACGTCAGTGGAAAGTATAATTAAAAAAGACCAGGGAAAACATGGTTGGATCAAGTGATTTATATTATGAAAATAAAATGTAAAATATCATGAAAATCTTAGATATTGTATTAGAAATTGAATGGGTGGAGAGATACGAAATGTGTGTTTTGTAATAAGTGTGTCTGATGTTCTATCCACTAAGCCAGCTCCAACATGGAAACGGTGTGATGGTATGAATGTAAAACAAAATAAAGTCATTGTATAAATGTACAAGTATATTGCATAAAATCTCACATTTTTTTAAAGAAATGATATGACCAAAGTCATGGGTAAACTTATACCCTCGAACACCAGGTGGAAAAAGTGCCTGTGTCGTTCGAGGGGAATAGCACAGTGCGGGGTTCGAACCGACGCCCTTCCGCACGTTCAATGCGTTACCGCGGAAGTTTAATGCGTTACCGCGCGGCTATGCACCTCTATAATTAAGATCTAAGTTCTTGTGTGTGGTGAAGGAGTTGCTTATATCACGGTTAATTATATAATACGTGCACTTTGAAGATTATAAAAGGCGACAATGTATATCAGAATATGAAATGAAATGATTAGGGATGAATGTGAACTTAAGACTGATGTATTAAGTAAGATGAAAAAGAGCACTCAGAGATGGTTTGGGTATATGGAACGAAGGAAGGAAGATAGACTAACAAAACATATGTTTTGTTAGTCTATCTTCCTTCCTTCGTTAGTCTATCTTCCTTCCTTCATAACAAAACATATGCATATACAGTGCAAATGTGAGTGAAAGGCGTGGTGATAGAAGACTAAAGAAAGTGTTGTCTGATCAAATGTATGACATTTTGAAAAAAGGATATATACTCGTAAAAGCTACAGAAATCGTAGGAGCTGTATAAAAAGGTGTTTAGGTGTAAAAGAGGCGAAAGATGTATGCCAAGTATGGAAAGTTCTCTCTGTCTACTCCGACAGGGAGTCGGCTTGATGGTTTGTATATTTGTGTAAAATATGTTGTGAAATGTGTTTATTTGTGAGAGTAAATACATTATTAATGAGATATAAGTGTTATATCTCATTAATAATTTATTTACTGGTCGGTAATGTGGAAACGATTAACCGGACCACGTCTTTCCCTAGGGGCATTGTGTACGAGTATAAACAAACCGTTTTATTATTTTTAAGAGCTTATTTGCATTTCAGATTAATCAAATTACTGAGGCTCTCTCATCCAACAATATTCGTACTAACCTTCTCGAATTACCGTAGTCTCATAAAAATGTTAAACATGTATGTATTTTTTCTAATCGGACTATGTCAACATTTGATATAGGGCACCGTAAAGTATTTTTTTCTCTCTCGAATTTAAAGCATTTTGTGTTTTGTTCACAAACGTTTTGTTCACAAATGCGTGAATTTTCGTTTTTTGTACATAAATGTTTATAATGAATTTCTGGTGTCTTTATTCTGATTTGTATAAAAAAATAAATTATTAGATAAAATAAACACAGCTTTTATTATTATTTCTGAACTGTATTAAATCTTGTATATTTTCTTGTATTAAAGTATAATATGGTAGATTTATTGCTACATGGCAATCTTTTACAACTACCCAGAAATATTTTAGAGACCTGATGGGAAAACCAGACTGTTACCCTTTATAAAAAATGGAAATCAACGAATCGAACCCGCAATCTACGGATCGGAAAACAAGTTACAAACTAGGTAATAGAGATCGTCTTTTGTGACCTAGTTGGTATCTACTATATTATTGAAGGATATATAAGAAGGAAATTAGACAAGTCAAATGAATTGTATGAAGTGTATGTTAAGGACGCCAAAGAAAGGTATACCATAGAAAAGTTTGGCATTTAATAATCTTTGCCTGCTCCATTAGGGTAATGGATTGATGATATATGTAGCTAGAGAATATATTGAACTTGATGAATCGTAACTTGAAATGATTACAAAAGATGGAAAAAGATTTTTGGCTATGCGGCTAGAATGTTCAGCCTTCGTCGAGCAGCATGGACACTTTCTAGCCATTATTGGAAGTGACAAAAGTATCGAAACTTGGCTAAAAAAATATTAAGGCTGAAATTTGCAACTGAAATAATTTTTTATCCGATTATTAAAATAACAATCATAAGAACCACATACAAAACATCTGGAATTCCTATTAGAATTCTATTAAATCAACGCATTACTCTTCGATATTGGCGTTATTAAACCAAACAAAATCTATTTAAAAAGGTGAGTAAAAACCAAGTTGAGTAAAAAAGTTTTTTATAGAAATCAATTCCGATTTAAAAAAATATATCTGCAAACGGTCATGTAAACATTATTCCAATTATCAATTCATAATAAATAATGACATAAAAATCCTTCGATTAATTTATTAACAAAAAAAGTTTTGATTACATATCACATTCAAAATTTATTAAAATAATAAGTACACAAGGGATAACAATATCATATGTTGAGTTGTCACTGAAACATGCTTAAATTGAGTAAACATGAGACAACAAAGTACAGAATACCTCAAGGGACCGTACTGGGACCCGTTTCTATTGTTTATATTATACTGAAATGATGTGTTCAAATCGCCTATAGAAAGATAAATAATTTTGTTCGTTGATGATACAGGAATAATATTTATGGGATAAACGAGATCACTCCAACTGAATACAAAGGTGTTAAAATTCTAAAAGGGTGATCTAATATTCATGCACAACCACTTAATACATATTAAACTATTTATCTGAATTAAGTGGCTTTTATTTAATTTATTTTACAAAGAAAGAAACTATAAGCTTTTGAAATGTAGTGTTGTTATCAAATAATGCTGAATGTCTCATGGATTGACTTGGTCCGTGATTTCACCATCTTGAAATGAATAAAAAATATAGTAAAGTATTATCCACCATCAAAAGAAGTAAGCTAGAAAAACTTGTATAGTGCGAGAATAACAATATGAGATACTTCAACTGATATTGCAGAGAAAAAATCAGGGCAAAAGAAGACACATCTCTTGGTTGAAAAAATTATGGGGGTTGTTTCATTGTGAGACTGTGCCTATGTTCAGAGCTGGCGTTTCAAAAGTAAAGATAATCACGATGAACGCTAACTTCTGAAGAGAAGGGGAGTTTTAAAGAAGAAGAAGAATATACACTCTATGTCAATAAAATAAATTTCCCTAAATTAAATTATTTAAGTAAACCATTTTCAGGGAAAGTTCATTTCGAATATAAGAAATGTTAAGAATTTTCCTAGCAACATCACTTTTGTGTCTGAACACAAACGAAGAGAAAATTTTCGGTATAAAAACACGGGCTTTATTGTTTCATAGTAATGGATAGAAGTTTTATTGGTAAACAAATCAAATTTTGTACCTCGATTATGTAAATATATTTACAAAAGTTTATTTCAGCGTGAAAATGATAGAGTAAACAGATCATAGCCTTGTTATTCAAAGAAAATATTTTGAAAGCTTAATATACATAGCTTGGAGCGTTTATACTTCCTAAGCAGTTTTTTCTTTGATGTTTTCAACAGCCGAGGTGGGAGTGAATGTGAAAAGAAAGAAAACCTATGAAAAAGAGGAAAATGGAAAGAAAAAATCTAACAATGGATTGACCCACACGTAAACAAGTATTGAATCGATTCTTTGATAAAAAAGACGAGTAACTTTAATATATAATATTATGAAGAGAACGAATCATACGCTTCGTTGAAAATTTAATCATCTTATTTGAAAATTTCAATGATTAGTTTTATTCACTCATCTGGACTTTCAAATTAATCTTTCAACGTTTATTCGAGAATATGTTTACACATTGAATAAAACCAATTTAAGTTTACGTTTTATTTAAACGTATTTTTTTAATATCCACAATCCAAAGTTTACTATTTACTTAATTGTAATGGAAAAGCGAACTGTAAAGTACAAGTAGAAAGAATATATCTGTCCTTACTGAAATATTCATACTATGCATTCACATACTGATATCTCAAGTTCTGTCATACATAATTCCTACCTCATCATTTCAAGAACCCTATGAAATACTGTATACAACGAAAGTGTTGTAAAAAATTGAATTCTACTGTCCATGGTAATGATTTATTAGATTTAAATGTTTTATACATAGTTAAGAAATGCGGTTTTTTTTAAATACAATGTGATTGTTGAGTGACAAATATTGCAAAAATTAAAGGGACAAGATATTTTATTTGTATCGATAATCACTTACTTTCAATTGTGATGAAAGCTTCGTTTAATTTATAACATTGAAAAGTGTTGTATTGAATGTAAACATATTTATTATGTCGATGAAAGTGAAATTATTGGCTTATACTTCGATTTTGTTAAAGCCTCATGATGGTTGACTTCACCTCTTTTACCCTTTAAGGGTATTTTTTCTGCCGGTTGATAAATTGTTCCGGTAATATAAATGCTATAAATCTCTAATATGACGGTAATATGTGGGGTGAGGTCATATTCTATAGGGACTCCATTTATTTCAGATTTATTGAACGATGCTTGACTGAAAAATTCGATAAGGTTTTTTAGCCATTACATAAGTATCTTCAGAATACTAAAAATATCGCACATTTAATGCAACAATGTCACAAGTGTAAACTTTTTGGATAGAACCTATTGCATATTTTTGAACAAACATTAATACCTTTAAACACAAGGTTTTTGGCCAATTTTTGATCGGTGTGAATTATGTTTTTAAATATTTCAATGCTGTACTGTAAAAAAATTAAACGTGACATTCTGTTTATTGTAAAATGAAAACTGAATACTTAGAAAAAATATGTTATATTCGCGTGCTGCGATATATTTCAAAAGCAAGCAAGAACTACAAAATAAGTAATTAGTATGTGACACCCTGAAAGTTGCATCGATCTTGCTGAAGTTGTGAAATACAAGGCTTACGTGGTACGACCACGTAAAAAGTAAACCAGTTGAATATATGGAGAGTCAGATATTGAAAATGGAAGTCCCTGGAAATAGAGGATGAGATCATCCAAAAAGGCGATAAAAGTATAGATTCCGGAGATGGCCTTGGACTGTGTACGATCAAGAAAGGTGACTTATCACGCAGTCCCCAAATAAATGGATTATGGGGATTCTGAAGTGAGAAGATGACTTCTTAAATTTCCAAATACATTAAGTGAGATACAGGTAAAAGCCTAGTTTACTGGGGACACGACAAATGAAAGGCAACAAACTCAGATAAATTAAAATTGTATGTCCGAATGAAATTACCTGTTGTTTTCCCGCAAATTATGTATATTTCTTGTCATGTGTAAGTAAAAAAAAAATGAGTACATTTTTTGACAAAATAAGATTGAATCAACTTTTATTTATAGATTTCTAATTATATTGTGATGAAATATTTTAAAATAACTAAAAATAAATACTTTATATTAAATATATTAATGCAATTGTCGGATGTTCAACAAATGAAAATATTATTTAATATCTTTTTCAAAAGAATATAGTTGTATGAAGAAGAAAACATATGGTGTATTTAAAACTCAACTATTTAGAATCTGACATTTCAAGTTGTAACAGTTTTGCACTTAAACTGAACTATTGAGAAACATTTTGAACTATAATCATAATTTTTCATTTTTTTTAAATGAGTAATTTAACTGAAATATAAAATCAATTGAATTATCATTAAAATTATAGAACTCCATTTTGAACTGAATTATTTTTCAAGTAAATGAGAAAAACAATCACAATAATACTCGTACTTATACGAGAATTTTCGCCTGTCATAAAAAAATTGTTATTTAAATCTCAGGCAAAATAAATTATTGCTTATCTTATAATTAGAAATATTGTTCTCGAAACCCATAAATTTAATGAAAAATGGGTTTCTTTGCCATATTTAGCAGGAAATTAAAAATCGAATCGTCTGCTCTTGGTTATTTTTAATATCTCTAAATCTCCTGTCAAATTTCCTCTAAAATATATAATTCGAGGATTAACTGAAATTATATTACCTGTAAGGTTATTCAGTAAGAAAATCTCGTAATAATAGGGTTCCGCTTATTAAGATGAAATTTAAGGGTTTACACTCGTCAAATTAATAATTATACTAACCCATAATTTTTTCCTTTGAATGTACTCGTATTATTATTTATAAAAAAATATCTTGTTATTGTGCTGGAAAAATTAGTTTTTTTCTGATATTTTTATTTTCAAATTCATAACAATGCATACATTTTCATATAATCTGTTTTTTTATGGCCAATTAATTGGTAATAAGAGACCTCCGACGATATCTGTGGCATAGTTGATAAATGCTTGACGTGCACCCGATTTGGATACCACCGGGTTCGAGTTCCGATAGTTTCAAAAAAAGGTACTAGTCTGATATATTACTAACACTCAATAGACTAAGTCGTGTTCGAGTATTATTGCGTCTTCATAGAGTTCCGTACTTACTTCAGTTGTTCTTCAAAGATATATTGACGGAGCCGAAAATAATATCGTCTTCCGGTCATAATATTTAATATGCCCGAATCACTTACTTGGGTATTTTGAACAGTTACCATATGAATTAATGAATTAATAAATTAATAAGAGAGCATATAAGATAAATTAGAAATATATGATGGCTAGAAAAGTGTGTGTACAAATCGTAGTAAAACTATCTCGTTTTTCTTGTTCTTTTAGCACCTGATTCATGTGTGCTTAAAACTTGAGTGCCTAGTTTAACTTTGATTTGTTATAACCTTAGTGATATTTTGTAATATTCAGCCTCTCTTTAAAACTTGAGTGCCTAGTTTAACTTTGATTTGTTATAACCTTAGTGATATTTTGTAATATTCAGCCTCTCTTATAAAACTTGAGTGCCTAGTTTAACTTTGATTTTTTACAACCTTAGTGATATTTTGTAATATTCAGCCTCTCTTATAAAACTTGAGTGCCTAGTTTAACTTTGATTTGTTAAAATCTTAGTGATATTTTGTAATATTCAGCCTCTCTTATAAAACTTGAGTGCCTAGTTTAACTTTGATTTGTTATAACCTTAGTGATATTTTGTAATATTCAGCCTCTCTTATAAAACTTGAGTGCCTAGTTTAACTTTGATTTGTTATAACCTTAGTGATATTTTGTAATATTCAGCCTCTCTTATAAAAAGAGAGGCTGAATATTACAAAATAAATCTTAAAAGTCAATATACCATGAAATTATCGAAAACTGACGTAAATCCTTTGTATATTGTTAAGCAAACTGTAGTTCTATGGATTGTACATTTTTTATTGCTCTTTTTTTCTTACGAAAACAAAACGTTCCAGTTTCTTATGTTGAAAAGAAGGCGGAGACATATTTTATAACATTTTCACAGTCGTTCCCTTTCTTTCAGTGCTCAACATATATTTCTTACATTTGTGAAACGCGTAGTAGGTCAAAAATATTTTGCCATATTGATTCTCTTAAGTCTGGAAGAGTTTGATACAATTTTCGCTGTAGGGCGAGTAGGTCAGGCCAGGCAATAAGTCGGCTGTTGAACCCTTTTCGTGTAAGGTAGATTAAAGTTAAATATTTATGTGAGTATTTTGCTCAAAGGATTTTATAGTTCATTTAATAAAAACACACTGAAACTTAAGACGTGATGTCATCTTCAAAACATAACTGTGTTGATCGAGATCATGCATGAAAATTTGTTAATAAATATTCAAAAGTTAATAACCGTCTATAACTACCCGTTTTCCTGCCAGACCCTGCATACACTCTAGAAGATAATTAAGATGAGTACCTAGTTTAAAAAAAAATTGCAATATTGGGTATTAATCAAATTCACAATATTTATTTTTCCAAATGCTATGCTTATCTTGGATTATCGATATATTAACTTCTGGACTGGTTTTAACTGCATACCTTTTTTCTACGTTAAACAATCTATTTTTTTATGCATTTATGATTTTTTTAATTGAAATAAAATTCATTAACTCTTCACCTTTATAGTTGAGTGGCAAAAAGTCGACTTATAATTAATTAAACATATATATACATATATATATATATATATATATATATATATATATATATATATATATATATATATATATATATATATATATATATATATATATATATATATATATATATATATATATATATATATATATATATATATATATAT